>VZTO01001365.1:114265-433255 GCA_013400615.1 Syrrhaptes paradoxus
CCCGGGACCCGCGGGCGCTGCCCCGCCGGCTCGGGGCGCCCCGCGCCGCCTCCGCCCGGCGCTGCTCGGGGATGTGTGTGGCGGCCCCGGGGCCGGACCCCTCCGAGCGCCAGCCGGTGAGTACGGGGACAGGGACCGGGGGGAGCGGGGCGGGCACGGCGGCGGGACGGACGGACGGAGGGGTCTCCGCGCGGCTCCCCTTCCCCGGGGATTTCTGACCGTCCCTAAATTAAGCGTCTCCGCAGCGTGCGTGCGGCGGGCACCGGGAAGCTGGGTCTCGGGGTGGCGTGCCGTCGGGGCGGGATGCGGGACGGGACGGGCTCGGCCGTGGGTCGCGCCTCCTCGAGCAGCGCCCCGGCACCCCGCGACGGCACGGCGGGGCTGAGCTGGCCGGCGCTCTGCGGCTGCGGCTGGAGCCCAGCGCCNCCCCTGGCCCGCGGCGCCACCCTGCGGCGACAGAGCCCGCGGCGGGGTCGTTGCTGAACGGCAGCGAGTGCGGAGCGCCGGGGCAGGCTGGGCGCAGGCCCTCCGGGTGCTCGGTGCGGCGGGAGGAGAGGTGCCGGCTCACGGATGGCGCGATGCCCCGTGGCACTTGTTAGTCATCCTCACCGGTTGTGTCTTGTTTATACCGCGCCTGGGGGTAGCTCATCTGCACAGCACATGCTACACAAGTTATTTTTAAAGAAAAGGTATTCTTGTGATGTTCTGCGTTTTCTGTAGAGGCTACACTGAGCGCTGAGTAAGCCACAAGTCGGTTTTTAGCAAGCACATCCCAATAAGAGAAGCTAACGCGTTAACTCGCTGTGCCCAGGATCAGTCCATTCCAGCTGTCTGCTGTGTCTAAGCTTTAGTAGGCAGAGTAGAGGGGATCACAGAAGCACAAAGAGAGATGTAAGAAAACCATAATACCTAGGCTGATATCTGCTTAAGTTATTATACTGTTGCTGTGCTTGCAATTAGCACATGAAGAAGCTTTCACCTGGAGTTCGTTAATGCAGACAGGATAAGTTCTCTAAATAACTAGAAGTAAAAATTAGTCAGTGGGATGCCTTTAAACATGAGGAACGTTCCTGCAGGAACAGAAAAATTAGCTCACTTGGAAAAACTTAGCTGTAAGGAACATATTTGCACATGAAAGGTACAGTGTTTCTTGCTGCTCTAATGAACTGTGTTTTCAGTGTTCTAAAGACACCATCAGAAGATAAACATCATTTCTTAAATTAGGCTTCAAGTATTCAGAAGATTCTGGGGGTTGGTCAGTATTTAGTCAATATAAATATCAGCTTTTGCTGATTAATATGACTGGAAGTGAGAAAGGTATAATGGTTAATTTGCTTTTTATTATCTGTGAATTTCTGTCTCACAGTTGATGCAGGGCAGATTTCTCTATGTAGTTCTGTGGGATTTCAGTCCTGTGTCTCAGAAGCCGCTTGCTGATTTGACCCAAAGCCTCCTCAGAGAAGAACAGCAGCTCCTGAGGAGAATGCGAGCAGCTGTAATGGTCCCTGTAGGTTTAGAGGGAGGCTGAGCAGACCTTGCAGGATCCTAGCCTCCTGAGCCACAGACCACCTGTGATTCTGGCACTGCCGGTCGCTTCATGCAGCTTGATGTCTGGGGAGTAGTGACAAAAGGGGAGATGAGACACACTGAAATAAAATGTTCTCTCATTCACTGGGAGAAACAGTGTTAGTGTGATAGTGTCCGAGGACTCACTGACACAGGTATTCCATCAACACGTGGAACTCAAAATCTCTGTTTACTTAGGTCCATAATACTGAGTTATTTGATATCCTTTATTAATGAACTTACACATTTTGGGGACATGTTTTTGCAGTGGGGGAGCTAGCATTCTAGGTGAGGTGAACATCAAAGAGAGGAAGAGATTATTGGAAACTAGGGAACAAGAATCGGGCAGAAACACAAGGTCCAGAGGAAAAGCAAA
Organism: Syrrhaptes paradoxus; assembly: GCA_013400615.1. Lineage (NCBI taxonomy): Eukaryota > Metazoa > Chordata > Aves > Pterocliformes > Pteroclidae > Syrrhaptes > Syrrhaptes paradoxus. The sequence goes on from VZTO01001365.1 coordinate 116,208, forward strand.
GACTGGATATCTGAAAGATTCTAGCAGCTTGAGGAACAAAGATGAATACATGCCAGCAATACAGTTAAAACAGTTTAAAATAATTGAGTTAAAATCTTGGACTTGAATGGATGCAGAAACTGAGGATTCCCTTACTGCTGTTCCACTGACCTACAGAGGGTGGGGAAAAAAGGGTGTGCTGTGCCCTGGCCAGCACCGCTGGCTGACCTTCTTGTGAGGGGTCTGGTGAATGAAGGTGTTCCCATTCTTTATCCCACTGGAACTCTCATGTTCTTCCCCGCTGAATGGAAAGGGTGTGTACTCTCTCTGTAGGTGTTAAGATCCCCAAGAAATGCTGTGAATAGAAACTGTTGAGTTTTCATTGTGAAATACTGAGAAATACATTCCAGTATGTACAGGACTTTGAACCTCTCTTAAACAACAGTCTTAAAGCCCATTGCATACGCATTCCAAGAGTGAGTGTCAGTCCATTCAGACTCCCACCGCTTTTGCATGTATGTATTGTAGCTACTCCTGATTTATGGTGTTCTAACCTCAAAAGAGAGGACTTGGTCACACTTCTTTAAAGATTACTGTGAAGATTCACTATCGTCAGTGTGAATTTTGACAGGCTCCCCGCAGAGCCTGATTTTTTTTTATCTATTTTTAGAGACAGCTGTAAAGCTGTAGTCAAGAATTGCTTGCATAATACTTAAAGAAATGACAGCGAAGCACAATGGCATATTTCGACCTTTGGCATTAGATAAGTAATTGGCAGATGAAGTTAATTTTTATTCAAGCAGGGAGACTTGCTTTTTGCTTGCTTGTGAACTCCTGTACCATCATACAAGACTAAACCACACAGGTACATTTTACAAACAGCTTTTGGTTTGCTGGCCTCCCTTTCCTATTCGGTGGCCTCTTCATGTGAAGGAAGACCACTCTTCTGTTCTCTGTAAGTGACAAGTAGTGCATGGTATGTACTTCGTGTGTGTGCGTGCACCTGCGAGAAGAGGAGAGTTTTTAATTTAATGACTGACATTCTAGCAGTTTTAGAAATAATTTGAAAACTCACTCAGAACATCTTTTGTACTGTGTGGTTGGGAGCTGCTTTAAGGACTTACGGCTCAGTGTAAGTCCTCCAGTGAATTTTCCCTTTTCCTTTTCAGACGCTGGGTTATGGGCAAGTCAGAAAGCCAGATGGATATAACTGAAATGAACACTCCAAAACCAAAGAAGAAACTGCGATGGAGTGGCCTGGAAATAGGGCTGGCTGTTGTAGCGATCCTGCTAGCTATTGTGGCCATCACAATGACCGTTCTGTATGCAACGTATGACGGTGAGTGCACTTAGACTGTCTCTGAATGTACAAATACATGTGAATATAAACCTATTTTAAGAAATTACAGAATAGAATACAGTTGTTGGTAATAATAAAAAAAAATTGAAGTCGCCCTGTATTAAGATGCTGCATTAGAAAAGAATGCACTGCATGGTATATATAGCTGCACTACATAAAACCTTAAGAAAATAAAATAATGAGGTCAGCTCAGAGTTATTTTCCTGATGATAGAAAATTGCACCTTACCCAGTGTATAAAATTAGATTATTAATAGTTGCCACTTCATAACTCTACTTCCTATGTATGTCACTAGGCAGTATGACACAATTATCTGAAATGTGGAGCTGCATCCACAGTTGCTATTGCTGGACACTGCCACAAAACTGCTTTTTTCCACAGGGAATGTATAAATTCGTTTGTTCACGCAAAGTGGTAGCAAACACAAAACATCTGCTTGTTCTGACATAGCAATACTTCTGTTTGTAATTAATGCTTCAGTAAGCAAAAAACTCTACAAAATACAAGACTACTGAAGAAAACCAAACTACAGTGCTTCCTCCATGTTCCTGTATTCATTAAAATCCCGATTTTCCTTTTACAGGCTGTTACAGCAAAGACTGCTAGTGAGTGTAGTCACGCTGAGAGGTTTTGTGATTCAGTAGCCATACCAAAATATTTGAAAATTATTCCATTCAGGAGTAAATACTTGGGTCATTTTTGGAAAAGATAATACAGAGAAGCTAACATTTCCACTTGGGGTCAAACTAGAATGTTTCCTTACATGGGTAATGAAACGCTTTGTTTCATTTTAAAGTACTTTAAAAATTGTTTAAACTTTTTATTATAGTCCAGATCAATTATGGAATGGAAAAAATTCCATTCTGAAATAAAAAAGAAAAACTGCTTTATTTTTAAAATCTCAAGAGGAACCATTCTCATGCTGCTGAACCTTGTATTTTGTTTAGAAGACTTCAGAGTGAATGTCTCAGAATTTTCTATTAATTCCTCCAAAATCTTTTTGTCATTGAAGGGTATGGCTAAATTCAAACTGACTTTGCAACTGCCCTCAGTCCATGTGCTATTTTTCGCTAAATTTCTTATTTGTTGCAAAAATAATATTTTGCCCACCTCTAATTGATTGATAGAACATTTTCCTCTGGTGACTACAAAAGTCCCCCATGATGAGTGATTAGCACTGAATGACCCTGAAGGGATGAAGATGATGGTATTTTTTAGAGCCTGATCCTATAAATATTCACTTGCTGGGTGTGAAGTGTCCATTCATCTTTATCTTACTGTACCCTGCAATTAAAGGCAATTCTAACGTGACTGTCAATGAAAACAGTATTTACAGTAGATTTTATTATATTGACATTCAGTCAACAATTAAGAATATGATTGTATCTTCTTTTAGATGGGGTTTGCAACACATCAGACTGTATAAAAACAGGTAAGAATAAAAATCTATACCTTTTAAATGACTTTATATATTTTTAAACAAAATTCCCACCATGTAAGGTTCCCATCTAACCGCACACAGGTATGGCACGTTGGGGTATGGGGTCTGCTAACGCAGATAGGTTTCTTTCTTCTGCAAATGTAAAATCTTGTGATGTGATATTGTCAGATCATACAAACTCATCAAGGCCTGGCTAGTTTAAAACTTAGACTCTCCGAAGAATGCCTCCAGCTTCAGAAGATGCTTTAGGTCAGTCAGATGATGGCTCAGAAGACAGCCCCAGGAGAAGCCAGAGAGCCAGTGTGTCAGTAGGAGACACAGGAAGGATCTGACAGTCAACATGCAAGAAAAGTCTGTGTGCTTGCAAGCAAAAGCGTGTGCAATTTAAGTACAGTTGCTAAGGAATCTGAGGTGCACGTGAAAGCTCATGCTGTGGTTTGAAAAATGATAAAATTAGTTATCTACTTGATTTTATCTGATCTCTGAAGATGCTCATGTTCAGCTCAATGTGCAAGTTCAGATGGACTACGTGATGAATGAACTCGGAAAGGAAAAGCAGTAAAAGGTTTGGAGAAATAAGGCATAATGTAAACTGAAGATCTAGCAAGAAGTGGCTAAATGAATGAAGTGGAATACTTTTTACTCTTTTATGCTTTGTTAAAAGATTTAACAGCATGCAGATATTTAAAGGAAAAAATAAACATTCCTACTAACTGTAGATTCTCCATACAGAACTAACATTTGGAAAGCAAAACAGTGAGGACATTTATGAGGAAAGATGGCAGGCTTACAAAATTACGTAACAGGGTGAAGAAGGAGCATTTAAAAAAAAAAATTGTCTCAATTCAACAGAGATAATCATGGTGAGGCCACACCTCAAATACCGTGTTCAGTATTGAGCCCCTCGTTACAAGAAGGACATTGAGGGGCTGGAGTGTGGCCAGAGAAGAGCAATGAAGCTGGGGAAGGGTCTGGAGCACAAGCCCTGTGAGGAGCGGCTGAGGGAGCTGGGGTTGTTTAGGCTGGAGAAAAGGAGGCTGAGGGGAGACCATATCGCTCACTACAGCCACCTGAAAGGAGCTTGTACGGACGTGGGGGTCAGTCTCATCTCTGAGGATGAGAGGTTGTGATCAGATGAGAGGAAATGGCCTCGGGTTATGCCAGGGGCAGTTTAGATTGGGTATTAGGAAAGACTTTTGAACTGAAAGGGATGTCAAACACTGGAACAAGCTGCCGAGGGAAGTGGTTGAGTCACCATCCCTGTAGGTATTTAAAAGACATGTAGATGTGGTGCTGAGGGCCATGGTGCAGTGGTGGACTGGGCAGTGTTAGGTTGACGGTTGCACTCAAGTGATCTTAAAGGTCTTTTCCAACCTGAACAATGGTTCTATGAAATATAGAATGAGAAAAAAGGGTAGATAGACTAAAAGATCCCAAAATAGAAATGTACAGTGTAGTTCCAATGTTATAATCTCTTTTCATTTTTCAGTAAATACAGCTTTATTTTATTCACACATTTATCTCATGTACTCACTACACCCGTATTCTACAAATTGTCTAGCCCAAACGTTGAAAGAATAGGTCTCAAAGAAATGGTGAAAATTCAGTCTCAAAACACGTGAAATGCCAGGGTAATGCAGTAAATGCATTCTGTGAAAGTGTTTTCTACTGACAGGAAAATGAGCTACTCGACATCATAGACCTTTTCTATAGTCCACGTTCTGCTGTCCCTATATAGGACGTGAAAACTGATCTGCTGCAGACAGAGGAACTGCTCTTGTGAGTAACTACTACTACGTGTGTAAGAACTGCACACTCCTGCCTGGAACACATAAAATTTACAACCGGGCAAAAGCCAGCTTTTGAATTTTACTAGGTGTCAATACTTGATATTTACATACCATCCTGTAAGAGTCCTGGGAGGCCACCAGCGTATCTGACTGAACTGTCACCTTTATAATTCAGTTCTAGCTGTGGGGCCAAACCTCAAAGAAGATCTAAGTATGCAAAAGCAATGATATCAAAGTGGAACACGTACTTCAGACCATATTATGATCTGTAGCATTAGTGTGTGTTTCTGCCTAGCAAGGGTCAGTTCCCAGAAGCGGCTGACGGAGCGCACGGTGTGTTAGACTGTGGCAGCAATGAAACCCTGCGGTGCAGGGAGCAGATGGGGTCAGGCAGCCCCTGCGTGCAGTTGGGATGTGCTGGCTCCAAATGCTGCGTCTGTAAATGATTTAGAATGGATAGCTCTGAGCGAAGCTGGGAATGACCAGTTTGAATTTAAAGTTGTTGTTTATTAACTGAGACAGGATTTCCGTTCCCACCATGCCATAATGCGTTTAGGGTAGAAATTGCTATAGAAATGCAGGGCCTTCTCCACACTGACATGGCTGTTAAATTAAATATAGTCAGATATGAAAAGAGGAGGCAAGTGTTGGCGAGGACGTAATCACCAAGAAGAGTTGTTCAATTCGGGGGAGTGAGGTCTCGGCTCCAGAAGCAGAACACTGTGCATCAGGAGCCCAGATGCTCAGGCCTTCAGTGCTCAAAGAGCTTCAAAAATAGTTCAAAGAATTTGTCAGAATTATATAATTTAATAAGAAAATAAATTAATATTTTAAAAATTTAGAAATAAACTGTATTGTTGCTGTTTAATAATAATCTTACTGGGATGAATCTACAGGTTTAGTATTACTTAGAATCGGGATTTTGTAACAGTTCATCTTGAATGTGGCTGTGTCTTCCAGACCACATAGGATAACGTACAGGAAAACTTAGACAGATAGATATAGATAGAAAGCAAGAAGTATTAACTTTGGAAAATTGTGCTCTTTCAAGAAATACAATTATGAATAGACATTAAGTGAAGCGGTCGTGTCTTACACCAGAACTGACCAATACTGCGAGTTTTTTGCAATGAATTTAAAAATTTTGCAATAGGTACAAGCCACTGAAAAATAATAAAGTGAAGACACTAACAGAATGTATGGTACATTTAATAAAGGAGCTTCAAATAAATTACCAGAAGAAAAAGTGTAATGAAATATTCACAGGGTAAAAAAATCAGTATTTGCGTGATAATGTTATCGAGGTTTGTGAAATCCGCTGCAGTGTAGCGCACGAAGATATCGTGTAATTTGTACATCTGAGCATTTTTTGAATAAGCTGACATAGTCTGTGATAATTCTCCTGACCTCAGACAGCACAGGCTGATGAGAATAGGGAATTCTGATCTCTCTCATATTGGTTTCACCAAAGTAAGCATGTTGTGTATCTCCTATATCCTCCCCAGGTCACTGGTTGTTATGTCAGCTTATATTACTTTATTTGTAAGCTATTAAAGCAACAACTGGCAATCAGGAGTACTATAATAAAATTAATCATTAAAAGTAATTGAGATAAGGCTCTACATTCTCCAGTGGCAGTTAGGAAATGGAATAAACAAGCGAGAACAGGAACCAACACAATCACTTGTTCATCAAAGCAATACTCGGGCCTAATAAAAAGGACACTGTGTGTTATCTGCATTTGTACGTGTGTGAATTAACCTGTATTAGCATTAAAATAACGAAGTATTCATCAGTCTCAGATTTATTACTTCCAGAGCAAAAATGTCTCAGTGTGTAGCAGCATTCAAAACATTCCCCTTCCCCTAGATGAAATGGGACAAACCAGACAGAAACAAGTGCCGGAGTTTACACCATCACCCACCAGCTGGGGTTGGAAGCGAGCTCTGGAGATCACATAGTCCAACAGCCCTGCTTAACCCAGGGTCACCTAGAGAAAGTTCCTCAGGATCTTGTTTGGTCAGGTTTTGATTATTTCCCAGATGGAGACTTCACAACCTCCCTGGCAACCCATACCAGTGTTGGATCGCCCTTATAGTAGGAAGTTTTTTCTTAAGTTCAAAAGGATATTTTTTTCTTTATTTCTGTATGTGTTCATTGCCTCTTGTCCAAGTTTACAAGCAGAGGGAAAATCCTTGCTCTAACGGACTGGACGTTAGGACTAGAAGCTTGGCTTTCTCAAGAACGGGTAAAAAGCAAGTGTCAAACCTGGTGAAAACATGAGTGAATTTTGCAATCTCTGGCTGTTGGTGTGATCCTGTATCCATTCAAACTGAAGTCAACCTGCCATTGACTTCAGAAGGAAAACAATCAGGCACTAGGCATTGTACTTATTTCCACAGTGGCTTGTGTGCTACTTAAGCAGTCTAAAATCAAAAATGCCTACGTTAATGGCTTTTTCCATCTTCCAAGCACTGGAACATTGTAAAATCATTAGATGTTGGCCTCAAATATAACATTCTTAAGCCAATTGAAGAGCCCAAGAAAAATGAGGAGGGGGCAGGAAAGGCAAGTCAGCATCAATATTACAGCCTGTCTACCCACCTCTCATTTCCACCAGCCTAACAGACATGGAAAATATTGAAAGTACTGGAGAAATAACTATAAATATTTGACTCACCCATGTGAGAGGAATGAACACTTGAAATCACAAGCTTCACCATTTACTAAAAATAATGTCTGAAAAATGGGAAGGACGTTCAGTGTCCTGGGAAATTCAGAGTTATCACTAGCTTCTGCCTGACCCCCAGCATCTGTCCTTTCGGTGAGAGACGTCGTGCTGGTGTACTAGTGGTGAAAGGAGTCTAGGTGCAAGAGGAATACCAAAAAGAAAAAGCACAGAAGGTTTATGAACAGCAGCTGGGAAACTGCCATCAAGGAATCAGATTTCACTGGAGAATCTCGTGTCACGATCAGCCAGGGACTGGTTGGTCTTTGATGAGCCACTTCAGGAGGGTCAATAGGGGTAGCAAAAGGCAGTGCCAATTCTAGAATAAAATGTGGAATAGCTACAAAAAATCAATGCAAAATCAGGAAGGTGCTAATAGGAAAACTTTCTTGACAAGAACTTAAATGGTACAACGAAGTCATTTATTGGAATAGACTAGAATCAGCTGAGCCTACAGCATACTTAATGACTTAAATTACATCACAGTGCATGCTTAACCCCTCATAGGTCTTGTGCTTTTAAATTCTCTTTTTGCCACATTTCAGTACAAAGAAAGTCATTTCAGTGAATGAAATATCTTACATTTTATTTAAAACTGAGCAACCACTCACAGGGAGTGGGAACATTAGAGTCAGTTTACCTGTCAGTAAACACAGGCAAGGGAAAAGTTTATATGTTCTAAACTAAATGAAATATATTTATTACTTCCCTCTTCAGAGCAAACAAATGTATTCATTTATTTTCTCTAAAGATTCCTCATTCCTTGATTTGTCTCGTATTGCAGCAGCCCGAATGCTTGAGAACATGGACACCACTGCAGAGCCTTGCAGTGATTTTTACCAATATGCCTGTGGAGGATGGCTTAAGAGGAACGTCATTCCAGAAACCAGCTCCCGTTATAGTAGCTTTGACATTTTAAGAGACGAACTAGAAGTTGTTTTGAAAGGTCAGTGGGGTTTATGTTTGTGGACTATATAAAGTTTCTTCCTTGGCTTACATATTATCCTAATAAGATGTGGTTATCTAGCAAAGCTTAAAATACTACCAAATATTTCCGTTTCCTTGTGTTTGGTTCAGAACAAATCTACCACAAGCTGTTTGCTTGGAGAAGTTATGCTGTTGTGTCTGACACTGGAGCAGAGCTGCCCAGACCTGACCTTTCTGGTATCTGGACTCTGCGTGCTCATCTGCATATTATAACAACTGAAATCCATAGCATTACCCTCATGCGCTGACAAAAGCAGCCGGGAGAGGTGAAAAGAAAGAGGTCTGCCTGTGTCCAGGTCGGCTGAAATGCTGGAAGTTGCTCTCTGGCAGCCCTGTGTCCCCCATATTTGTATTCCATCAGCTATATCCCAAAGAGCTGGCAAGCGATTTTCTAACTAGTCACATCATAAACTTACAAATTGTCCACATTCCCAAGGCCAGGCTGGATGAGACTTTGAGGAGCCTGGGCTAGTGGGAGGTGTCTCTGCCCGTGGCAGGGGGTTGCAACGAGATGATCTTTAAGGTCCCTTCCAACCCAAACCATTCTGTGATTTTTCAGTTGAAAATAACAGTCAAATAAGTCACTTTGTGCTTATGAAACACTCTCTCCAGACTGAATATCCTTCTTTTAACTTTGCGTATCTTCTGGTTTTGCCAGGTTTGCTGTTTATGGATGCCACAGTGTTCTTTAGGCTTCAGTTTCTGTGGAGCAAAGCAGTTGTAAAGTGGTGGCAAGTGTGGGCTGCCCAAAAAGGGAAGGCGAGCTGGGAGCCAGCTGCGACTCAAGGCAGGCAGGGACAGAGGCCTGACAGACAAGGAGCTCAGTCCCACAGGACATAACCAGAAGAGCAGAGCAGGGCCAGAGACAGTGGCCAGGTTCAGCCAGCAGCCCCATGATCCCTAGCCAAGTCCATAGTCATGCAGCAGGCTTCAGGCAAGTCAGCCGGGCAAGGACAGGCTCAGCGGTGCAAGACCAGATCCAGTATTACCAACATGAGCAAGGGGCTGACCTGGGCTGCTGCTGCGGAGCCAACAGGCATAGGGTGCGAAGTGGAGGCACCAGAGGAGGCTTCTTACAGCCCTTTTTTACCATTTCTCTGCTTTCACAGACTACAGTCACACAGCTGCACCATGCCAAACCAGGCCTTGAACACAAACAGCTGAACTCCTGGCTGAAGTGAATTACAGAAGATGCTCAGGCGCAGTTAGAGACTGCTGGTGCGCTTAGGGCCCTAACAGCAATTCTCTTCACACAACAGCTTGGTCACCTAAAAGCTGTCCCTGAGAAGTCAGGGCATTTGTATTTTGCCAGGGGTGATCCACAGAATATCTACCTGACTCCTTTATGCTCAACATATTATCACAGATTGATAGAATTGCAAGCCATGTAATCTCCAGAGCTTTTTCCCCTCAGCTTTTGAAAGGCAAAGCTTCCCTGGAGACGGACAGGGAGCACTTATCATCCACCCTCTGGTCCTCAGGATGGTATCCTCTATGGTTCCTTCAGTATCTTGCCAATAAAGAGCAGATATTAAGATATATTTGCTGTCTGTGTGTTTCAGATGTCCTCGACGTACCAAGCAGTAATGATATAACAGCAGTGCAGAAGGCAAAAACTCTGTACAGATCATGCATAAATGAAAGTAAGTGCCTCCTGGATTTATTGTGTGTAGGATATATGGATATGATCCAAAGAATCCCATCTTCCCAGTCAGCTATACCTATATCCTCCTAGTTACTGTGCGTAATTTCTCAGAAATTTGTGAGAACTAAAATTTATCTGTTCTGTAGAGTCATGTAAGAATGTCAGGAGTAAATTAGTACTGCTGCTCCTGTTTTGCTTGCTTTAATATTCCAGGTGAGATTACATCACTCTTTCGTTACCAGTTTGCTGCAGATATTTAATCTCAAATCCTTTCAGTTAAATGTGAGTTAACTTCTTTTGCAGAAATTTTCAGGGCTGAGGTGGAAAATAACTGGCATACCAGGCTTCTAGAAAGACAGGGAGACCATTTATTTCAAGAATTTGGGCTAGATGCTGCCACTAGACTGAGGAGTAGTAAAACAGTTACCAGTGCTTCCTAAAGCACATGTTTTCCTAGTTTCTATAAGGTTATTAATACTTCACAAAACTATTATTTCAAGCTATTTGCAGAGTGATAGGACAGTGGCTCTTCAATGTCCTGGTCGGAAGTATTTGCTTATGCTGTTTGCAGTCATGACTGAAACACGTTTTTAAAATGAAATGTTAAAGCACAGTCGTACATCAGAGCATACTGCTGGTGTGGTGATGGTGGAAACATACTTTTCAGCTTCATTATTCTGAACTCATTATAATAGTATATAATTTGTGTGTTTTAAAGTGTCATGGTAACTTTTTTTTTTCCCCAAAAGCTACCATTGATAGCAGAGGTGGGAAGCCTTTAATCAGTTTATTGCCAAATGTATCTGACTGGCCTGTAGCAACAAGGAACTGGGATTCTACCTACGGTAAGATGATCTGTGTTTATTTCCTCCACAGTTAAAATGTCTAAATTATTGTACTTTCATTGTTTACCAAAAATAGACTGAGTATACCTTTCATTTGCTTAGGTGCTGCTTGGACAGCTGAGACAGCTATTGCACAGCTGAACTCCAGATATGGGAAAAAAGTCCTTATTAATTTTTTTGTTGGCACAGATGATAAAAATTCCACGGCACATATCATTCATGTAAGTCTCTCTGGGTGGCATTGCCTTGTTGATCATAAAAGTGCAGCAAAATAACAAGAAGCACAGACATAAATGTTAACCAGGAGAAACATCAGTGATTTAAATTCTACAAGAGTAAGCTGTGGATGAATTTGTACATCCAGGTAGTTTTCAAACTTAAATTATCAGTTTCACAGTGCACTGCCTGTTCTCAAAGTTAACATCTTTATTCTGTGCGCTCATACACTTGTTCTCAGGGAGATGAGAGTAGTGGTGACATATACAGACATACAGACACAATTTTGGTGTACACTGGACAGAAGACAGACATGATCTACTTATATATGCAAGCAAATACATAAACATGATTTTCTTACCAGGCACTTCAGGCAGAAAGCTCTGTCACTGAAAGCCTGGGCTACAGTGCCAGTGGCAGAAAGCCCACGAGGGGGTTGTGTTTTTACACTGTACTCGGATGCCAGAGGACTAGCGGGACCTGCAGTCAGCTGGCACAGATCTGAAAGCAGCCAAGGACATTTGCACAAGGAGTATGTTGAGAGTGCCCTGCCTGTAAGCTGATGTCTGGAAATGGACAATCCAGGGGAAGCCAGTATTGCACATGGTGAATCTTCACCAGCTGTTCCTGAGACACAACAGTTACGAGTGCAGAGGTCTCATCTGTCTTGTCAATGTATGAATTTCAAGGATGCAGTAACTGCCTTGCTACTCTGTGGGCTGTTTTGTCTTCTGTGCATCCACTGTTTTCACACTGGTTCAGTGTAGTGTGCATTGCGCAGCAACAGAAAAAAAAAAAAGACTGAAATGAAAGGCAAAAAGTATAAGGAGAGTGAAAACAATCAAAGGAGGGCAACAGGATGAGAGAGAAACTCCCCTTTGGCCAGAATTTGGCAAGAGTGAGGCATCAGCAACTTGTAATTGACAAAAGAGTAGTACAATGCCATGCCACTTTGTCCTTAACCACTTTGGAATTTGTATTTGAATTGATAGATCGATCAGCCTGGGCTTGGCCTGCCTTCTCGTGACTACTACGAGTGCACTGGTGCATACAAAGAGGTAAGATGAAGCTGTCGGATCACTGACTACAGTTTAGAAGTTTTAGCCTGTATCTTCAAGGGAAACTAGAAGAGAAAGGTAATAATGAGCATTTAAACAAGGCTCTCTCCAAGGGAGCACAGCATGTGTGACAGGCTGGAGAAAGAAGTTCTGACCTGGGTGAGTGTGCAAGAAGGCAAGAGAGCCAGCAGGGAAATTAAGAGCATGCAGAAAAATGAGATAAAAGGCAAGCAGAAATAAGTTATCTAAAAGAATGGGAGCGTAACAAGTGTCCTGAGGATGACGTGTTATAGTATTACGCCATAAGTGTTAGTGACCTAGATCTTTCTAGCAGCACTAGGAACCAGGGGGGTTTGCCTGGGCTCCAGTTGCCCGTAGGTACCAATTGTCTCTGCACTGAATGAGAAGACTGCACCTTCCTCTGGCATCACTACACCCCAACCTGTGTCCCTTCCTGTGTCCCCCTCCCTTCTCTTCCATTCCTCTTCTATCCACATACACATGGAAGAAAAGCAGTAGCTTTTCCACACAATTCCTGTATGATTATGCAAGCCAGAAGACGAACAGCTACTTGACTTTTTGGGACCTCCTGGAAAGAAATAAACGTGAAACAATTTAGCTTTCCTACACAGCTTCTGCCAGGCTTCACAGCTGAATCAAGAGGTACCTCATAACGGTCAAAGATGGAACACGAGTGCTTATGGATCAGCCCTGTTCTGTCACTACAAAAAGGATGCACTTTCTGAACTGTGATCAGCTCACACCGACGGGCAAGTGCTGGCGGTGTCAGTGCAGTCCAGCTGGACTAGTCATATCACTTACGGGCTTAGAAAGAGAAAAAGAACCAGTCAGAACCAAGACACACTTTTCTGCATGAAAGATCTGAAAAGATCACAGACCAGCAAGCGAACTGCTGAATGAAAATGCAGCAGCTTAAATATGTGATATCATAGAAATTGCCTGAGATACCTCCCGTCTCCTCTGGTCTTCTTTAATTTGCATTTAGTTATTATTTGTATGCATTTTCATTAGCCTGTTAGCACTGACACTGTCTATCCCTCGCTGCTGATCGTGGATGTGCTTTAAGTCCTTGAGAGCTGAAGGGTACGTATTTGCTGAAGACATAGCTGGAACTGCTACTGCAGGAACCTTTAATGAGGCAGGTCTCTGGCATTACATGCAGAAGCAATAAGAAAGTGTACAAAACATTTGGGGTTTGTAGCTATTTTGCTGACATGGTAACAGTTAATATTCTAACACTGATTATATTAATTACAGATCATGTGCTAGTAAAGACAATCAATATATTAACGGTCAGTTCCATTACTGTCACACGTGTTGTGGCCTTTAGGAGCTGGCTCGTGTATCACGATCTGCTCCCTGCCTTCTATTGCATCAGCTGCAGCACTGGAAGACAATTCCTGCTCTAATCTCTGACCTACCTGAAGGTATCATACTACTTTCCACTGCTGGGAAGTAGAGGAGGAAGTATTTTTTAAAAAGCAGAGATTATCACTGAAAGGCAGATTTGTAATATTCTTACAAGCACACATCCTTGAGGCGAGAGGCGTTGCTCCTTGCAGTCCCTCACCCTGATAGCAGCCTTTTCTTGGCTGTGTTTCCTGCTGTGTCATTCCACTCTTTGAGCTGTATGTAGCAAACACGATATCTGCCTCCTGCACTTCAACCTCTGGCTTTGTCAGCACTTCCCAACACAAAACTACAGTGGAATCTGTCAACAACACCTTTAAAAATCTTTTTCTCTTGTAAGATGTAGGACTCCTCTGCTCATACAGGAGTTATTCTGACATCTTAGGTTCCCACTAAAATATCTGAGATATTAGCTGAGTATTTATCCAGTCCATTGAAACTAGCTGACTAGTTCTTTGCTACCTGACCGTACCATGATCTGCACTTCAGGCCAAAAGTAAAGTCCATTGACTGGGACCTGAAGATCTCTGTTGATTCCCTGGTTTGGGGTAATGTCTGTACTGAGTTTTTATAAATGGTGTTTGGATATTTTAAACTGGTATTTACGGGCTTGGCATGCGTTCTCTTCTGTGACTTGTAGCTGTCAGTGGTTTCATGGGCTTTTCTCTCTCTGGTAAAGTAATCTATCTTGATTAAAGACGACAGTGAGAGTTAGTCCTTCAGGATGCTGGGAGCCACTTGTCTTTCGAAGTCTGCGGGCAGTACTTTTCACGAGCTGCTCAGCGTTCTCCAGTGCAGGCAGCCTGTTACAGCCCGGCATTGCTGGCAGGTAGGGGAGGCTGGCAGGAGATGGGTGGCTGTGTAAATGTGGCACTCGTTAAAGGGGTGTGTCCTGCTGCCTTAGGAGCTGAACATACCAAAATAATTCTATTAAAAAAGCTGATGGCAATTACACCTTATTAATCCTAGGTGTTATCATTGTTTTAGTAGACTATGCTATTTTGCATAAAATATATTTATTATTAGATAGCTGAGCTAGTATTATGTATTTTTATTTGCATTTTTAAAGTATATTGAAAACAGCATTTCTGTTGATAGAAAAATGAGTGTGGCTTAAAAAGTAATGAGGATAATATTAGGTTCCAGAAATATCATGAGATCTGTAGAGATTTGACAGTGTAACATTTAAGAGAATATACTTCCATATTTCCATTCTTATCCTTGGTGAATTCTGATATGTTAAATATGATATATACTATATTGTCAAGAGTCTGGCTAGGTATACTAAGTTTGGATACAGCAACACGATTTCTAACTGTTCCAAGAAGCAGTAGAGGAGGTACGCTGCCACTGGGAGTCATTTTCCCATAATGCTAATTCAACACAGTCCATCAGCATTTCTCTTGGTTTTATGTTTCTGGGAACATTGCTCTTTGGAAGTGGTATTTTTGGAACTCGTAATTAATGTGAGCTAGAAAAAACAAGGGTGATGGTTTAAATATGGACGTACAAATGTCTCATTTTAAATAATGAAAACACAGTGCAGTGGTCGAGACTGTTTAGCTTTGAACAGTGCTACAAATTATACAGCAATTTTCCACGAGGGAGTTTTCAGAGTTAATTTCTATTTGTGATCTAACAGTAGTTCAGAATAAATTACTGTTACACTATTTAAGAAAGGATTAAGAACTGTAGTTCATAAAAATGAAGACGAAATCTTAAAGATAATCAACTTATGCTATATTTTGAAAAGTTTTGTCTTTAAAATGTTTGTATTTTTCCCACAGGCATGTTCTGCCTATGTTGATTTCATGATTTCTGTAGCTAAACTAATCCTCCAAGAAAGAAATATTTCTTTCAGTGAGAGTGAGATTACTGAACAGATGAAGAGAGTTATGGACCTGGAAAAAGAGATTGCCAATGTAAGAAAAACATTTTTAAAGTATCCTTTAAATAACTGACTTTTTTCTTGATATCTAAGAAAGCTGACTACAAGCTGAGTTGTTAAGTTGCCTGCTAGTGTTATTTAGTGCACCAAACCTGCCCAAAAATGCAGGGGGCCTGGAACACCTAAGAGGAACACAGCCTAAGACAGACATGCCTCCTGACCAGCAAGGGAAAATATTTAAGTTAGCTGTTTTCCAAACAGCAAAATGTTTTATCCTAATCTGTTCACAGAAGCCCTTCAAGAGAAGGAAAGGAGCAAGAGAGAAACAGACTGGGTTTCTGTTGAGTCTGGTTGGTGGGAGATGCTGTCAGGCCTCTTTTCCCTTTGTCCTGTTTCCCCGGGGCTGTATGGTCATCGCAGCAGCAGATTCCCAGCCCTTGGCTGCCGTGCCACACAAAGTCATGTTTGTCCTGCACAGGCTGCTCCACAATGCTGATTGTTCCACTTGGAATTTGTAATCAGACGCTGTTCTCCATTAAAGTATGGCTTGCAGAAATCGCTAGAATTTGAACTTGCACAGAGGAAAGCACACGGGAATGCAAGCATGCATGAGCAAAGACATGGCTTATGATTGTTAAATGTTTCAGAGGGGCCTGAAGCTGAGGATGGCTGTAGAACAAGCCAAATACAAATTTTCTAGCTTCAGCTAGTTTTCAAGTTACACTGATAGTAAGGGCACGTGTTTGGCAGAGGAAGACCTTTCCCCACCATTTGTATAAACTACAACCATCCCATTTCAATGTTCTTCACATTTCCCTGAGAAACAGACCTCTGGGCTTAGATCAGACATAGAAAATTATGACAAGAAAAGGAATTCATTGGTGAAAGATTTGAAGGGGAGTGTGAAAGGAAACCACAACTGAACTGTCTGTACAGCAGTTGCGGCTGGTGGCGAGTACAGTTGGTTGTGGGGAAGCTGCTGTTGCTGTGGGTTTTAACCTCTTTCATCGAAAACTGAGCACAGCCTGAATTTCCTGGGAGAGAGCTGGCATCGTGCTCTTAAGAATTTGTTAAAGAAAACACAGAAAAAAATACTGAATGCACAATAGATTAGCAAAGAGGAAGTGAAAGAGAAATCTTTTTTAAAAAGGAAAGAGAGAGATAAAATCAGACTCAGCATGATTTTTCAAAACAGTTTAAAAAGGTAAAATCTACTATTCTCGCTCCTGACTGAGTCAGTTAAGAGTAGACGAGGCAGTAGGGATGTAGGTTCTCCTATGAATTACTCTGATGGACCACAAGGTCACTCTTTTCCTGTAGTCATTTGTGTACCTGATTTTCTCTCTTTACCACCAAAAGTGGAAGTTAAAAGGGGTGGAGTATGAGGGGCGCAAGTGCCGATGCTGTCACAAGGGACTTCTGCATGAGAACAAAGGTATGAAGGAGGATACAAGACTGCACTTCAGAAACCTGCAGCAGCATCCTCTCAAGGGACACACTTGTGTGTGAGGAAAAGAACAGAAAGATCTGAAAGTGCTTTGAGTGGTATGGGTCTGTGTTCTGATCCGTGGTCCTGCACAGCCTGAGCTGCTGATGCTCTAACACAAAACAAATTCAAAAAGTTAAGCTCTCTTTTACTGTCAGAAATTCAGTTCATTTAATCTGTCCTTCTATATGCTTTTTATCTATAAAGCACGCTCCATATTTACATGTAAGGTACTTTACAGTTCAGGCAAACTTATGTTTTAAGCCAGAAATACTCGTTTTCTGTCTTTTTACTTCCACCTACCAACTTTTCTTGTTATTAACTTTAATAGGCAACAACAAAATCTGAGGACAGAAATGATCCACTTTTGATGTACAATAAAATGACCTTGGCACAACTCCAAACCAACTTCTCACTGGAAATTGATCAAAAGGTAATGATCAGTAATCTGATTTTTCCCTTATCCCGAGCCATGCGCCGTTTGTGCAACATAACCTTTAATTCACAGCACCACAAAGTTCGGCTAAAGAACAGCCACAGATTTGATAACATAGGTGTGCCACCTCAGTAACATCCTGTCTTTCTAGACGTGGATGTTTTTTATCGTAAATTACTTGTACTTGCACAACAGGCCAGCAGGTTAACTAACGTGTCGCACGGCAGGGCTGTGCTCTGCCTCGCAGGAGCACATTACTGAGCCTTCTGAGGCCAGCGAGGTACCGTGAAATGCTGTCATTCCCACCACAGTTTCATAATCACTGCTATTTTTATTGACTTGAAATTCTTCAACTTTGAATTACATGACAGTTCACCCTGCCTAGCTTAATTTGTTTCAGAATTTACCTCCTCCCACAGGTCCTAGCAGAACAGTTAACGTTGCAGCCCTAGTGTCAGAACTCACTTCTCTTGTCACCGAATGGTATTGCCCTGGTTATTTTCAGCTCCTGGGGAGTGCTGCAGATCAGCAATAATCATTTGCTCTAAATTTATCCCAAAATGCTCGAAAGACACATGATGGGAGTTGGTAGCATAGTTGTAACGATCTAAGGATAGAACAGCAATTATTCCCAAGATTAGCTTGAAGCTGGCTGCTTCTCTTTCAAACCTGAAGTGGTTCTGTTCCTGAAAGCTCTTCTGCTTTCCTCAGCTACGTTCATTTGTCTGATGAAAGATGTTACCTCTTCCTATAAAACTTTCCTCTTGAAAGACACAGACTAGAAGAATCACCAATCACAAATAATTTTCATAGGTACTGGCTCGTGAAAGTTATGGGGCCCTCTTGCAAGGTGGATACCAGCATAAAGCAAGCGGGGGTTTGGGACCAGAGAGGCAGAAAACGAACACGAACTCTAACCTGTCAGGGAACTGTCTGTCGCAGCGTGCTGCCGACTGACCTGCTGTCCAGTACCTAGGACTGTGGAACGCAGAGGAAATCCATCACAGATGGTGGCTTTAGTGTGGCTGTTCTGCAGTCTGTTCCAATAAATCCTTTATGGACTTCAGTGTACTTCAGAACGAGTCCTTACTATATGCTTCAGATGGACTGTCAAATATACCACAAATCTTACCGCCCCATAGATACAGAGACAAACTGCGCTGAAAATGGGGCTTTTACTCATGCTTTCATTTAAAAGTTCTTAGCCACATATAGAAAAAAAGGCAACTGCCAATTTTACTTAAAATACCATTTCTGCTTTTCTGGGCTAAAAGGAAGGGGTCATAACATTTTTAATTGTGTTAGTTTGAAATCAAAACAATGTCTTGAGCCTTTCTGCTAAGTACCATGCTATTTAATGGGATTTTAGAGCTCAGAGGATATAAATTATCTCAGATCAGTTATTATTATGATGATTCAATTTAAGTACTGCAGCTACTAGTAAAACTAAAAAGAGAGCATTTGTGTTATGCAAACATATTTAAAGTGGAAAAAGCAGCTAATTACTCTTTCTTTCTGATTTAACCATATAAGATTGCACATTGATTTTCCAGGTATTCAACTGGTCAAAATTCATAAACGATATAATGTCAACTGTACAAATTAACATTGAGAACACCGAACATGTTATTGTGTACGATCCCGAATACCTCATCAAGCTGAAGTCTATTCTTAATAAATACACTCCCAGGTAGGTATGTTAGGTATTTTTGTAATCTGCATTTTATTTACAGTAGACTTAAAAAGCCTAAAAACATTACCAGCTTATTATTGTTGTTTTGTTAAACAGAGACCTTCAAAATTACATGATCTGGCGATTCGTAATGGATCTTGTCAACAGCCTAAGCCGTAACTACAAGGACACCAGGAATGCTTTTCGTAAGGTGCAGAAATTAATCTCTTTTTAAGTTGTAAAGATTACTTTTATGAACCACAAAAGATAATTTTTATGTAGTTGTAGTATATAAAAAAATAACGTATTTTGAATTTTGCACACACAAGCTTCTGCTGGAGTGTACTTGCTCTCCATGTTTTTCTGAATCTAAATTAATCCCCATTTTGCTAAAAGAACAGTCCCATTGATTTGGAAATGATTACAGTTCTGATTGGCCTGTTACAAACTCTTCAGCATCCGAAGTAGTACATTCAAAGTCAAACATTATAGGCCCAATCTTGGTTTTCAATCATTTGGTCCTGCAGATATTTCAGTACATCTAAGGAAATGCTGAGCAATCTCACAAGCAGATTGAGATCGAAGTCCGCTGTATTCCCACAGTAGAACTTTCTACTTTGTAAGTTTGCTGAGCTCCATTCAGAAAGGTTAAGGCCATGTTGGTATATCTGTTAGTGACATAAGAAATACTTCAACATGCATATGCAGCTTTTTAAGGAGATCCTGCTTGTTACAAAAAAAGATAATAATTACTGGAAGAAGTCAACGAATGTTCAGTTTGCTCCATTTTATGTATCTGGACAGGGCAGTCCTATGCATTGATTATTTGGCTTTTTCCTCTACTCTTTAATGTATGAAATGATTTTAATATAAAGCTTCATATTTGCTTAGTCTGCATCATCAGAGAGTACTATGTTTGCCGGTCAGTCACCGTTCTCCTTCGCCTTGCGTGGGCCCGGCTGTTTTACCCCGTTTGTGTTTCACAGGCACTTTACGGCACAACATCAGAAACTGCTGTTTGGCGGCGATGCGCGAACTATGTCAACGGCAACATGGAGAACGCAGTGGGACGGTTATACGTAGAGGAAGCATTTGCTGGAGACAGCAAACATGTGGTAAAGCTTTTAGCAAACAGCCTGCCTGCCCTCTAAGCATCACTTCATTGTCGCTCACCATGCGCTTCTTTACACAGCTGTGGTTACACTTCTCATTAACCCTTTTTGTATAGCAGGTCACTTTCTAAAAAACCTAACCTTCAGATTTGCTTCTCAGTCAGTTACTCCTCAGTGTGAGGAGTAACAGGAACGTATGTGCTAGGAGAGTGCTTCCTTTGCACCTAAGTACTTCTGTGTTACTTGTCTGGAGCTGGCCTGCTTTCCAAGCACGTGGCCACAGTGTGAAGGAGTGGGTGAAAGATGAAGATTACGTGTGCACACTTGGAGGGAGAGCGGCATCTGCCTGCTCCGCTTGCTCTGCGAGCCAGCCCCGAGCCGAAAGCACCGCTGGCACACCAGCGATGGACCATGCGCGAGCCAATGCACCCGCCAAGGAACAGCACTTCTGCAATCAACAGGCACTGCTTGTTCTTTGAGCCTGACGCTGGAGCACATCCTGCCAGCAGGGGCCATAGGGACAATTGCTTCTTTCTGGTTGTCTTCAGTCACACGGAAAATTAACCTCAGGTTAAGCCTTAGTTGACTCCTATCACTCCTACTGTAATCAAGGCTTAAGTTATACCATTTTTTGTGGCTGACATATTCACAGTCACTTGATCAGATGCACAACATCCAACAGATGGATAACTGTCAGATTTTTTGTAACTTGAATAATTAAATTGCATCGCCTTGTGAGCTCATGCCCATCCCCTCTCCTCCCACAGGACAGCCTAAAAGCTCTAGTTCAGCTCCAGATTCTGAGCATGGCCCAGAAACAGCATAGACTCAAGCAACTAGTGCAGGAAAAACAAGACTGTAGTAAACTATGACCAGAAAAATAACTGGATCATTTTATGTGTATTTGTAACATACTGATGTTTTTTCCAAGGTGGAGGAAATGATTGCAGACATACGGGATGTTTTTATAAAAACCTTAGATGAACTTACCTGGATGGATGCAGAAACCAAAAAGAAAGCGGAACAAAAAGTAAGTTAGATCTTAAATATTGGTAATGTTGTGTATTTCTATAAAAATCAGTATTTCAATTTTTTTTTTCTGGGGGAAATAAAAAAAAAAAGCAGTAACAGCTATCGTTTTATCTACACAAACCCACATTATTTGTGTTTAGCCACAGCAGCTCACAGACTGCCTGTATCAGATGCAGATTGCATGGGAAGGGGCGTCTGTGGAGATAAGTGCACTAAATAGGAGGAATCTGTCTACAAGCTTAAGACCTTCCAGGCAAATTGATGACTAAGGGACTAGATGATGAGTATCTACAAGAAAGTAAAACAGAAAACGAGAAGGAATTATTTATGGTGATTTTACCAGCTATTAGGAGCGATAGGACAAAAACCAAAAAGTCAAACCACAGGCTGGACATGGTCAGTGAGCATGGTCATCTTTAAGGGAAGATGGAGCTTCAGACAGTTCGTGTAAGTCTGGAGCAAGTAACAGAACTCAGCTGTAGAGAGCCTTGAATTAGGAGCCAAGCAGTTGAAATAACTATTTATTACATCTCTATTTTGTTATACTGAAGAGATAATTAAAAAGCTTAAATTTTTCATTTTTAATTGTAATTTATTATTAAAATTTATTTTTTAAAAAGGTTGGAAAATGTCATGGTTTCATTAATTATAGAGTGGGACCTGGCATTTTCCTCCAGAACTTTGTGTTAGAAAAATCTTAGGAAAAAACCCCCATAACTATCAAAATATTACTGGTTTATCGAACAACTCTAGAGTGTAAAGTCCACAAGAAGCTATGATTGCAACAGGTAGCTAAGACATTCACAACACCCAGCGAGTTTATCCTGATGGGTTAGAAAACTTTGTTCAGGACTTTACATTATCAAAATTTGGGAACATTGAAATAAATTATGTCACTCCAATGTAGGTATGGGAGGTAGTTAAGAAATATGGATACAAATCCAAACTGAGTCAAACTGTACAGATTTGTAAATGTGTTTTCCTGTAATGGACTGAAGTTGAAAAACCATCCAGTTACTAGTTTTATTTCTAATTTGGATGCTGTAAATATGTCAGCCTTTGAACTCAAAAGTGTTGTTGAGGTGTGTTTGGCTGTCTTGTGCACATTTCTGTAAGTTCAATTACAAAGGCAGAAGCGGAACATACCTTCTAGAATTTTCCATTGTTACAATTAACTATAAACTTCAGAATGCTTTCAGTGCATAAAAAAGTGGATAAAAACTACATATAATGAACATCCTGGGTTTTCTGCAGTTCCTTCCATATTCCATTTATTATATAATTTATGATGGATTTAAAAATATGGCTGGATTTCCTATGGGTATCAACTTATCTCGTCCCTAGGCAGCAGCAATTAGAGAGAGGATTGGTTATCCCGATGAGATCGTGACTGATGACAATAAGCTGAACAGCGAGTACCAGGACGTAAGTATCCTCAATAGGCAGCACAGTTAGAAAAGGGTCTGGAGAAAAAACCGTGAGCCTGCTTCACAGCCAAAGCAAACCATGTGCATCTGCACAGAGTCACTCTGTTCCATGCCCAGGTGCCCAGCCATCAGTAAGGATGTACTAAAAGCCAGCGTAGTGGAGCTGATCCACTCTCGATGGTGTATCTGGGGTATTTCTAGGCAATGCAGACATTCTAGAGGAATTATGCTGTAACAGAACCTAGAGCTAATGGCATTCAGTATTTCCAAATCTGCCACAGATGGATGTAACCCTAGTTGGAGTGGATGTCAGTACACATCACTCACTAACTGTGCCTGTTATCCATGGATTGGAATTAGTCCCTCAAGTATGACATTGGACTGCCCATATCATTTAAAGTGTGTCTGAGCTTTTTCACTGCAAAATGGGACTTCAGTATTCTTTTCATTTGTAAGAGTAACTCCATTAATGTACGTTCAGGCAGAGTATGCCTTAGAAGTCAAAGTTTTAATTTTGAAAAATCTAGACATATAACCAAACTATGCTTTTTAGAACACCATTTAAGCCTTATTCACGTGTTCTTTCTAAGGTGGGTTGCAGCTTACCAGGCTGGTAGCTACTGGTTTCAAGTGGGAAACTCCTAGAGGTTAGGGTCAAAACCAACAAATGCTGAACTCCATTCAAAAAATATATAGAGAGGGAATAAATCTCTTCTGGAAAAACTACACAGCTGCTAACATATATCCAGCTACAATATCAACTCTGTGATGTAGCAGAGAACTGCAAACCAAGTTCTAATTGTAGATTGAAAAGTACCCTTTAAAAATGCCTTGCTTAGTTCATTATGCTTAAGCCTAGATTTTCCAGATCCACATCTTCTATTGCAAATCAGTAACACCACCACTAAGTACTTTTCCTTCTTTCTTTTTAGTTGAACTACAAAGAAGGAGAATACTTTGAAAACATTATTCAAAATCTAGTATTCACCCAGAAGAAAAGGTTGAAAAAGCTCAGAGAAAAGGTGGACAAAGAGGAGTAAGTATTTTAAAATACTGTGTATAGTCTTTCATCAGGACGAGGTCATCAGTGCTGATTTAATGACCCCTTCTCCATGAAGAGGGCAGGTAAGAGGGCATTCATTGCTTGTTCTCAAAGGCTGGACCTACATTAGCCAGCAGGGCAAAGAAACTGGGGTACAGCATAGAAGGTAAAGTGTTCTGGAGTAGGTCTAGTCTGGCCCCTTAGCTCTGGGAGTGGATTAAGCGGACTCCTGAGAGCAGCTTTTTAATTAAGTTGATCAGAAAGATAAATTTAATCCCTGAGAATTTCTATTCTCTTGCTTGGAGACTGCTGAGCCAAAGCAAGCATGATTAAATGAGGATGAGCAGGAAAGGAAAAACTTTTCACCACGTGCATGGTCAAACAAGACCCAGAGAGGCTGTGAGATCTCCATATCTCCATCCCTGGAGATACTCCAGTCTTGACTGGACAAGCCTCTAAGCGACCTGATCTCGTTAGCTTCACATGGGGCTGTGTGACTTCTAAAGGTCCTTTTCCCCTAAGTTATTCTGTGTTTCTGTTTATAATTACTTTATCATTTTCATAGTGCTGTTCTAGACTTCTTTTCTAAGAAAACAAAAATCAAAAGCTGCAGCTGTTCAGACTCTTTCTAGTCAGTCACCTTGCATCGTCAAACTCTCACCTTTTCCGAAGATGAATTACATACTTAACACTCTGGAATCACCACTATGAATTTTCCAAATACTGTGTCACAGCTTTTCAGAACTGTAGTCATTATTGTGGATAAATAATTCCAACTGTTGCTTTTGCGTATCATTAACTGAAAATTTATGTTCCACCCAACAGCCACCTCGCTTCTGTTCTATTTTAACTTCAAGCTGTGTTTGGGCTTGGCTGGTTCAATTGCTTCAGCTTAACTTAACATAACCCTGGTTTTCCTCTCACAAGCCTATGTTAGTTAGTAGTAACTACCGTAAGTTAGGAGTAACTACCGTAAGTTTCATTGCATTCAGATATTACCTAAAGTGAGCCTGGAACTATCAATCACAATTGATCATCATCTGATAGTTATAATTTATTCTGCAAATTAATTTTCACTTAATCAAGCAATAGCCACTGCTAGAATACTTTGCATTGCTTATGACTGGCATTTGCAATACAGTTATCAAATGGATCATTTAGCATAGAAATTAATTCCACTCAGAGCACATGGAGCCAGGAAATACCTTTAGTTGCGTAAGGCCCAGCTATGTGAATTTGTAGAACTGTTTTCTCATTTTCTCTAACATCTTTGCTGAAATATTATTAAATGTGTGCGATAATGAGTCACATCGAAACACTAGCCCTGCTTGTGATTCTAGGAATTTCATTAGGTGGTCACTGATGAAAGCCAGTAAAATTGTAAACTAGGAAAAAAGAGTTAAAACTCGTTATTTCCCATCTGTCGAGACAGACCCAACAGTAGTGCTAAGAGCCTTCATAAGGAACATAGGTATTTAAATAAACCCCAGGGCTGTACATCAAGCTGTGCCTCTGCCACAAGAGCTCACGATGATGTCTGCACATACCTTCACTCCTCAAGAAGTTGCATTAAGGAAAAAATTATAATAGTCTCTAATGTGATACTCGTACTGGTATTTGAGATAGCTGGATACAGGACAATGACAGTGACACAGAAATCCTTTTAAGTATGCAGGCTTTAAAAAAGTTCCATTATCCCCAGTTGTTTAGATGCCATTATGACCTCAGGCTCGGCCTTTCAGTTTCTTTATATAGGAAACGCTGCCTGTACAATGCTGCAGTGAGTGGAAACAGAAACACAGCCTAAGTATTGTTGTTAATCCATTTGGATAACGAAGGGCAAGGGCTACTAAAAGGATGGAGTGGAGTGTCTGCCACAGGATGAGAGGCTGAGTGCGCTGGGTGTTGGATCTGACAATCTCTAGCAGTACCTTCCAACCTCAGTTACTCTGTGACTCTGTTACGCAGTTCCGAGGTTCGTTCAGCAATCATTAACTGGAATCTAACATTTGCTCTTCTGTTGTTACCAGGTGGATAAGTGGAGCTGCTGTTGTCAATGCTTTTTATTCAGCAAGTCGGAATCAGATAGGTAAGAGTTACCAGCTCCTTAACTGGTTACAGATCTAATGGCCAAATTATTTATATATGTACATATGTATTTTTAAAATCAAGAAGTGAGACAATCTTAATATTATGGGGGTTGCAAAAAGGCCTCAGTGCAGCAAAACTGGAAGCACCGAGGCTTCTCATCTTCTGAACCGTACCAGCTGTCTTCATAGTGGTGCAGCCTTTCAATAGCCACAAGGCATTTTACAACATTACCTGTGCCTCACAATATTTCTGTCATACCCATTCTGCCACTATTGTTATTATCCACATTTCATAAATTGCAGTGTCCTTTCTAAGCCGTTATCAGGTACTATGATCCACATATAACTCCTGAAAACAAGTCTCTCAAAAATAAAAGAACCCTGTCCTGCAATAAAATTTTTTTTAATTCTCAATTTATAAAAAGATCACAGTTGCAGCATGATTTCTTTTTACCGATCTATTTCTTACAAGCCTAGAAAAAAAGAGCACAGAAATGGGTGAAAAGAACTGTTCTGTTCGGGTTCTTTCATTGCCAGCTTAGCCTATTTTTATTGATTCTAGGGAGATTTACTGATATTTTCAGTGGAAGAATAAATTCCTCTCTCTGAGATTGATTTCTGGTGGAGGCAATGATAATTTATTATTCTAGGGGAACACCCTCCCACCTTTCATGATGTTGTGAGGTGTATTTAATAATAACACAGGAGTCTGAGAAGGCCAAGTGCTGTCAACAGAAGTAAACTAGTAACAAGGACAAAGTAAACACTGCTCGTGATTTTGCAAGGGTCTGAAGAGCTGTTTTGCTGTAGCCCAGGCTTGAGGGGTAGGGGAGTGGTCCTGCTGATCTGTTCCTACCATCCTACAGCCATGACCATGAGTCAGTTCCCTTTCTGTTGCTGGTAAATCTGAGGGAACAGCATGACTTTGGTTGAAGCCCATAAAAATGTCTGTTCACGCTGCACACACAGGATAACGAGGCAGTGCCTTCATTCTGGTGTTTTTTTTGCAGTCTTTCCTGCTGGCATTTTGCAGCCCCCTTTCTTCAGCGCATCCCAGCCCAAATCTCTGAATTACGGTGGCATAGGCATGGTCATCGGTCATGAAATCACACATGGGTTTGATGACAATGGTAAGGCACCGAGTTTCTAGTTACAAAACTTAGACTGCACAGAATGTTTTACATGCTTTAGTGCTTAATCATTACAGAGAACAGATAAAACTACAATCAAGTTTCCACATATATAAGACCAAATCTGGATTTCTGAGGCTTTAGAGTGTTGTTCCCTGTGATGATTTTGAAAAATGTGATCCAGAGAATCCCACAGATGCTCCTGTACTGCTAAACCGCAGCAACAACCCAGGATGTGGGCCTCCGGCACACAAGGGTGTTTAATATCACTGCTGGTGCTTGCTTTTCCCAAAGGCTACACCAACGACCATCATAAACTACACTTAGCTCTCCCGGGGAGGATGGGGGGGGGGGGAAAGCATTGTCTGTATGAGTGCCACATTACAGCAATTTTTTGGCATGAGTGACTGTACGTACTTGGTACCCCTCTTACTGCATCACAGACCTCTCTTCCTGTACACATAATTCTGTTCATCTATTATTACAGGCAGAAATTTTAATGAAAACGGAGACCTCGTAGACTGGTGGACTGAAGAATCGGCACGCAATTTTAAGGAGCTATCCCAGTGTATAGTGTACCAGTACGGAAACTTCTCATGGGACCTAGCAGGTGGACAGCACGTATGTCACCTTTACTTGTTACTACCAGTGTTGTTTTTAATGAGGAAGCACAAAATCTTATGTCCTAAACATGCAAACCCTTATTTACATGAATGCTTTCTTGGCCTATGGCAAACACTGTTGCCTCTACATCAAAAAAAAAACCAAAACAAAAAAAAAAAGCAAAAGTGTCTTAAAGATAGTGGTAAAATCTCCACACGTACACTGACTGTTCTGAGAGAGGCAGGATTTATGCTTTGAATGAGTGGTGGTCCTAGAAGCCTTCCTGGGCACTCAAAGGCTGTTTTTTAATTCCACAAAGGAAGAGAAAAAACTTTGGACGTTTGAACCTCATTTCCCCAAATCTTGATGCACAAATAATATATATCCCCATCAAAACAAATTCCACCTGCTGCTTTCCTTCACTCCAAAGTTTACTGCTCTTTCCCCAAGACAAACATCTGGACTACAGAGCAAAACGGTCTGAGAAGAATCAGGGTAGGAGAGTATCTGGGTACAAGAGATGTAAGAGCTGAGAAAGGTGCCTGTAGGGGAAGGAAGGGGATTAGGGAAAACAGTATCCGCATAGATTTTGAGACAAGGGAGGCAAAGACTTCTCAGAGATATTAACATAATCTTCTGATAAAGCTTCAGATTTAAAGGGAATTCTTGCCTTTAAAAAGCAGAAAAAACACACAAAGTTTGGCATTACAGCCATTAAGCTCTTCTTTTCAGCATACTACACTTTTCCTTTCTGTTTTACAGCTGAGTGGAATCAACACGCTAGGAGAAAACATTGCTGATAACGGGGGTGTTAGACAAGCATA
Organism: Syrrhaptes paradoxus; assembly: GCA_013400615.1. NCBI lineage: Eukaryota > Metazoa > Chordata > Aves > Pterocliformes > Pteroclidae > Syrrhaptes > Syrrhaptes paradoxus. The sequence continues at coordinate 144,430 of VZTO01001365.1, forward strand.
TAAGGTAAGAAGTATCCATTTTTCTATTTTAGCTGAAACCACCATAGATTACGAAAATCAATTTCAGAGCCTTTGAAGAAGAAACGTTATTTTTGTGTTAGGGAGAGGACCATACTCACTGCATCATCAAGGCATGGTTTGGAACTATTCTCCAGCTGTTGTATCTCTCTCATCCCATTAATTATTTCAGGATACATACTCTGTTCCTAGTGCACGCTTTTTCAGCTGACTTGTTTCTATTTTTTTTTTTTTTTTTTTTTTTTTCATTTTTTCCTTTTGCAAATAGGGAATTTGTAGAATGAAAACATTCGGTGAATCACATTTGGACCATCACCTAAGTAAACTGATGACACTGAGCAGCTGTCTGGCCTGGCTGGCTGTCTTCATGAGCTTTTTTATGCCAGGAAGGAGAGACAGAATGACTTTCTTCTAAGCTCTACCCATAAACAGTCTCTGCCTACATGGAACAGTGGTCATTGTTCAAAAAATTGCTCAAAATATTTTGTACAAGTGACAGGTCCCCTGGACAGGTATCCAGAGATGTCAGTGACATCTGGATTCCTTGTGCTCAGCGTGCATTTTGGCTTTCCTTCCATTCTCTTCCTGAAAAAGTTACTTAACCCCTTTGATTAGCCAACTTTGGGACTGAAAGTAAAAGCAGAAGAGGTGTTCTCTTTGTGAGTGCAGGTTGAGATGAGAAGCAAGTCAGCTTCTCTGTGACCTTTTCTTGTTACTTGCAAATCTGATGGTTGCAGGCCTCAATAACATGATCCTCCCTCTCCTTCCAGGAACACCTTGTTCCATGGCAAAACATTCAACACTTGACAGCTGGAGCACTGTCACTCCTCAGCGGAGTGCCCGCTGGGATGCGTGAGCCAGCTCAAAGTTATCACAGCTTCTGCAAACACAGCCCTCGGCAGCATTTGCTTCCCTAGAAATATACGTGTTAGAGGGCAAAACGCAACTGTTAGTGAGAGTGTAAAGAATTATTTGGAAGCCTAAAAGCAGCGTCACTATGGCATATTGGATTAATCTGATCTTCAATTACCAGAATATTTGTGCATTAAAAAAAAAACCCAAAACAAACAGTCCAAAACCACAAAAGGGCATAGTCTTTCTGAAAGGGATGGGAGTAGTCCAAGTTAGAAAGTCAGAAGTATTACAGAAAAAGAACCAGATATTCGTAACTATTATGACATCATATAAATAGTAAAAAAAGGTCCAGAAGGAATCTTGAGAGGTCATCTAGCCCACCCCCCTCCTAGCAGGTAGCATCAGCCGTTTCTGTATCATTCAAACATACCGTAAGAGAAGTTTCACTACCTCCTTGCTGCAGTTCAAGTGCCATCGTGTCTTTGCTTTCAACAGTGGAAACAGAGAGCAATCTGCTTCTTTCTTTTCTGCGACCTTTTATGTGTTTGAAGACTGTTACGTACTTGAGGGCCCAGACTTCTTTAGACTAAACAAACCCAATTCTTTCAATCTTTCCTCATGGGTCATGTTTGCTAGACCTCTGCTCATTCTTGCTGCTTGCTTCTGGACTCTCTCCAGTTTGTCCACATCTTGAAGTGCAGTGCCCACAGCGGGACAGAGTGCTCCAGCTGGGACCTGGCCACTGCCGAGTGCAGGAGGAGGATTACTGCGTGGGGCTTTCATGGGACACTCCAGTTTGTACATCCCAGTACAACACTTGCCTTTTTTGCAGTACTGGGGCACTGGTGGCTCTTGTTCAGCATGTTATCCACTAAAACTTCTGGAGCCTTCTCAGTAGACTTGTTAACTGCTCATTGCCCAGCTTGCACTTGTGCAGTTGATTGGCTTTACTCCTGCGGTCCCTTGGCACTGACTTTAGTCAGAACACTTCTCCAGTGTGCCCGCATCTTTCTATCAGTCATGATACACTAACAGCGCACTGTTTGACACATGGTGTTCATAAGAAACGTGAAAGCAGCTCTTCTTACTCTGGAAAGGTTTTAAAGTCTTCTGCAATTAGTGTAAGAAAAAAAAGAACAAAACCATAATGAAAAAAATCCACTTTTCATAATGCACCATTAGATAATTGATAAAATTGGTGTCTTCTCCCTGCAGAATCAGTTTTGTGCTGGTAAAATTGGATCCTGGAACTCCGCATTGTATACAGAGAAAGCATATCTTACCATAAGTGCGGTATTTTAGACTCATCCAATAGTTGGCAAAAAAAAAAAAAAGCAACATTCATGTGATAAACATTTGAGAGAAAAACAAACAGTAAACAGGATACAAATGCTTGTGTTCTGTAGAATCAGAGAGAAAAATGATTTTTTGCCACAGGCGAGGCTTTTTACCCACATCTCAAGCCTAATGGAAAGAAGAAGGGGAAGAGGGAAAGATGAATAAATGGGGGAGGAATGAATCCTCTGATCACATCTGGGTTGTCCTAGAGATCACTTGTGCCTCCTTGAGCATTAATTATGTCAAAGAATCCACGTTCCTCCTTGTCATCATTTCATTTGGACTGTCTGGGCTGGAAGTTGTAACATTTCCACTCAATTCATTCTACAGGCCTATGAAAACTTTGTGAAAAAGCACGGAAAAGAAAAACTTCTACCTGGTCTTGAACTGACCCATAAGCAGCTGTTTTTTCTGAACTTCGCACAGGTATTCTATACTTCTTGACTGAAGGGTTTGAAAATCACTTGGAGATACAGTATAACAGTAAGTCAGAGAGAGCAGGCTGACTTTCATGGATTTACCAAGAGCTGGCACAGTTGCTAAGCTGAGCAGCTCTCCCTACAAAGTAGTGAAAATAAAGTCCTGTTTGTTAATTTTTCTCTTCCCTAAATAAATGAATTCAGCCACAGGTAAGTCTGGTAGATTGCCTTTGTCTGAGGACAACAGTATACCTCTTTTTTTAAAAAAATATACTTTTTTTCCCCCTATGTTCGAATGTGAAATTTATTCTCATGACATTAAGTATTTCACAGTGAAATGACAGCAGGTCTCTTCCTGGACAATCTTACTGCTAACAAACGCTTTTCTGTGTTCCGTGTGCAGGTATGGTGTGGAACGTACAGACCAGAGTATGCTGTGAACTCCATCAAAACTGACGTGCACAGCCCAGGCAAATTCAGGTCAGCACGAATAGTCAGCTTCAGTGGCAATTCCTGGGGCCAACACGCCTTTTAGCTACAGAATTTAAAGAACTGTACACAAAAGGCCAGGCTGCACTTGCCAGGGGAGATTTCGGCATATACACGAGTACAGGAGAGAGAAGGCAGACTGTCCCTCTGGACCTGCCAGCCCTTGCACAGTTCTGTGCCGACAGGACAGGCACAGCCCTTCCAGGGATTGCCAGAGGCAGAATAAGGGGAGTTGTCCTCACCCTTGAGATGATAGAGCTTGATTCTGTCCACACTACTGATGGACTTCTGTCCTCCACTAAAGTCACAGGTAAAACCTCCAGTGAATCTGGGGAGTGCAAGGATTTTACTCTTCCAGGCACGGAGAATAATTTGTCTTCTTTTAACAGTAATGCTGACAATGGGAGGGAAATGACCTTCTGTCCATGATTATTACCTGCTGTCATTAGAATGAGGAAGGCCTTTGCCATCCAAAGCTAGAAGGATGCTCTTGTGTTCCAGCGGAGTGGACTGGCCTGGCTCTGCTGTTACGTTAACAGCATCGTTCGGAGTGCCTGCCGCCAGCACTGGGGCTCCGCTGTGCTCCAGCTGTTACACAAGGTCACTATCTGTGACTCTTCCAAGAGAGGACAGAAGTGAGTTTTAGGTGGAAGATCACCGCCCCTCAGTCTGTAACAAACCTGCATGCTGTGCCCAATAAGCAAATTTGTGTTCTCTGTGCTCAGTCAGCCTTCCCAAGGACAGGAGGGCTTTGATTCAGGGGAGTCACGCAGGAAACTTGGCTGTTTGTGGCGGAAGTCTTTGGGCCAGACTAGGATCTTTTCTTTTGAGCTTAAGGCAGAGCAACCTATTCATCAGCAGTGTAACAACAAGGTTTTGCTCTAATAAATCTGTTTGGTCAAAGGCCATGAGACCAACTAGTCCTGTAGACATCACAACATCTCTGTTAGCTTTGAAGGGCTGTGTCATCTCCAGGATTCCCATACACAAGAGCTGATTTGTCCCCGATACAATTCAGTATGTTAAATCCAGTATCTTTTCTAGCAACCGCTTTTCACCAAAGTTGTTTTGTTTATCCCACATTCTCAAATATTTAGTGAAAGCAGCCAGTGTTCCTTCAATTGCTGCTTGACTGGCATTTCCCCGTGGGTGGTTTTTGTGCTATCCGCAGATCTCTCCCCGAGGCAGTTTATCATCAAGCCCCACAATCAGCCCAGTTTGGTCACAATGCTAACGAGGCTCCCCAGCAGTTCTCCAGAACCATGCCTCCTCTCTGCATCTGATCTGTAGAGTCACGAGTCCTTTGAAGTTCAGTAGTTCAGGATCTTTGTGTCACGGTATTTGTGTATATCTTGGATATATTACATCATGTATTGTGCTGGTTTTACATCAGTATGAAAGGCTGTAAGCTTTCTATGGAGTTACACAAGTATTAATGAGAAACCACACCAACATTTTTAGAATGTGAAGTACATTTCAGGCTGAGGCCCTCCCAGGAGCTCTAACATAGAAAGCATTTCAGTACAGGAGACATACCCACAAAATTACAGCCTAACGACACACTATTAAAATGTCACAGCAGCTCCCAAGGTGCCTTTCATTATTTCAGGGTGGGGTGGATTTTTTTGCTGTTTGTTTAACACCTGCTACACTGACCACAGGCTGTTCCTCCTTACAGGTGGGACAGGCAGCTCTTCATAAAAGTTGTTAATTGCATAGTACAGTTTCAGTTTGTGAGCTAGCAACTCTGAGTACTGGACAGTGGAATATTTGTCCACTAGAAGAACAGGAAGTTAGCAGAGAGATGCCTCAGATCAGGAAGTCGTCAAAGGCAGGCGAAAGAGAACCTGATCTAACTCAAAGAATCGTTCTTCAGCTAATTCCTGCTCCACAATCCACGTGCATCAGTACTTGTATTTGGCATTTGAAGCTGACGGTGTTTCCTGCAGCGGTGTGTGGATGCTGCACTGCTGCATTCCCATTCCTGAAGGAACGAGCTGCTCCCAGCCGATACATTCACATGTTCACAGTTACCCATGTCCAAACCGCTCGAGCTGGCACGTCCTCATATCCACTTGAAAGCTGTTCTCTGTGCAAGTCTCTTTTCCAGGAAACTCATTCACTGGAGCGTTTGTGGAGAATGCCCAGAGAAACAGTATGATCCCAGCTAAAACTCGATGGGTGTGAAAATGTAAATGAACATGCTCTGAAAAGTTCCATCACAGTCCTTTCTTCTGGGTCTTCTTTTCCTTTACCGAGAAACTTGTCAGCAAAACATAGCTGAAAAAATTCTCAGTGAAAACTGACGACAAAGCAATAAACCTGTTCCTAGTGAAATAAATGCAAGTTTTGTGAAAGCCAGTAAGAAAGGACAGGTCCTGTATTTGGGGGGGGTGCAACAGGGACAGTACAAACTGAAAAGAGAAAACACAGCCACTACTTGAGGTGAAAGGGAAGCAATAGTCAGAGTTCAGAAATACGGGCGTTTCCCACAGAATTCTGAGGTGATGCAAAGAAAGATGTTAAAAAAATGTTCATATTTGTTTTAAACAAAGGCAAGCAACAATGACAAGATGATGTTGTTTTGTTTTAAAGGGTCATCGGATCATTGCAGAACTCCCCAGAGTTTTCTGAAGCCTTTTCATGCACCAAGACAAACTACATGGATCCTCCTAAAAAGTGCCGAGTTTGGTGACGGAACTGTGAACCGTGCATCTCAAGAAGCTTTCCAGAAAAAGAGAAATTTTGAACTAATTCTGAGAGGAGAAGGAGGGAAGAAAACTGAGGGCAATATGCTAGAATAGTCATTTTAATTCTTAGTAAACAAGCAAAAATAAAAGAATCACACACTGAAATAGCAAATAAAGGACTAATGCCAAAGCAGCAGTTAGCTGCTCCAGCTGATCGTCTGCTTTTCCGATCACTGGACCCTACAGAATCTAAATCACTCGACAGTGTACAGTAACATTTCACTTGTAGCTAATCCTGTTCCCCACTGGCCAGTGGCTTTCTGGATTTATTTTAAAATGTCAAAGTATAACACTCTATCTCCCACTGGTTGGTGAATGCCTATTTCTGATCAAGCGGAGGAAGGAAACATTAAGTAGCACACAGTTCTAGACATCATAACATGATAATGAGACAACAGTTTATAGCCCAACTGTCAGACTTTGTACCCTCTGCTGTTATGATAAATCTGTTCTACCAAATGTTTTCATTTTTACTTGAAACCATTTGTACTAGAGGAGTCCAAAGAGCTGCTGTAATTAAGTAACTTCTCACTAATTATTCCAGTGTGTATCATATGAAGTCACTATTTACAAGTTACTGCTTTCCAGCCAAACTGAAATTGTAGGTAATTTATTAATTTTTGAACATATAATCTGTAAGATTGTGATCAAAGACCCTTTCACAGTTTTTCTAAGCTTTTTCTTGCTTTCTCTAAAATTGGTCTTTTTTAAAGTTTCTAGTAATGTATAAATCATAGTTTTTATATTTAAATCTGAGCTACACTTCTGACTTGAAGTATTGTAATATATTTTATCAGTGGCTGCATAGAACTGGGAAATTTGAGTAAGCATGGTATTAGGCAATAAGACAAAGTCTCCTAAGCTGAGCTCTCCGGTGGAATATACCAATATTCGTGTTTTCAGGCTGAGTTTCTCAGTGTTCAGGGTCTGATCCTGCACATAATTTGTACCTGTTCTGATCAATGTCAGTCCTCACGTCGGTAAAGCTGCACAGCTGATTGCAAGAATGGAGCTTTAAGTAAGAAGGTGAAAGGCTTTAAATCTGCAATGATATGTATGAAACATCCTCATGCAGATTGCAAAGGAACTTACTGCTTTGGATATCAAAGCAAACAGATTTCCAAAAATAAGTACCAGATACCTCAGATGACTGCTACAATAGGTATATTTAAAAACCTATGTTCCTTTTAGCTTTCTGAGTTTGTCATCTGATAAAAACATTTTGATAATAAACTGAAATTATGAGCCAAATGCAATGTTTTGTCTTTATATCAATTACAAGCACACAAAAAATACACATAAGAACAGCTGCATCTGGATTCACGGTAGCTCCTGATGGAGCAGGGAAGGAGAATTCATATATCCTACCATGGATGCAGTCATTTATTTCACCGACACAGCAATAAATAAAGCTTCCCCTATGGAAAGCATCCAGCAACGCACTGGCCAGAGCAGCAGCAGATCCTCTTTAAGGAAAGCAAACACAGACACACTTGACAGCAGGCTTTAGGCATGTCATCAAACCCAGCTTTTACATTCATCAGTTACAAGACTCCCTTCCCAAACCCCTAGTCTCATCACTGCTTCCCCCCATCTATTTTCCTCCAGACAATCCATCTGTAACAGTGACCTAAGGCTTGGAAAGAAACGTGTGAAATACAAACCAAATGTAACGCATACGACCAGAAGAAATGGCAAAGTGTCCCTAGTAATTGTTGGCTATACAAAGGGCCAAAAATATCCTCCTTTCGTTACATGAAATCATGAAAGCAGGTGAACAGACATCTAGAAAACAACCCACAAACACTCCATGATTAGATACGAGTGAGAAAGGTCTGGAGAAAAAGGACCTGGTCAATGTAGGAACCTAAGTATTCAGACTGTAAAAGTCATGTTTACATACACCCACGCCTCTGTGTCACTCCAAAAACATCCCCTGAGAGACCCCTGCCCTCCTTTACACAACAGCATGGGCTACACTCATCGGGCTCAAGTGCAAAAGTGGCTGCTCATGTTCCCCCTTTGCAGGAGGTGGGAAAATAAACGACGGGCTGGTTTACTCCTGGATGAAGCAGCTGAATCAGAACCGTGTGGGTAGCTGTGACCTCTGAAAGAAGCCCCAGTAGGAAATGACTACACTCCAAACCCAAGAGAAAACAAATCATCTGCACTACAGATGAATCTCAGTGTCTCCTGATACCAATCCTGGGGCTATGCACGTCAGACACCGCCTCTCATCCATTTAGTCTTCTCCAAAAGTCACTTGGCACGTCAGCCAAGTGCAGGGAAGCCTTGTTTTGGCATTGAACAGAAAACTAAAATGTAAAAAGATGTGTCTGAGAAACCAAACTTTAACCAGTGGCAATTACGATTTCATACTCATTACTCATACAAAAGTGAAATTCAGGCACAAATCACTCGGATGTGAGAAATCTGACATTCAACAAGCACTGACAATCAGAATATACCTTTCATCACAGCTTGCAGACTAGTTAGTGCCAGCGAGGGTTTTCCTTCTCAGTGCTGGTGCGTCAAGGAAGTATTTGCAGACATGCCATGGAAAGCATCCGCCAAAGGCCTCAAAACCAACAAACAGGACTGAAGGGCATGTCACTCAATGCACCATCCATATTTTACTGCCTCTCCAGTTCTACAGTTAAACACTAACACATTTCACAGTAGGAGTTCAAGTTGTGTGCAATGCCCTGGTTCTTTCCAGCATTCCCACGAGCTTGGCATGAGGCACCTCACTGAGCAGTGAATTTACTGCCAAAGTTACAAACAGTAAACCTGGTATCACAACAGAAACACGCTCTTGTCATTTTCTTTAAATTTTCCCCGCCTTGGCTACATGACCTAAGAAAATGTGTTTCTGTTTTACTGAAAAGATGCTTAGAATCAAGTTGGCATGAACACCAGAGGTATGGAGAATTTGGGACAATATGTAGAAAAAGAATTCCCTGGTGCCCTAGAGGTGTGCACTGGTGTGTTCCTTAATGTTTTAAACCAGAAAGGGTCAAATAAAGCAAAAAAGAAAAAAAAAATCAGTATTACCTCAATAGAAGCAGGAATTTCTGGAAGAGGAGAGTATCCCATACCTAAAAGAAAGAAAAATATGTTAATACTTGACAGGTATTTAAATTTATTTTGAGTTATGGATGAATATGGGACATCTCCCTCTTATTAGATTCTTCTCATTCCCTTGCCCTTCATACTTTTATTCTTGGTTTTCATTTTCCAAATACTTAAGTCACCTTCCTTCTGCATTCTTAGAGAAATCAGTTCCTTACAAATAACCACACAGTCACGCAGTCCATCTGTGGTGTTCTTCCTCGTTTCCTGCCCATTGAAGCTCCAACTTCTCCCTCCACTGTATTTTCCTTTAAATGCATTGATACAGATTCTGGCACTCTTTGGGAGAAACAGCAGTTTGGGAGCCTGGTGCTGTGTACGTCTGCTCTTAAATCCAGCATCTTACGATGCTGGACCATCTGCTCCTCTCCGCAGTTACAAACATCTGAGCGAGCACATGTCAGGCAAAAGCGGAAGTGCTATGGTACAAACACCCGCGTGTAAACAGGTAATGCTGCCCAAACTTCCGTTACATCTGCCACCTGCATTTCCTCAAGCTCCGAGAGGGTATGCGGCTGATTACTGGTGTTTCACTAAAAGCAGTGGGTCATTTTATCGCTCTGTCACACTTACAGACCTTTCCGACTTTGTAAGAAAGGCAAAGAAGATGACTGCTACAGGAACACTGCCCACTTCCAGCGTTTGCAGTACTAAATAAGTACTGAAAAATAATTAAAGATTTTAAAAATAAATTCTGAAGCTGTAATACTTATAGGAGGAGATTAAATTAAGTATCTCAGAAGTTATCCATGAATTACATCCTCCTACTAACCTAAAAAAAATCCAAAAATTATTTTATCAGGAGGCACTGGAATAAATTCTCCTCCAGAAGAACCAAAGACGCAGATACTGAGTCAGACACACTGGCAGTGAGCATAGCAGGATTTGGAATTACTTTCATCACACAACCATCTTTATGCTAGTGAAGCGAGGTTCCACAGAATGGAGAGCAGTCAGTTTGGGAAACAAAAGAAAGTGGAAACAATGATCATCAAAAAAAAGAAAAACAACTGAGTTTTGACACCAGGCAGATTTTTCCCAAATTATTCAGATTCCACATGTCTCGATGTCTCCTTTGATCTGTATTAACTCAAGCTGTTCTCTTCACATCACACATCGAGATGCCAGCACCAAAGATGGGAGGAAGTGATGGTGACGACTCGAAATAGAAAAAAATTTCCTCAAGAAATCAGAGTTTAATAGAAGTGAGTCCTAATGAGCTCTGACCAGCCTCTCGACCCAGTAACGGGCAGGAGGCTGGATCTGGGTCCCTGGCGTCCTACTCACCTCCTCTTCTATGAACCTACACTCATTCCCTCACACAGGCTCAGCTGGCTGTTGCGTTGCCTGCGATTCTGCTGCGTAATGAGAAGCGTTTAGTACACTTGCAGCAAATGTGATTATCTCTGGTACGGGAACCGTCTCCTGTACCCAGGCAATGAACACGTGCGCTGACTTCCCAACAATGCAGCCCCCCCGGGGCCTTTACAGGTACTGTACAAAGCCTTACAAACATAGCAGAATCTATCAAATCCTATATTCGGGACAAACTTCCTCCTGCTGACACTATTCAGATTTCCCATTCACAGCTTCTGGTTGACACTGGTCTCTGGTGACAACAGGACCGTTCCCTGCATTCTCCACTGTCCATGCAGGCTCTCCCATGGCAGTCAGATACCACACAAGCGGGAACAACAGAAAACAAGAAAATAGTTCGCAATAATCCTTTGTGAGATTACGTATTTAAGGCTACTAACTAGACCACTTGAGTGTTCTAAGGCTTCCTTCCTTAAATTGGAATTTTATTGACCAAGTTTTAAAATTTTCTGAGAAGACTGTGATCTATTTCCAACTTCATTACTACCAAATGTCCCAAATCTATTCTAAGTCTCAATCATGATATAACAGCAGGATACTAAAGCAGAGTAAGCTGTTTTTTCACTACACCCTACATCCCTAATTCTAGTTCACTGTTGTTCTCCAGGAGCAGATCTTCTCCAAGTACTGAGCTTCTCTGGTGACCTCCCCTCATTGCCTCCCAGAATAAAATACTTACACTGAGCACTAATAGCTACTCTTTGATTATTATATTAATAAGCTATTAAATCAGTTTTCAATAGTTCAGTTTGAGGCAAGTAATATTGTCAGAGTAACTCTCCATCCTTGTAAGGCTATCTCCACAGCTACACTGATATACAAGGGGTTATAACAGTTAATTAAATCAGACAACTTCATAAGTAACAACAGAAAAGGCGTGAACTCCACTTGCCCTCCAGCCTGTCATTGCACCTCACCTCCTAAACTTCTGGCACTGGAACAACACTTCCTTGCACAGCACCAGGCTCAAGAAGCTGCACTCTAGAAAACCCAGTATCGCTGCTGCTGTAGCAATGTTACACACTGATGTGTTTAAACCAACGTGCTGTGACTGCAAACAGGGACAAGCCGACCTCTCTGGACAGGACTGAGGAGCTGCAACCCTCTTTCTAGACAAAGGGAACAGACAAAGGACTCTGGAGAGATGGCTGGGAGTGAAGGATGAGCTCTCCCTCAGAGGGATCCCTCACCCTGCTCTGGGGTAAGCGCTGCTTGCTCACCACACCCGGATCTCACACGGATGTTAAGAAGGAAACCGCTGTTAACCCTGACCCACCAACGGCCACCAGCATTGGGAAGCTCCCAGCCTGGGAAATGCCCGAGCAGCTGTGCAGAGGTCAGTCCCTGTGACCGGCATCTGTGCGAGGACGGATTCCTCTCCAGCTCCTGCAGCTGGTGAAGCACAATAACACTCTGCAAATCAACGGACCCCAACAGGCCACGGATTCCCCAGGATCAGTTTCTGAAATGTCAGTAAACAAAAACCGCAACAAACAAAACACAGGCTTGCTGTGTGACTTTGGACAGAAACAAGCCTCTTACAAAAAAGGGAAAATTTAGAAGCCCTCTACGTTCACAGAGGAACCAATGTTCTCTGCAGCTTTGTGCAAAAAAATTATTTTTAAAAGCAAATGTAATTAATTTGGGGTACTAACCCTAGTAAAGGAACAAGGCTGCAAAGCCTCCGCTCCCAGACAGGAGCCAGGAGGGGGTCTGCAGCCTTGGGCAGGACCCGAGTGAGGCTGGATTTCTGCCCACAGGAAGAAATGCCATGACAGTTGTACTTGGAAATATTGCTGCGTCCTGCCCCACAGGTCCCACACACTCCAGCTATACCCAGCACCAACACAAACCCAGTGTTGTCCTTACCTGCGGTGGCCCCATCTCTGACGCAGGTTACAGATAAAACGAGGCCTTGGGTGGTCTGAGCCAGCACACCAGGGCCCTGGGACAGGCTCAGGGTGGAGGCCTGGGCCAGCCTGTGCCAAAACCCATCCCCGAGGCAGCTTCAAGGCCAGGCTGGGTGGGCTCCAGCCTCGTAGTGAGGTTCTGCTGCCTCCCAGCTGCTGAGGAGAGAGGGGGGGCAGGCAGTGAGCCCCACCCCAGCCCCACCTGTGGAGCCCTCCTCAGGCAGCTCAGGCCGGGGCCTGGTGGGCAGGTTCCCTGAGGGGCAGGGCAGCCTCTGGGCTGGAAGGAACTGGCAGCCATCCCCCGCTGTGGTGGGAAAGACCGGGGAGCCCCCAGGGTCTGCAGCCCAGAGAGGAGCAGGCAGGACGGACGGGGCGTTTGTCACTTTGCCCTTCAGCCAGGAGAAGGCAGAGAGCAAGGCAGACCAGGAACGGGCCTGTCTGTGCTCATGGGGTGAGGCCGGGGCCCACAGTCACTGAGTGTGTGTGGCACAGCCAGGCTGGGCCTGGGGCCACAGGGGAAGGGCAGGGAGCTGGGTAAACTGGTGTCTGTGCCTTCGGGGCAGAAGATACCCCAGAGATGTTCAGCAGGGCCTGGAGGCAGTGTCTCGGGTTAGGTCTGGAGCAGGAAGGTCTCCCCAAGATAAACTCGGGTCTGGAGGCAGCCTGCCCACGACTGCTCCCTCCCTATGCAGCAGAGAGGAGCACAGTTACACTCCTGTGGGTGCTGATATCCTTACACTGGATTACAGGCATTAAAAGAATATAAACAAGACTGGAGCAGTGAGCAGGAGGCCAAGGCAGCATCCCAGGACAGACAGAGGCTCATCCCCAGTCAGCTAATGGCAGGAGCTGTTCAGCGGGCAGCAGAGGCTGCGGTGCGAGCTGCTGGCAACCCTTCGCTGGAGCAATAGGAACCCCAACGTTCCCCTTTAGCTTTTGTAAATAAAAAGATGAATAATAAATGAATCAGTAAGAACCACCTCAGAGCCCAGCAAACAATCCTGTCTGGACAGAAACAATAGGAATGAAAAGGGGGCTTGAAAAAGGTGCTCACCCTAAACGTGTGCAGGCCACCTTTGCTCATCGGGAGCTGGATCTGGGGTGATGCAGCGCTTCAGACCTCGACGGCATTAGGCTGGTAACGAAGGCAGAGTCCTCTCCAGTGTCACCGCAACGCAGATGTTCTGCACACGGGCACGGTGACGGAACAACCGAAGCTATCACCACAGGTTAAAAGCAATGCACCTGAATTTTGGAAGAAATCTGAATGTGTGTTTTCTTCTCCTAAATCCCTAGGATCTCTCAATTTGAGAGAAAAAACTTAGCACCCAAACACTCATTTCATTTGTCAAGAAGGAAAAAAACCCAAACTGTTTGTTACTCAATACACCCCTGCAAGTGTGGGAAGCTTCAGCTGTGTGTTGTAGAGCTTCGTTATGAAAAGACACCTGAGTGGCTGTCCTGAAGGTGGTTGTACAAAAGGCCCCTTTGCAGAGTGGTCAGTGGACTTTAAACAGCATGTGGGATACATATTTTCTTGGAATAATCCTCTTTTTATTACTCTAAAAAAACTGGCAGGAACTTCTTTTCCTTTTTATGTAGCAAGTCAGCTTGACAATATTGAAGCCAACCTAGAAAGTTATTTTGTTTTGCTCTGCCAAATCAGATCTTTCTGCTCTCAAAAATCAGGTAAAGCTGAAACATGTTGTAATGTTTATATTTTAGCTGTGTAACACTTTAATTTGAAACATTCCATTTCAATGTTGTTAGTCACCTGAAAAAGCTGCTTGGGAGATCGGGATCTTTCAGAACTATTTTCAGCAGTGGCTGGTAAATAAACTGCAACGTAAAAATACGTACATGGTCACGATGAAGTCACTCTGTGCCTCCTTGTCCTGGCAGGGGCGGTGGCCAGGCAGGGAGTGGGCAGCCCGCACACCCACCCATGCGGTGCCGGCCGCGGGCCGTGCTGCAGCTGCATGGGTCAGAGCCCATCGGTGCTGTGAGAGAGCTGCTGCTGGCTCAGTACCGCGCTGCTGCCGTAACGCAAACCAGATACAGCTGACAAGTCGTGCAGGGTAAGAAACTCATTTGTTCTGTGTGCTCGCAAAAGGAAGAATGAGTTATTGACTGGGACTTCATATAACAGCAATTAATTAATTTCTTAGCACAGGGTTTTCTGGGAGATTTTCAAAACCACCAGAGAATTGCACTACATGTGCACCTACCTCTGTCTTCAGGAGCCTCACTGTTGTCTGGAGTTTGGACAGTCAGAGCTAGTAGCAGTCTGGATGGTCTCAGAAAATGAGGCATTAGTCCTTAAAATGAGATAAGGTATCTGCTTGAAATATGTGCTTATACTAGCCTCAGCTTACCTAGTCTACGTGTCTGAGTGAGTCAGGAAGGATGTTCTCATCTGGAAGCGACTGCAAGACAGCTGGTGATGCTGGAGCTCCTCACTGCAGCCACTGCAGAGACAGGATCTCCAGCTCTCCAACAGACTGCATGGTTTATCCCTCTCTTTCGGGACAGTTGATGGAACAGGATTGCCCCTTTGCCCTCGGTTCATTCACAGGCAAAGTAACTTGGTGTTAAGACAGTTCCCAAAACCAAATGTCCTGCTTCAGTCCTTCTGCTAGTAGCTGCTGGAGTTGCAAAGGAATATTCATGGTTGCACTATGGTTAAATATATTTCTTCTTTGTTTCTGTTCCTGAAGGATAACAGACAGTGACACAGATGGAGACAGGATGTCTGATTGGTGTGCCCTCCTATTGTTCCCAAAATCATACAAATTGCATGAGCAGGAGTCAAAAAAACAGTTTGTTTCTCTATCTGACCTCATCAAGGGTCATTAAGATTTTTTTCACATTCCCTTGAGCATACATCTTGCTAGGATCTTCAAGACATGCCTCCCACCGTCAGTTCTCTAACTGGGGGACCGAATTATTAATTATTTAGTCTTTTGAGAACTGAAACTTTTTAGTATAAAAATCTTTGAGCTCCAAAACTCCAAGCTGTCTGTGACAACGCAGGGTCTCAGATTAGCCAATGATCATTTCTGATGGAAATGGCCAGGTCACTGGAAGGTCTCAAGGCACATTGTCTAGCAGGTGAATATAATTATCTCCAATTATAATTAAAAAAGGCAAAACCCCTAGCACAAGATAATCAGGAGGCCACTGTTTGAGCTACAATTCTAGATACGCTATGCTGAACAACAGACCTGCCCACCTTAAACAAGGCTGATGTTTTCTTTTTGAAGGACATACGTTTCTGATTCATAACAATAAATTCCAAGACATTTTCCCCATAATAAGGCTAAAAATACTTCCCCAGGCCTCACGAGGAATTAACTCCTGCCTGATTCTAGAAAGTTTGCAGTTCCTTAGCTGGTAGCAGCTATTTAAAAAGTTTGATATTCAGGGATGTCTTAAGGCCAAGTTTCTAAAGGCAGGCGGAAGAGTGTCAAGCCAGGCTGATTCGGGCAACACTCCCGTATCTTCAGAGGACTGCAAGGCAAACAGTTTGGCATACTGCGTGTTGATAACCATGCAATACCCACCAGCGCTTGCGAGGTACAGCCTGTCTCACCCAGGGGCCTACGATCCTTTTAGCACAGCACTAAACCTGGGAAATGCAGAGAATCAGCCCACCTGCTCCTGGGATCAAACTAAAGGAACAGATCTCTCACGCCTCTTCCTCCTCTTAGTGACTCAGGAACCATCTAGGAGGTTTTAAGAACACGTGAAGTTAAAGCATTCAGTACCTGGCGGAAGGCTCAGCCCTTTGCCGTGTGCCCCACAGCCAGATGGAGGTGACGGATGTGCAACGCGTTCATTTGAGCGTCAGCCCCCGCGGTCAGTGTCGTTACAGCCCTGCCGCCTTTCCTCATGTGGCTTTATCTCTGCACCGCCCGCACCATCTGCGGCTCACCTCCTATCCCATGTTACACAGACTCTTCCTAACGCTACAACCAGTATTAAAGCGTTCTCCTTGTATGCCCAAAAGCCTCATGTTGTTACCATCACCCAGCTCCGTCTCTTCTCTCCAAACAGTCCCGTGGGATTTCCTGGGAGTACAGTCGTGGAGACACGACTATGAGACTCGTCTACGCCCAAGCCAGCTGCCGGAGGCTGTGGAGGCCTCACCACTGCTGGTAGAGACAGGTGGGTTATTTCACGCATCTCTCAGGCCCTTTTTCTGGTGCTTGTCCCAAAATACTTCTCTTTTCACACCAATGTTATGACATTGCTGACCTGAATTCAGGTTGTGATACGTGCCAATTTCCAGGCTCTCTTCTGAAAATTGCTGTCCACCAGCAGTATTTGTGCTGTACTTGTGCTTTTTAACAGTTCCTGCGAGGTGCAGAAATTGAATTTCCACCTATTGCATTGTGTTTTTTCCAGACTAGTTATTTAGTAGTTTCATCTGGAATTCCAGCTTTGTTCTCCAATCTCCACGGATTGCCCTCGGGCTGGTGCCGGCAGCCCCGTGCCAGGAACCAGGGCTGGAATTCCACATGGTCTCGATCCGGTTCAGTGCCCGCCGAGTCCAGCAGCATTTAATTGAACAAGAACTAGATTTGTTGCCAATGGAAAAATACAAAATTGGGCCCTGAATAGCAGGTTAACAGAAGAGAAGAGAAGTTAATTTGGTATTTATCTACATACTGTTAAATAAAAACCAAATGTTTTAAGATTTAGAAAGTCCAAGTCATACATTTTAGGATGCATTGCTTCCAGGTAACTTTC
This sequence comes from Syrrhaptes paradoxus, assembly GCA_013400615.1. NCBI lineage: Eukaryota > Metazoa > Chordata > Aves > Pterocliformes > Pteroclidae > Syrrhaptes > Syrrhaptes paradoxus. The sequence goes on from VZTO01001365.1 coordinate 161,470, forward strand.
CCTGTCTGCCTTTCGTTTTCTAAAGGACTTTTTTTGATTTATTAGTATGCTTGTATGGCTGCTTCTTTGCTTTTTTAAAAAAGGAAGTTAATGTAGTTTCAGAAAATTTATTTAGATGCTAACACTCCATATCTTGGGACAGGGAGAGTGTACCACCACGATATTTTAAATTTAAAAGTTTATTTTTTTACCACAAAACTTGAAAATTGTCTTAACTCACTCAGATACTTCCCCAGCTTGGCCCATCTCACAAATGAGCTAAACACTTTTTTGTCCCCCACTGTGTCACTAGCTCTGGGAATACTATTTCCAAAAAGGCTTAAATTCACGCTTTACAGTGTTGATATTAAAACCAACTCATTTTATACATATTGGAGTCATTAGAAATCTCAGTTTGACTTCCAGGTTCTTCTAATTGATGTAATTGTAAATTCTTCTGTTCTGTAAAACAAATAAAATGACATTTTAGAAAACGGCAGTGCAAGCCAAAGAAAGCAGGGGTGGTACTGTACACGTCACTTACTTCCATCACGAGAAGACAATGTAAACCATCAGTGCGCAGCCCACAATCCAGCCAACTCCAAGGAGGATCGGTACAACGAGACGGGAGAGTGGGACGTGGGCTGGAAGAGGAAAGACGGTCATTTTCAGAAAGGCCCCATTGCACTGACACTGAATTCACTAAACTAAACACATCAAACCCACAGTTATCGCAGAGCAAGAAGATACCTGGGAGCCTGGACCACGTTCTCTCTGATTGCTATTTTTAGCATGGAGCCACCACGTCTCGGCAGGCTTTCTCGTGAATACACAGCGAAAGCCCAAAGAGATTTCCATGCCTCTGCAATCAGATAGGGACGAGGCTTAGCACTTCCAAAAGCAGCAGGGGACAGCGGGGACAGAAGCACAGTTCTGTCCTTGGGCTCCACAGGTCATCAGGAGAACATCTGTACCGGACTTTATTGACAGCAGCTGTCCTGGCAGATTCCGGATTCAGTCCCTGACACGTACAGCACCTTCCAGAAGTCTCATTAGGTTGGCAACAGTAAATCAAAACCACAGTGATTATTTACCATTGAAGATCAGTGTGCCTGGGGCTGCTGTCCGAGCTCCCGCACCCAAAGGGACATTTGCCAGTGGCCACATGTCGGGTTCACAGCTCGTCTCTGTGCTTTCTGTGCACGGTGCCGCACTTAGCCCTCTCCTATCCTGTCACTACAGCCATACAGGGTCCTTGGGGCTCATGAAATTATGTATTGCAAAGGTGTTCCCCACTCACAAGCCAGAAAATCACGTAAGAGTTTCTGATGGGACCATACCACCTGCCTGGCTGCGTGGGGCCAGGCACAAACGTGACGTCTCGCCTGTATTGCCCACTGGTACCAGAGCAAGCTGAAAAATGACAATGGAGATGTGGAGTCCAGGGCAGGAGATGGTTCTTCAAGGAGCATGCAGAAAGCAGGAATAGTGCTTTACATAAATATCTTTCTGTACAGCATCAGAATTTCAAAAACCCTTCTATCAGTTTCCTGCAAACAGAAGCTTTCCAGAAAGCAGTGTATTTGAGATTATACGACTTATCAACATCTTACAACATTTTAAAGCACGTCTTTCTGCCGTTAAAAGATTTCCAGGTTTTTGAAGGGATTAATAAATAATGTAAAGCTATTCACAATGCCTTGCACAGTGTAGATCAGACAGGCTTTGGAGGGATACTCAATAATTTAAGGTTTTCCTCATCGCTCTTTTAAAGCTATGCACGACACAGTCATGTCTCACCATGATACTGCGTGGTGCATCTACCCAGAGGGAAAGAGAGAACATATAGAGAGGAAATCTGCTTGTGCTGTCTTAAAAATATAAAACAGACAAGCAACCACACAGCAAAAAGATAAAATCCTGCTTTGAAACTGGGTGTGGTTTTACCCCAGGGGAGTCCCTTACCTGTTTCATTTAAAGACTGTTATTCCTCTAATGCTTTGTAAGGTAAAGCTACTTCTCTTGGGAGTCATTTCCTTCTACTTGCTGTTTTTTCTAGAGGTCCTATTCCCAATGCAGGGCCGGATCCTGCTGGGGTACATGGAGGAGTGTTGTCAGGGCTCTGCAGAGCTGCCGTTGTGTCCACGGCATACGGCGCTCTGTTATACAAGATCCAGCTAACGCCAGCAAGGTAAGAGAGGCAGGCGTGTCCTGATGGGCCAGCAGGAATGCTGCGCCCAGCGTTTGCCGTGAGGCTGCCGGCAGCTGGCTCCATGGGACAGAGTTTCCTGGGAGCCATTGGAGTATTTCATCGTTTAAGAACAGAAATGACCATGGGGTCATTTGCTCTGGTCTCCTATATGTCACAGGACAGATACACCAAGACTTGAGTTGGAGTAAAGCATCTGCTTGGAAGATGACATTTTACACCACGAGCTGGAGAGACTCGAGTGCGAGACACACACAAGGCGAAGGCTTGCCCAGGTGAGGCGTCCAAGCAGGTGACCCCTTCATAAAGCCTCAAAAGAAGGTGACAAACTCCCAAGCCCCAATATTTGGTCCATGGGAAAACTATCCTGGGGCTAAACCTGAGGATCGGTGTTACCCTCGCCACGGAGCAAGGCTGGACCTCCAGCCAGCAGGAGAGCCCCTGCGTTGTCTGCTGTCCAGCCGGAGGTGGAGATGGGCTGCAGAGGGACAGGATACTTCCACGCAACTGTGGTTTGGAAAGAAATAAATCCTTCCTGACACTGCAGGTAACTGGCTAGAACCATACAACATGTTTCATTATAATTGCTGGTTAAACGGATGCAGATGAAAGCAGAATGCTGAGGGAGGTATGGGTTGTCGAGGAGCAGTCACAACTGTCGCTTCCTAACAGACAAGGAAACAAACCCTGGCTGCTGGGGTTGGAGCCAGAGCCTGCTGAAATAAAAAAGCCAATTCCACATGGCAGCGAGAGTAAATAAAGGAATCTTACTGTGAACTATGTGTGTAAGCTGGCATTCTAGCTACAAATTACTTTCTTTTTCCCCCATTACAGTAATTTTTCTCTACTTCAAACATGGCTTTATCTCAAAATAAACAGAGAGAAGCTGGTCAGAGCAGCAAACACACAGCACTTCTGCTGTGCTGCAGCAGGGTTCCTCTGCGTGTGACAGACTCCGGAGCTTTGTGCCTCTGCAGGTCAGAAGCCCTGGGAATCGTCCGCCATGGGATGCCCCCAAGTACCTCAGTGAAACCAAGGATCCCTCAACTACAGGATGCAGCAGCCCAGGCTTCAGGCTAAATACAGCCTAAATACACCGACACAAAAGATTGCTCTCTCTTTTTTTTCTGGTGTTCACCTTTTATCCAGAACTACAAGTTGGCTTGTTTTGCCATCTGTAGTTGGTCAAAACTCCTACCAGCTACCAAGAGCAAAATGATGGCTGTGGTCTCATGAGCTGCCCTCAACCCCTCAGCTGTCCCAGCCCGACTGCACTGACAAGGGCACCCCAAGGGTGGAAAATCTCCCGCTGACGTTAAACAGGCAGAGGCTTGGCAGGAAAAGGACAGAACGGTTCCCTGCCCAAGCCTGTCAAGCTCCAACTCGCAGTCTGATGTCCCTACTCCACAATGCCTCAGAATATCAGAGAAGTTTTGTTTGTATTTTATCTCCTGTAGGCTACAGGTGCACACACACAGCCAAACCAGTCACCCGTCCCTGGGACAGCAGTCTGACCCCCACGCTGGCCAGCAGACGAGGAGGGGACTCGTGGCCATGCCCAGAGGACCAGGTCTCCTTCCTGCACATCTCCCAACAGAGTTTTTCCGTGTTCCTCCTGCGCTGCCCATAGAGGCTGTGGTGCTCTGACAGAACTGTGGAGAGCCTTTTGTGCTGACGGCATTTGCCAGTTTCACACTGAACAACCAAGCGGACCCTGCAGTTTTCCATTCCAGCGAGGCTGCCCATCCATTCCTAATCTGGGGTCAGGCGGGAGGCATGTGTGGGTGGGAGCAGCCCAGCAGCCCGGGCGTTGCGACTCCCGCTGCCGCTCAGGGGCTGGTGCCGGCGCCAGCCTGGTCTGCCTGAGTGATTATGGCCCCACTGCTTAAAAAAAAAAAAAAAATCTAACACAAATAACAATTCTACCAATGCAAAATATGGGGCTTTTTATTCCTAGTGGAATACCAGTATCAGTACAATTTCTGGGGATATCAATGAAAAATAAAATTAAGAAACAGCATTCAGTATCCTGTTGTATCTGAGTTGAGCAGAATTCCACTGTTCTTCTTGGACAGCAGTGGCAAAGGAGGTAAAAGTCTTAAAAAACTTTTAATATACCTATGAAGATGCATAAAAAAGTTACTTTTACAAGGAAAAGTACTACCTGAATAACTGTGCACGCAGCTAACACCCTATTTAAATCTATAGTTGTCTCACCATCCAAATCTCTTACAGTGAAGGAAACAGAAAATAACAACGAACACAGAATGCATTTCTGTAAAAGGCCTTTTCTCCTTGGAGAAAGTGGAAATGTGTTTATAATGAAACGTCTTTATTAAAATTTCATTTGCTCTGCCACTTGGGCTTTGTGGGGTTAAAATGTGAATTATTATAGGTTCACCCAGCATTACCCTCAGATTTCAGCTCCACAGACAGAGTATTTAAAACATAATTCATTTTACACGGCTCCCTTTAATTATGCAAGTCAACTTAAAATCACCACTTCAAAAAACCTAAAGAAAACAAAACTGGTAGGATTCAGAAATACGGGAGGAACCCAAGCTGCTTTAAGCTCATTGCTATTAATAGAATTAGCTTTTATACCGAGTATACTTTCTTACTGAAAAGTAAAACCCACAGAGTTTCACACACGAACACCAGTAGCTGGGTATTTTCACATTACTCAGATTTATGAATTTTAAGAATGCATTGTTAGAGTCACATTTAACTGTGCATCTTACCTGGTTCTGCCATTCCTGCCTCCGCTGCTTTTATTGGCAAGTTTGGAGGTTTGCCTCTGCAGTTGTTCTTGTGAGCCTTGGGATGCTTTAAATAGAGCGATATCTGGAACGTGCTGCAGCTGCCTTGCTCCCTGATGCCAGTTTTTGGCTCTACGCATTCGATTGTCTCAAAAGGCAGGAGTTCAAGGGATTCAAGGTTACCTCTTCCTACTCCTGCCACTGCACATCTGTTTCAGAGCAAACGGAATAAAGAGGGGTCATTTTTTGAAGAGGGAGAGAAACAAGGGCAGAAGCTGCTTTAGAGTCCCTTCACAGCCATGAACCACCACATGGTGAGTTCGTGTCACATTTGTGTGCAGCCACATATTTAGAGCATGACAAGGATCTAGTTCATTTTAGTCTCTCAGATCTCCTCTCGTCCCTCTCCTATCAAAAAACCGAGCTGAGTGCCACTCAGTAATGCCTGTATGTGTATTTCCATGGCCATTAGCCATTGCTGAGCATCACCGGGTGTCTCGTACTCCTCAAAGCACAGAGGTGTGTTAACATCTTCTCTCTGAGAGGTTACAGTGTACAGTCACGGGTTTTCATTACTCCTCTGGGTAGTGGAACATTCCTAGAATAATCTCAGAATGATTTTGTCCTAAATAGGATAAATCATTGCCAGCTGCAGTCTCGAATTCAGGAGAAAACACATGGAGAGGAGTGCCAGATCCAAGCCAAAAGGACCAATTGCCCATTAGCCTGTACCACATGAAAGGAGAACTCCATACAAAGATCCCTTGGAGTGACCCTGGCCACAGTTTTTGACCAGTGAGCATAAAAAACCCACTCAGAGTTTACTGGGAAAATGGAATGTTCTGTACAGGGCTCCGAGGAACACACCGGTGCATCCCACATCAGCAAGAAGCCCCTGAACAACTTTTTTTCAAGGATGGGAGATCACCTTATCTAACTTTCAGGAAGCCCATACATGATCCCATTTCAGAGCTGTGCCTAGATACTGAATGAAACAGGGATTCTCCCTGTGAGTTTCTGACAGGGAAAAGGACAGAAATCCCTGTTCAAAGGCCATTCCGTTTAGCAGCTGCACAGGGTGTTCTGAAGGGATCTAACCTGGATGTGTGTGTGCAGTCCAGAGGAACCGATTGTGGTGCCCCAGAACATGAGACAGTGCTCAGAAACACATCACACAGATCTTCTAAAAGAGATTATACCTTTCTTGTGCGCTTGTTGATTAAAATCACATATTTTACATTAAAAAAATAAATTTCAGTTATCACCTTTCTTCAGGATCGCTTCCCCTTTACAGTGGCCATGGAGATGTCACCTCTCTTGGAGCTATCGTATCAGACAGCCTGCAGAAAGAGAATTAAGCCAAAGTTAGAATCTAGAGCTGCAGGTGGAAAAAATACTGGCTTTTCATACCAACACGATCTACCCTCTTCTAAAGCAGGTTCATAATTCGGGTTTTTAATTTTGAAAGGACTAGAACAGGTTACAATGGAAATTCAGTCCCTACCAGGGAAAGGTCTGTTCCTGAACACAGGATCCTTCCAAGGACCCCCTCTCAGCTCCCTGCCCACTCCTGGAGCCGTGCCTGCAGAGGCAGAAGGTGCAGGTACACGGCCAGTGCTGCACCTGCGAACAGCTGGGACACAGCCTGCACAGCATCCAGAGGAAATGCAACGTCTGCTTAGCTCTACAGGAATATTTTCTGTCCCAGATGCAAGAATGGAAACTGTGGGCCCCAGGCTACACATGACTTGTGTCCATCTGCAGAGTACTTTCATCTGGAATGAGCAAAAAAAGTGAATGGCAGTGGAATATTTTAAATACAATTATTTGTATTACTGTGACCAGTATCTTAGAAACCACGCTAACATACATAACGCGATGGAGCAGCATTCAGCTCTGGCAAAGCTTTACTGAAGACAGTTGTCTTCCATCAGTGATGAATTCAGCTTTGTATAGATTGGTTTTGTTGCATACTATAAACACTCCCCATTTTTTGGTCTTTCGAGTTTGGCATGAATTCGAAGACGATGATTGCAGAAAAACAACTGAAGCCAAGTCATGTCACCTCAGGAAGTTTTCATCAATTTCTGCAACCGATATCTTGACCTACCTGTTCCGCAGTCGGTTTGTGCTCCCTGTCTCTTTATGTTCTTGTGTTTCTGTTTGCACGATGACATACTTCAAAGCAGGGACTTTGAGGCATTATTTCCAGTTCTGCAGATGAAACAGAAACATCGAGCTTTGTTGTCTGCCCGCTAACACCAGGTCCATACCAGCAAATCTCTGCTGGCAGCAGGGGCTCTGCAGGCTGAAGGATCAGACTCCTGCTTCCTCTAGGAGGAGCACAGGATGGAGATAATACTTCTGGGGACCCGACATGCCTGTCTGTCTTTTTCACAAATTTTAACATCATCTTAAAACCAGCAGAATTTCTGGGACCTGCCACTTTCTAGATTCCCCACGGGCGGTTTCCCAGCGGCTGCGATAGCACCACAGCACCTCCCGACCTGCGCATAGGGGCTCAATGAGTCCCCTCAAAGGATCGTGTTCCTCTGCCCAGGGAAACCAGTCAAAGGGCTTCCCCTGGGGAGCAGTTTGATCAAATGGGTACACTCATCTAGCAACTGAAACAGCAAGTTCTCCGAGCACTGGAGTTTTCTGGTACTGGCCATGCCCAGAACGTCTCTACCGCTGGCTTCTGCCAGTCCTCTGCATTCTTGAGCAAGAGGGTTCTCTTTGGAAGAAGCCTGCCTTTCCCCCAGCCCATGTAAGGAAAGGGATTTCATTGCTGCCTATCCAAAATGGATATACTCTTAAAATAAAACTTAGGGCTCTATAACATTTTATTAATGCCATGCACAATTCAGCGTGACACATCATTTTGAGACACAAGAATGAAATGCGAGCTTTACATGCTTCGTCTAGCTTTGCTAGAGAGAAAATATCTCTCTTGGGATAAGATCCAATTTGTTGTAAAAAGAAACATGATTCTGTTCTCTGCGTAATACATTTATCGAAAAAACCCCACCTCTCCGATACAATAACTTCATTGGCTGCAGAGCTGTTCCCGTAAGAACCCTATCTGCTTGGGTTCTGTAATTATATATATACATCTGATCTAATGGAAATAATTTCCACCAGGAACCATGTATTCCTAACAAGACAATCTGACCTTCACGGATTGGGATCCTTCCAGGCCTGGTTGCCTTAAGCAAGGACAGAGAGTCATTGCTGGTCACAACAGTTTTGCTAACTACTGCCCTAATTTAGCTGCAAGCACAGAGACTATTGTTCTGCAAGTCTAAAGCATGAGGTTAGGGGTATAAAAGTTGTCACTGCAGCAAAAAATAGTGCAACAATATAGACATTATTTTAAACAACACATCTTCTGTTTGGAACGGAGGAATGAACTGCAGACATAAATTCTACAATAGATCTCAGTCCTACAGATAAAAATAGTGGGGGGACAGTTTCAAAAGATAAAAAACAAGGAGAGCACACAACGCTTCAGAAAAAACTCAAGAGAATGGTTCGTGGCAAAAAAGCAGCAACGCTTTTGCCTGCTGAAGAACAATACACAAGAAAAACAATTCCCTCATTTTTATTTGTGTTTCAAATTACATTATAATTTTTGGATGTTTTTTCCTCTGTGTTTGTGCTGGGATGATGAAATACTCAATACTCAGAGCTGAACTCGACGGTCAGTTGTGGTCAGAAACAAGGTCTGCTTTTTACCCTTCAGTTCACTGAGGTACCCAAACACATTTGTCTCACTTAAAGGAGTCTTTTGAGCAGCCTCCTCGACTTCAGTCCCATTCACTGCTCGAAGCTAGGAATGTACTTTAAATGCTTTAAATGCCTTCAGCACTTTCAGTGAACTAGGGCCAAAATCAGGAGGAGGAACTGAGTGAGCCAGCAGGCTTGCAAGTCTTTCCGGAAGAAAAAGCAATTTTAAGGGAAAAAACAGTACCAATGTTTTGAAAAATACTAAATTCTCTTACTCAGATCCATGTGGAAGAAAAAAAAAAAAGCAGAGGGTGATGTTGGAGCCGTGGGCTGGCTGGCAGTTATGAATGCCCTCGGTCACAGGCGCCTGCTGGTCCCCAGCGTGGCCGCACATGCCGTTGGCCAGGGGAGTGACGGAAACCTTCTGCAGGCTGCTTGGCTGCTGGTGTGCCAAAGCTTTGGAGAAGGCTTGGAAGGAACAATGTCCCCAGCTGTGTTCAAAAGTCTCCCACCTCATATTACAAAGTGCATCATTCCACCCATAGATCGCTATCTTTTGGCTGTTCAGTCCTACAAAGGAGCTGGGGGAGCCTGACAGCCTTTGACTGACCTGGCATCATCCTCTTCCACACCATTTAACTGCTTCTGCACCAAAACTGCCGGGGAGGATGCAGGGACCGTCGTGCTGCTGTGCCAGCAGGACCCCAGCACCTGCCCTGGGGCACAGAGGGGACCCACGGCGGAGGGCGAGGGGGCCAATCCTAAGGAAAACAAGAAAAAAAAATCAAGCCAGCACTGGCAGGAATGTGTTTGTACAGCTCTGTAACAGAGAGACTGGTTGTACAGGAGCTTTCTGGTGGTACAACCCAACACCGGGGCCACAGCACCGGCAGATCCATCACCACAACGTGCTGTTGGTCATTTGTGTTCCTGGCGCAATGATGGGCAAGGACCTACCATCAGAAACTAGACAACATTGCATATCGCCTCACTAAGAGGAAAATCTTCCCCTTTTGTCCCAGAGACAGGATTTCTCCACAGCACAGTCCCCTCCGAGGTACGCTGGGAACCCAGCGAAGAAAGCAAACATCAACTGCCTGGTAACCACGCCGCGGGTGCCATCGCTGTGGCCCTTCTGCTGAGTCGGGTGATTTAGTGTCTGCTGCTTGGGAAGCAGCTGTCAGAACACCTCATTAAAATACCCCCCATTTTGCAAAGCAAATCAGCAATATTTATTGTTTAAATAGCTCATACGGTTAGAGTACTTTCTAATCTTCATCATTTCACCAGCACCTAGATATCAAATATTAGAATGCCAAGTTTATATGTTTCTGAGCCATACGTCCAACATCTGAAGCTCTACATCCAGCAGCTGGTTGACTGGCAAAGAAACACTTTCAGTTTTACAAATTCTACATGATTCCTATAAAAAACTGTACGCTACGCTGCTTTAGATTAGAGGGACAGATCAACTCATCTTCACAAAAGCAATGTGCTAAGTAATAAAATCTTTATAGTTTTCTAACATTGGTACTAATTTTTTACAATAAGATTTCTTTCTTTCAATTTAGCCTTTTCCTTTAAAAACCCTGACTTACTAGCAAATCAAAAGCCATGTTTATGTGCCTTGAATTGTTTTATTACTTTGCCTGTGACCTGCAGACTAACGTGTGAGAAAGTATCGGATTATTGCACTCACAGAATAGATGCATGGGTGGGAAACCTGTCTGATGAGATGCTTTTTATTAGTCACACCCATCTTAGCACTTGAAAGCTGCCTTAAAAACTGATAGCCATTACTTCCACTCACATCTACATCATGAGAATAAAGACTGATTTGTTGATTGATTTGATAACTATGCAAATGAAGACCTGAAAGAATCCATTGATTAAGCTACTAAATATTTAATTCCACACAGTTTCCGAGGGCTCGGGGCACACACGTCATTTCTCCTGGCAGAGCACTCCAGCTGAATGCTGAGATACCTGGTAAAACCGCTGTAAATAAACTGGAGAAGCGGCACTATCAGTGCAGGCATCTACATGTGAAACGTCACTTCGGGATTAGTTTCCCTGCTGGTGTTTAAAAATAATGTCGATAACGACGTGGGTTTTGTCTTTGGATAGTTGGGTTGCAGTGGCTGCTGAGCGCTTGGTAAATACCTTCCTGGCTGGCATGGGGATAATTGCTGGGAATAAATCTTCCTGGCGCATAATTCATGAGAAACCGTCTCAGCTGGATTTCTTAGTACTGAGCTTCAGGTGGCCGGGAGGTGAGCGGCGCTGCAAAGCCACAGCACGCGAGGCAGTGCCAGATTTCTGCCGCTTTAGTGGCCAAAGTCTCAAGGGGCACCGCAGCCGGCGCAGGGTTTGCACGGGCGACCGCCTGCCCACCGCGGCCAAACTGCCCAGCCCAGGGCCAGCCACAGGACAGGTTTCAGACATTTCACATACAAACATCACTGAACTTCTGCCTCTCCAGTGATTATGATTCAGGAAGGAAACCCAACCCATCATACGCCCTAAATCACCGAGGGAGTTACGACTTGGGAAATGTCAGCTTTCTGGAGGATGCATTTTATGATTTATGCATTCATGTAACCTGTTGGTGTGGCTTTTACTGTGACAGCTGAAGAAAAATTGGCACTTGCCTCATCATTGAAAGGCTTTTAATGTGTTGCTCGGATTTGCACTGAATCTTAACTTCTTGACCAAGCTGCTAAGCCCAAGTTAAAGCTCCAGCTTCACCATCCCACCTTTTCCACGTGACTTTTCCACTATCACACAAACATGAATTTCATAATTATTCCATTTCACTGCATGTTGGGCAGTGGCCAAGTGCCAGCGTTGTAATCTCTGCCACTGCTACCTTCTGCTGGGAAGAAGCTGCGAGGAGCCCCACACCACCCCCAGTACAAGGACAGACCTGTACTGGTTTGCAGGAGTTGTGGCCGTGACCTACCTTCAAGCAGCCAGCTGTGCTCAAGGCCCTGCATCTCCCACTGACACTAGCCCAAAAAGCTTCAGGGTACATTTTTAGCATTTCCAAACTCCAAGGGGCTGGAAAATCTTCCTGCAGAGGGTGGAGGAGGTGGGGAGGCAGCAGCGCAGAAGGTCGGGAATGACGTGGGATGCCCAAGGGGATGGTTGTTCTCAAGTCCTTGGGTTTTACCATGATGCCCTGGCTGTCCCCAGACAAAGAGATGCAAGCAGCTGAATATTAAATGACACTTTGGGTTGTTGCCTCATTCTAACTCTTGAAAAACAAGTAACTGAACTGCTCAGCTGTGATGAGTGTCCAGGTTCAGCCCTGAATTCCCTGGTTAAAAACAAACTTACGAGACTGAAGATCCTGCGTTCAAAAGCAAACGCTGGCTTGTATGATTTCAGCTCATGTGCTGAGCAAAGTCATACACAGGATGAAAACATTTTTATTTGATCTTACTGTGTCCTCTGGAAGAACATTAGATCATACCAGTGAGGATCACAATGGCAAAACACAAACTGGCTAAAGAAAAAAGGATATATTCATTACCAGAAACTGTGAAAGACCTTCTAAAACGCTGTGTTTATCGAAAATTTAAATAAATTATTTCTTGGTCTGATCATTCCAGTTAACCATAAACACTGGGTAAAATGGAGCAAGATGATTTCAATGTCCTCTCTAGAACAAAATGAAGGATTTCTCTGTTTTCCTATGTATTAGAAAACTACAACACAGCTGAGTATAAGCCAGGCCTGGAATTTGTGCCCGAAGTCACGCACCCTAAAACGCTCCTTCCCCAGCAGCACTACCCACTGAAATCTTGCTCATATCTGTACCTACGAGGACTCCCCTTTCTGAAAAACGGGAAAGAGCAATCCTGAACAAGGTAGGCAGGGGAGAAAATTCAAGACCAGAAAAAAACATCATCTGATAAAACAAAAACATACTAAGCTCAGCAGAGATACACCGAACTGTACCCGCTGAGACTCAGCTGCAAGGAAACACATCAGGAGTTCCTATGAGCGGCAGAGAGCTCTGCACCCTGCAGACTTACCACTCCTGAATGCGAGCTGAATCCGTGTGATCTCAGCGCAGGCTCTGACACTGTCCCCCTGCAGGGACTCGTTCACCGTCCCGTTACATTTTGTGGACAAGCACTCAGGTCATTTTCTCCCTCCAGCGTAAGTCTGCCTGGATTCTGTACCTCTGCGGAGATGACCACCTCGTTCTGCCATCCACCTGCTTGCGCCAGAACATGAGATGGATCTTGGTTCCTTTCCTTTTTTATGGCTTATATTTTCCTTTTAAAATGAATCTTCTGTGGTGGGGAAAATACACATTTTAAAAACTACCAGAACAAATGACTTGATTCAAAAAAGCTTTGCAAGCCTTGAAAAGCCATTGAAATGTTGCCAAGTTCTATCCAACTAAAGTTCCCAAAAACATTCAAAAAGTGACACTTCTATGCACAGATTTTTTAAAACTACCTTATTTGTCAGAACACAGCCAGCTTACTAGCTAGATACATACGGTGAGCACCAAGTCCTTAAAGAAGAGGCAGCGTGAAGAGCAGCAGCTCCGACGCCTGTGCTGCAGTTCCCTCTTGCGACAGAGACAGCAACTTCAGCTGCTCAGGGAACCCGGAGGATGCTCTGCTGCATCCGTCAACGCAGCCACCGGAGCTAGAGGCACAGAAAAAGGTGTGGGTTTGTTTGACTGTTTTTTTAAAAAAGTAAATATGCTGTACTTAAAACTTTTTTTCAGAAATTATATATTTAGCAGCCTGGGGCTTTGAACAAGCCGAGTGTTTCCTCACTTTGGGTGTTTTTGCCCCTGTTCATATGAATCCTGCTACAGCTACAGGAAATGAAGCAGGGCACCCGAACCTCACTGCCCCCAGCCTGCGGCACCCATGTGGACAAGCCCAGGGATGCCAAAGTGATGGGTCCCTGGCATTTTGTCTGCAGCTCACATCGCTTGATGGATTGTGAGCAGCACCTGCAGGTACAAACACAGATTTTGGTGTTCATTTGACATTGATCCTCCCCCACCTTTCCCATTCCCGCAGGTTCTTTACTGAGAACATATTTTGCCCCAGACTGAGCTCCCAAAATTTGCTGGTTTTTACTTTCTGTACCTCAGAAGCCAGTTCTGTTATTGAATCACAAAAACGGGGGGTCAACAATCGGCCTCCTCTTTAGAGAGCAGCCAGAGATTGTACACACCAGCTACCCCTGGCCACTGCAACAGGCTCAGGCTGTTTCCCGAGCAGGAGCCACACACCCGCCTTCACTTTCTCCCTCACTTTGTCCCTGTTACACAAAACTCGTCATATTCATTACTGCTCAGTGAGACTGGGCTGTCGGGCTCACGGTAAGTCATCCAGCTTCTGCAGGACTTCAGGAGTCAGGTCCCATGACACAAATCCCTCCAGCCGGAGTCTCCCCGCATCAGCCTGCGCAATCCTGCCAGGGGCCGGGGGTGGCTGCCGGCAGATGGCAATCCCTTCCCGCAGCGCCGGCCAGCCGCGAGCCTCAGCCCTGCAGAGGGATCGGAAAAAACAGATCTGAATGATAAACAACAGAAATGAAGTATTTCTGCAATGAATTATATCACATATTGTTTACATAGGAGAAATATTATTTTGTCCTGGATTTCTGGACACAAACTTCTCCTCTTAGGAAACAGAGCCTAGGGAAGGAAAATAAAGAGCGAGTTCTCCCTTCCTCTCTCACGCACAGACATATGCTCTTAGCAAGGTTTTGTTGCTTAAACACTTGAGGAATTGTTCCTCTTCAATTCTCTCAATGATGTATCACAGTCACAGACATCAGAAAATTATTTCAAATAATTACCACACGAAAAAGATCCCAATTTAATCAGCAATTAGAAGCAGCTCTTTCTGCATCACCAGCCCTGCCCTAGAACACATTCCCATCATCTACATTCCTGTTACACTGCTTCTCTGAACCCCTCTGCTGTTCCATGGAGCAAAAAACGACAGAACTCCTTCCTCAGAGAGTCAGTATGTTCTGTAACACGCCCCAAATGACAAAGGATGTCACAAGCAAAATTTTGCTGAAACGGGCGTTGTTTTTTGCTGGGTTTAATCCATTTACACGTGTAGCTTTTCTACCAGCACATCCAGAGTGCACGTTGCACGTGGTCATACGATGTATGGGATACGCTCTTGCTTTCGTTGCAAGGCCAACCTTTTAATGCTCAATTTAATACAGAGATAACTTTGTTCTATTAAGATAACCAGTTAGCAGTCACTTCAGACAACTCATCCAGAACAGAAAAGGCCAATGGCCATTTTCCCAAGGCCTTACGCACACACAGAAACTTACCGCTTTCCTTAAAGTTTATTGCTGCAAAATGGAGAAATTTAGTCCAGTCAAAGGCTTTCCTCAGATTCAGTTTATTTGTTTAGTTTATACAAAGCTGCAATAAGCTCTCTTTAAACCTCACAAATAGTTTTCTTTTACAATGTCTTAAGTGCTTCAGAACTATGCCACAGGTAAAAGGGCACACAGGTCATTCCAAAGGCTAGGGCTAGAAGGAAAATAAGATATTTCTGAAGATTTTTAAAGGGGAATAATCTCTAAAAATAGGCTTTTAATAAGTTATCTTTAAATTTGAAACAAAATCCACGGAGACATTGCACACGGGCAGTATTCATCTTTGGATGATCACTCTGTCTCCCCTTCCAGGAGCTAAGAACGGTCACAGCCCACGCCACTCTCTTGTCCCCACGAACACAGCCCCTCAGCAAGAACAGTTCTGTCCAAAGAGCCCATCTGCTGTGGGTGCAGTCGTCTCCCCGGGGGAAGAGCAAGCGCAGCACAAACCACGCCATTCAGACTTCAGCCAAATCCCGTTACGACCTCAAGAGTGGCAGCACCCATGTCAGCAACAGCAGAAAAGACCTACTTAAAATAAAGTCACCTCAAAACCTATTATTTATCCATCCTGAGTGTGACACTGTCTATGTGCCAACTAGAGAGCAAGGGGCTTTTGTGACAGCAGCTCCTCTCAAACTGGCTGCATGTCATCCTGTGGAAACAATTCCCAGCCTCTCTTTGCCTGGACCACAATTCTGGCAGCGACAGGTGAGAAGCGCTGTTCCTTCCACGCATTGTCCGAAGCGCTATTCCTTTTACGCATTGTCCGGACCACCGTGGCACGAGGCCTCTGCATTGATTTGGGGAGCTAATGACTGCCAACGTGTCGTGTTTCAGGCTCGTACACAAGACTTGTTGACGTGCAGGGTATTTTTAGTTGGCCTATTTTTATCTAACTTCTGTACTGCAGTTATTGCTGCAAAATCCCTGCATTTCATCTCCACCGCAGCACAGGCACCCTGCACCCCAGCCGCTCCAGGGGCACTACCCCAAAAGCATGAAGTATACATTGAATCACCAAGATCAAAATTTTGGTCTCGTTATGTTATGCCCTGGGCTCTAAAATTGGAGTAATGACATAAGAAAACCTTCACAACTGACGCACCTAAAAATATTATCCCAGAAAATGTCACACCGGCTGCGCTAGCACGCGGGGCTCGGGAGCTGGAGCGGCTGCGATGCGAGTTGACTGCACGGCCCATCCACGGTCCGTCTGTCCCGGGACAGCGCTGCGTGACACCACCACGTGCAAGCGGCTCTGCAGGGCTCCAGTAACGCCCAGTTCCTCTTCTTGAAGCGCTGCTGAAATATCAATACAAGATACGATTTATGTACCTGTACACGTGTAGGACAGCCCAGCCTCATTCTATAGGGGGTGAAAAAACCCCAGGGAGGTGGCAGCCGAGGATTACATTGCACCGAGAACAGGGAATAAAGTGTGAGATCGCCTCTGAGCTGAATGGCGACTTTCTGGAGAGCACCCAAGAGCCACGAGCCCTGGCACTGGCTGGGCAACATATGTAGTTAATTTATTGACATTTTAAAGCATGCCAGCTGCTTTGGGGAGGCTAAAGGGAAACTTTCTCCTATTAAAATAAAAAAGCTTGGACAGTCCTCTCCAGGCTAGTAAATGACACTCATAGAAGGAGATACTTTTGGAGTTCTTGACAACCTTTCACAAACAGTATAGGAGAGCCTGGGCTCTAAACCACAGCTACTTCTATTCACTCTGTCAAATCATTTCTTTCCTTCCTTTTCTGGCTGAGAGGAGCAGCTCTCCAGGTGTATCCACCAAGCTCATCATCACAGCAGCTGACCACAGTAACACCCAACCACAGTGTGCTGGTTTTGGCTGGGATAGAGTTAATTTTCCTTACAGGAGCTTCCATGGGGCTGTGTTTTGGGTTTGTGCTGGGAACAGTGTTGATAACACAAGGATGTTTTCATTGATAACACAGAGCCAAGGTCTTTCCTGCTCCTCACTCACCCCACCAGTGAGCAGGTTGGGGCTGCACAAGGAGCTGGGAGGGGACACAGCTGGGACAGCTGATCCCAACTGACCAAAGGCATATCCCACACCATATGTTGTCATGCTCTGCACATAAACCTGGGGGAAGAAGGAAGAGGGGACGTTCGGAGTGATGGCATTTGTCTTCCTAAGTCACCGTTACGTGTGTCAGAGCCCTGCTATCCCAGGGATGGCTGAACACCTGCCTGCTGATGGGAAACAGAGAATGGTTTCCTTGCTTTGCTTGCATGTGCAGCTTTTGCTTTACCTATTAAAAACTGTCTTCATCTCAGCCCATGAGTTTTCTCATTTTTACCCTTCTGATTCTCTTTCCCCATCCCACCAGGGAGGAGTGAGCAGGCGGCTGGGTGGTGTTTTTGCCGGCTGGGGTTAAACCATGACAGGTCGCAACCAGACAGGACAACAGTCTGTTGGCATCCCTACCAATTACAACCCGGAGACACATGAAAGCAGATGATCCCATCAAATAAACAGCCTCATCTTTAAATACTGCACCTGGAAATGCATTTTAAAATTTAGCATGAGATAATATTAACAAATTCCCAGTATTGCACTTATCCCTTATTTAAAAGGCTTAAGACATTATATCCCCTTCTCCTTGTATAAACCAATTCAGGTTATATAATGTACGTGGATTTGCTTTGACCCGATTCCAGATGGCAATATATTATTAAGCCAAGGCTGTACAATTGCAATTTGGTGGAAAACAGGTCAGGATTTCATTACACGTCAAAACTCTCAAACTGTTCTGAATATTTCAAATGAAAAAGGCAAGTAGAAAATAACCCTTGTGATGGAATGATCCTGTTGCATTACCTTGCTCATGAATTTATATTGGGTGCATATTTTATCAGTTCTTTTGCTACTTTTCAACATCCGTGTGTGCAGTTTGTTATGAAAAATCGTGGACAAACCAGGGCTGGGATTGCACAGGTACAAGAGGAGGGCAGCAGTAGCCTGGTAGCTCCTACTCTCCCCACAAAGTGGAAGAGCTTCAGCTCAGATCTCACAACGACAAGACAGTTTCAGGTGAAGGAGGAGCAGAAAGGCAAAAAAGGGATGCAGAGCAAGATCTTACACGCAACGGGCTTGAAGGCTTGCTGGTACTGACCTCATCTCCAGGCAGGACACTGAAGTCTGACTGTCAGGCGGATGTACGGCTCTCAAAGTTCATTAAAAAAACAAAAAGAGATCTCTGGAGCAAACCAGGCTTCCTTCCAGCAATCTGAGGAACATCGTTGCCTTTTCACTTGCTATCAACATCACCTTTGAACCAAAAAGAACGCAGAAAGTCAGACTGCTAATTTCCCTTGCCAACTCAAGACCAGTCCTCGAGAAACCCATTAAGTCCATTAACTTGCAGTTTTGTCCTTCTCTTAACACATGATGCTAATGCCACGTGAGCTGCTCATTTTGGACAGGCATCTCTGCATTTGTCCATCAGAGCTCTTGCCTTCCAATGGCGCTCAGCACGCCGCTATCCCATCACAGCAGCGGTATTTAATCCCGGGAAGTTAGGTGATACAGACTTTTCTATCCCTATCCAACAGTTTACGGATTCAAACATACACAACAAAGAAGACATTATCTACCTCCTCAGTTACTGTCATTTCCAGGTAAAGCTCCTCCTGGCTGTTTTAAAAAGCAGTGGGTGCCTGTCTGACCCAAGAGCTGCCGTACCTGCTGATTTTATTGGCACACACCTTCCACATTCAGAGCTGTGGCTCTGGGAGAAGGGCTTTTGAGAGTTAGCCTTTGTTTTCAACTGCAGATTCATTCATGTTTATTCCACTGAATTTTGATCTGAACTAAAATATTCTACATATGCCACTCTGATTCTTTTTTCCAGTTTCCAGAAAGTTAAAAGATTTGACAAGGGGCGAAAAGAGAGAGCAATGTCTGAGCTGGTTCCAACTGCACCTAGAGAGCTTCTGCTTTGCTTTACAAAGCTCCTGGTCTCCATAGTTACAAAAATGTTGAAAAAAATAAGGATCAAATGTTACCTTAAATGCTCCCATCCAGAATGAAAAAATAAAAAGGCTCAGAAACTCTCAGTCTGACAGCCTGCTGGAGCGCGACTCCGCTCCCTTCCACTCCCACGGGCTGGCTCCAGCCCTCTCCGGAGATGCTGGACACTCCCCACCTCGCTCTGGGCAGAGCTGGATTTGAAACGTCTCCATCGCAGGCTACGATGCCCGTGCATGTGCTGATCGGAGGAGGTTTTTTAGACATCATTGGCTTCCTGTGGCAGCTTTGGCTTCACCCCTGCTCTGGCACCATCAGCTAGCAGCAGGCACGCAGGAATCCTGCCCAGGCTGCTGGTGCTCCCCACAGCCACTGACACTGCCCCAGGCACCCCCAAACCCGGGACAGCCCACACGTCTGTTCTGTGCTTGGTGGAGTGAAAAGCCCAGACAGGGCTGTGCCTCTCTGAGGGGCAAAAAGTGACATAAGCTAAGGGACCGGTTTCAAAGCTCCAGTAGAGCCCTCTGTCAAAACCGGGACTGGAAGCTGATCAAACCAAAGGTAAGATACACGCCATGGAAAGTTAAAGCTACCCTGCAGCTTGCTCCAACGGGGGAGAAATTTTGTTTTCATTTATAAAAGGCAAAGAACAAAATCTCTGACTCAGACTGAAAAAACCAAACCAAACCAAAACAAACCCCACAAAAACACCCAAACCAAACAAACCAAAACCCCAAAACATTTCAGGAGAGCCCTGGAGCAGCAGGAGCTGTGATGAAGCACGTATGGGAAGAGACTCCCACCGCAGGAAGGACTGACCGTAAGCCCCGACGACACATGCACACCCAGTGTGACACGAGGCTCCTCTGCTCTACCATGTTCAACCCCTCCTCGCCTGCACTGATGGGCAAGTGAAAACCCCAAACTGCAAAAGGCACCAGAATGACAGTCCAGCTGCTGCCAGAATCCTCTTTTGCGAACAGGTGATCGTCTCTGCCAGCGTCTGCAGCATAGACATTTGGCAGTTGACACAAATTCACTGTGCGAAAGTCACAGAGCTGGAGCTGTCCCTAATGTCTGAGCATTCCCCTGTTGAACTCGAATGGGTGTATGTGTGGCAGCTCTTTGGTTATTCTGCCCTGCTCCAGAAAGGTGTTGTCATTGCTCAGGGAGCCAGGTTAAAACCCCAAACAGTTTCTGTCAACATCCTACCACACTTCTGCTGCCATCTCACCCTGTTCCACTGCTGGTCCTTTTGGCTCGGCCTCTGAATGCCTGGTACGCTGACCTGTCCCCAGGGAGCACGCAGACGGGCTTGGCAGCGGTGGGAGATGGCTCCACCACTGCAGAAAAGAGCAGCAACATGATTTACGTTTCATCGAATTGGTTTCAGAACTAGTCAAACCATTATTTATTTATTGATTGAAGATAACTGAAATGTGAAAACCAGCTTGGATTCCCCAATTATTTTTCCAGAGAAGGTCTCTCCTCTGCGGTAGGAACAGGAAGACAACCAGCCTCTTACCAGCTCTGGGTGTTCACACACCCCCAGCCAAACCCGGTGGCGACCCTTTGGTTTTGTTGAACAGACCAATCAACCATTCTGTCGCCCAGGAATTTTCTTCAACCTTTTAGATGGAATAGGATAAATAACAGAATATTATCATCATTATTATTATTATTGATTCCTTGAAGTTTCTCCAGCATTTGTTAATTTTTCCACACCAGTGCTTCAAGGAGATATTGCAACTACACCAGCAGTGTTTTATAGCAAGCGATCAGGTTAATTTGTCTATTTTTGAAAGAAATACGTTAAATTGATGCCTTCCTACATGCTTTTCTTTCACGGCTTTTCCCAGCAATGTTCCCTCTCCTGCCTCCTCTCCGTATCATTTTGCGATGAACCAAGCTGCAGATAACATTTGAACAACGCAGACTGCAACAAATCGTGCTTTCAGGGGCCAGATTTTCCACCCCTGCACACACCATGACACAACCTGGCTGTTCACGGCCAGAGGGTCAGTTATCTAAATGGAGTTCTAACTATGCAGTAACAGGTCTTCTATCCATCTTCCCTTCTCTGTTGCAAATTTCTCCAAAATCTTTCCCATGTGTGCGACCAGGTGATTTGTATGCACAGGCTGTGCAATTGAGCAGATGGATCTGACAGCAATGGCATATTCTTCCACAAAAAATGACAGGAGAATAAGTGGAGATCTTGTTAAACTTGGCTACCGTTAACGTAACCGCTTGTTTACTAATATTTCACAGCAAGTCAGACTTACTGACAGTGCTTGACTTGCCAGCCACTGAGTATATTGGCAGCTGCTTTTTCTTAGGCTTAAAGAAATAAAGAAAAAAGAAACTAAAAGACTTTCTAGGGGGAGTCTGGCTTTCTTTTTTTTCTTTTTCTATTTTTTTTTTTTTAAGATATTTCAATTGCCATTGCTCAGTATTTGGAATCAAGAGTATACAGAGAAGCAACTCAGAGCAAAATCACAAGGATTTGCGATGAGGAACTCATGGAGCCTGGGGTGCCAGTCCGATACGAGACTGACCCTTTGACAAAGGGTTTTCCATACGTGCAACTCCTGAGCTACTGAACCACTCAGAATTACACAGCAAAGCTTTGTCTGGCAGAAACTAGAAATCCTTCTAGAACGTGTATCCGTTCTCTGGAGTGGATGCTGAGCCTGGCAAGGCTTTAACAGAGCAGACACCCAGAACTGCCATGCTTACACTCTTGTTTCCCACAAGTCAGACCAGCACTTTCTCCACAATTCTTCCACTTGAAAACAAATGAATATATATTTGATGTATGACCAACGATTAAGAATTCTGGTCTAATTTATACTGTTATATAGCTCAAACAAAATACATGAAGTTACTCCTTGCTTGAAGCTTTGCATTCAGAAGCAGAGGTCGGCCGTTGCTTGTATTTATTCATCCTGCTCAGCATTTAGCATCTCTATTAAGTGTAACAGAAGGGGCTGCCAAAACCGCCGCAGAGATAGAAACCATTTCATCTGGCACTGGACCGACGAATCCCTCTGCACGCTGCCCAGCAAAGACCTACAGCAGCGAAGGGCTTGCATCCCACTGGCCTGATCACGGGCGAACTTGGATCACTGGCAAAAGAAACAAACACTTTCACATCTTTTGAGTAAAGAAAGAAGTGCTTTTCAGCAAGGAAATAAAAGGAACAACTTACTGGACATGTGTGCAGCGGGCCTTTTCCCTCGGCTCCTGCTGTCAAGTCTAGCAGCACTCCTGCCGCAGAGCTGGCTCGGTGCTGTGCTTGGCACGGAGAGACTAGGCACGGAGACCAAGGCAAAGGAGACTGCTGAGGATTTCAAATTAAAAACTGTATTAATGAGTAAATCTTGTTTTCTCACAAAAGCGCCCGTTGGCTTCAGGAAAATCCAGAAAAATGAATTCCTCCACAACCTTCTCTCACACTGCTGGGGATGGGAAGGATCCCGCTGCAACAATAGTCCCGTAGCTGCGGTGTTCCCACAGCTGGAACACGGGTACATCTGTGCAGCAGCTTTAACCCTCCATCATCTGGCTCTGCTTACGTGGCCGTGAGATGTTTTTGTCTCTGTTCTCTTCACCCCCTGAAGGATGCTGGCAGCCTTATCCCTGACGGCTCTCAGATTGGTTTTTTTATCCATTAGCAGATTCCCTGTTTGCTTCAACTCTCCAGTTGAGGACAAGCTCTCCGGAGAACAGCAGAGACTTATTGGTGACATCGCATTTCTTCATCGGGTAAGTTAACAAGCCAACAGGTTCTCACGCTCGTGGTTCACAAACACCCTCAAACACGGCACTTGGTGTGTGTGTGCAGGACTCGGAGCCAGCGCTGTGACACCAGCTCTGCGCTCACTCCAGCTTTAGGAAGCTAACGAGCACCCAATTAACACCAGTCACCCCGTGCACCCTGCATGGACAGCCAGAGACGGGAGAGTCTCCTCCAGAGGCCGAGATGCATTCGGTTGGGCTGAGCCTTTGCCCACTGGCCACACAGACCAAACCAGAAAATTGTAACGATTACCTTCCAGGATCAGGAATGCAGCTGATTAGCGCAAAAGCCTCATTTTGTGCAAACACTCTGCATGACGAGGTTCTCACTCGCGCTACAGGAAAGAAGTGGGATGATAGGTTACTATAGCTGCTGTTTATGTAAATGAATTCAAACAGCACATGCACCTGGTCACCCTGAGGAAGGCTAGGCAGATATTTTAAAGGTTTAACATCCAAGTCCCAAGACAAGGTAAATATAAAAGTATTAATTACCTTCCTCCTTACTCGGCATTGCCTCCGTTTGAAGATCAGATACGGAAAAGTACAAGAAACCTCAAATGTGTTTTACATCAAAATTCCATCTCCATTGCTATCCTCTTGGACAGCCTCTGGATAAGCAGTCAGGAAGCTGACCCCCAGCCTAGCACACATCAGGGAAACTCCATCAATTTCAGTAGTCACACCCTGGCTCTGTGTTGGCCTAACCCAAGTTTAGGACTTGATTGTGTCCCCTCACCCTGCTGCACTCTGCCCTGCAAGAGGATCCAGTCAGTTGCAACTAGATTTTCAGTTTACTGAAAAAAAAATTTAAAAAGTCAAATTGACATCAATTTGCAGACACTCTGCAACTCTCCAATTCTATTTTCTCAGCAGCGTTAATTTTCAGCAGAAATGCTCCACTGAATTTAAAAGTGTCACTTTAGACTTTAACTGAAATAAGATTTCGGCTATAAATGTTTAAGATGTGAAGCACTAAATTAAAAGAAAGAATCCACTTTTAAAAGCCTCTAAGTCAAAAGAGTGTTTGAAAACTAAGCACGAATTAATCACCTCCTTCAAGACATCTGTTTCCCTTAAAAATGTGCTTCCTTAGGACTATTATTCCTTAAAACGGGATCCCATAAATACCGCCTGACTTCACTGACAAACTGAAGCCTATATCCAGATGTACGTAAATTAACCATCCAACGGATGCCACTGCAGAACACCGCAGGAGTCGGGAACAGCAGAGCGCCACGGCTGTCACACAGAGGCGGCAAAGCCGAGTTAATTCAGCATTTCAGCTCTAGCACCGGGCACAGCAGGGCACCAACACGAAGCCCCATGCAACATCCGAGCTGGGGACACCTTCCTCCTGAGACCTGCTCTCTGTACCACCGCATGGTGCCAGCAGGACCCAGCCACCAGCCACCCTTGACATCAGGCACAGCCTCCAGGACACGTGTCACACCGTTGACGGAGCACAGAGATGTTCCGGACTCCTGCATCCACCTAGACCCAAAGTTCTGGGCTATTGGACACCAGAGCTCCCACTCGTGATGTCATTTTGTACAAAGCCATGCGTCCTGCATGCCCAGATTAGATCTCACTGTTTGAAGGAACTATTTCCTTGCCATGATAAAGTCTGAAATGGGAGTTCACATTGCTTTCAAATGCGGGATTTATCTTCATTTGCAAGTGCTCAGCAAAGCAACTCACAAAATTTTAGTGAATTCAGAATCTCAAACTCCCTTAGACCATTTTCACCACTCTTCACCCATGTGTCACGGCGGTGCACACCCACACACAAACCAAAGCAGCGAAGGCAGCGTTAAATCAACGCCCCTCCACCTGCTGACCGTGTTCCTCAGGCTGCATCCGGACCCTGGACACACTGCTAGGACAGCAGGGATTGATTCGTATGTCAAGACAAGTCTCTGCTGCAAAGGGTTTACGTATTGAAAAACCAACTGTTCCTTAAGCAAAGGACTCATAAACCACTGCAGTAGCTACAGCTGCCCTCCTTCCCATGACCCCTCCTCATACGTACTCATACCCCCTGGTGCAGCGGATGTTGGAGGTATTTGCGAACAGCCGGCACGAGAAGGCGAGGTGATTCAGCTGCAAGCTGTACCTGCCCTGCAAATCCTCCTGTCGGGTCCACAGCTACGCCAGATACTCAATTCACACACTAGAGAACACATTCCAGCTTCCACGGCTTTTTACAGACACACACAAAACCCAGCTCAGCCGGGCCAGCACCGGCACTGCCCGTTGTCATTTATTTCTGTCTCAATCAACACAGGACTTGAAAGATAATCCCTGATAGAAATGCAATTTATTTCTCCTTCTGCACGCCTAAGCAGATCTGCAACCAGCGTAATCACTTTGCCACAGTCTCACACATGTGGACCGAGCGTCCTGAACATGATTTTCCCTGTTGCAAATAGGAACAACATTCAAATCTCATCAAACACATCCAAATGAGCGTCAGTCCAAGCATAAAACCAACCCAACACGCTTCTGGGGGAAATTCTGGATGTTCTTTCTACAGCTTTCCCTTTTTTCTTCTTTAAATCATGAAGTGTTTTATTCTTTACAACTTAATCTTAAATAAGACAAGAACAGGAAACCAATGAAGCCCTCTGACCGAACTGTTTCGGTGTACAAAATCTGTTTCTTACTAGGAAGAGTTAGGATCCCGTAAGCAGTTACATCTGTAGAGACGCCTGTCCACAGTGAGATCAGGAGAGGTTCGAAGTTCATTTCTGAGCCCCCAGCCTGCCTCGAGCTGGACTCCGGCACGCAGCAGAAGCCGGGATGTGAGGATCCCCCCTTGGCCGCTGGCATGACCCCCGTGTGCCCCGCTTTCCCCCCACAGCCCATGCCGTGCAATAGCCATGGGACACACTCAGGGGAGGGGGTGCCGCAGCAATCTGGGTAATCACGGTGAGGGGCTGCGCAGAAAGAGTCACGCTAACGACCCGTCACCCCTCTGCAAGGGGAGAGCGGCTGAACCAGCCTCGGGCTCGTCAGCATTCACACGGCATCCGCATGTCACCCCTGCCTCCCCTCACAGCAGGAAACCTCACAGCTGCTGATAGCAAGAACTGCAGTGGAGAAAAACGGAGGATTTCTTGGGTTTGTGGATTTTTTTTTAACTACCTTGGAAAAGCTGAGGCTTCTCTGGACAGCAGTGACCCCACCTCGAGCACTGGGCAACCTTGCCGTCCTCTCAGAGCCGTACAGGCAGAATTCACAAAACATCATCTTGCAAACATGGAATTAAAATGTTACCCCTGAACGATGGACGGGATTTACCGCCTCGGTCACGTCACACCACCTCAGCACTGCTGAACGCAGCAAGACCGGCCAAAACAAAACAAATGCTCTCAAAAATATCGCTGAAGACACCGATTTCTGTTTCTCACACGTTCTAGTGCCTCAAGCGAACACCTTCCCCGTCCCGCGGCTCACACAGGTCACTCCTCTGGCTACGGCTTCACTCCCTGTTCAGTACATCAGCGGCGAGTCTGTCCGGGCAATAACCACCTCCTCAGCCTGTCAGGGTGAAGAGAGGAAACAGAAATCTGCCCAGCAAACCTTTCACTGCTTTGCAGCGTGCTCCTGTCAGAACACAGGCTCCGCTGCCGCCAGTGAAGGATGTGAAATGGGATCCCCAGCTCCGGGGTGTGCAGGGGCAGGAGATATTCCAGTAAACTATCGCATAAAGGTGTCTAGAGACTCTCTTTGCTTTTGAATTAAAAAAAAATATGATTTCTTAAAAGGAATATTCCAATCGAATTTCTGCTGTTATTAACTGCTGCCTGTGAATTCTTGAACAGATTAATTTAATTTATGCATTCTTTCATAAATTAGAAAAGTAATTCAGGCCTGCTAACCCGGGACGTGAATCACTAGCCTTTAGCAGGCGAAAATAATTGCTTATTCCCCTCTTCTGATTTTTCCTGCCAGGCAATAAACGTATGCATTAGATGAGAAAGGGTAGAAACACCTTCTGCATTCATAACATATTTTTGCTTTTAAAAATACTTGGCCAGACATATTAGAACAGTACAGATCCTCAGTGAGGAAAAATTCTTTCTTCCAGTGAATTTATACCTGGGATGGAAGACAGCTTGAAAAGGAAGTTTTAGAGGAAAATAATCAATTTTCAATTGCTACTGAAGGTATAGGAAACAAAATCAACAGAAGTTAGGAATCTGTTAAGCTTTTTTTTTTTTCTTTCAAGAGGAAAAATTTGAACTGAATAATGCCTTTGTGTGGTTTTGTGTTCTGTTACTTCATGACCGAGCTTCTGAAACAAGAGCATGAAATACTGAAAAGAGTTATCACGTGCCTCATCCTCAGTGCACTGGCTTTTCATTTTTATCGTCATTCACTCTTTTGCAAAAGAAATAAGTATCACCCCTTTCAGCAACTGCATAATCTTCACATGGTCAAAGTTTCCAACAGCACTTAGCCACTCGTGTGATTTATTTATAGCCCCCTCCGTCACTGTGCAAGAGAAATCTTGGCTCCTGGTAAGAGCCCTTTCAACTGAGCAGTCAGATAAAACATAGTTCCATGCTGAAAAGCAAAGCTACACAAACAGCAACCAGAAATATTTGTTTTTAAGCACTGAAAGTAATCAGCATTGGGATAAGTTGAAGTTTGCAACAGATTCTGCACCAAAAAAGCCTTCACTAGATGGATTTTCAAAAAGCTGCAGCCTTGTTCATACACAGTTTAATTAATTTTGGGGAAGGACTGAAAAATGAATGGCCTTATGAACATCTGAATTGCAGATTGCTGGTCTGCTCTATCCATATATCTAAAAATCTTGGCTCTATATAATGCTTCTTGTAATCTATGTATCAGATGCTCGCAGAGGTTTAAAGACCTATATGAGTCAGAAAGTGCTTAATTTCCTGATACAGCATCCCTTCATTTATTTTCCAGCCCAGAAGGCTACTGAAGCAAGCATTCTCACTTTTCCAAAACCGTCCCGTTCCTACTTCTCTTCAGCATCAGGTTTTAGCGTCGCTGTATGAAGCACGTTACCTCCGGGTTAGATTTTCTCTGACACTGCGCTTGGACTGGACCTACAGCAGCTGGCAGCAAAACAGAACGCAGGTCAGTGCTAGGGAGAATCCTCCACCTGCCTATCCTGCACGGGTCGTGTGGACTCAGCTCCGCTAGCTCTCAAGCTCTTCATTCCAGAGTCCGAATGCTCTGCGTTTCTGTGTTTCTAGTAAATTAAGAGAGAGATGGTCAAATGATTATCCTGCAAAGATACCTGCTGCAGTTGCTGTGGTACAAAATACTACATTTAATTCAAATATATTATATGGAAGCAAGTGCTTCCAATCTTCTAAACACTTCATAAAGCTTCTCTGTGCAGAGGTAGCTGAGAACACCGGTACCTTCACACTCCTGTAATCACCACTCGTGAATTCATGCATTCTTCATGCATTGAAAACACACATTCAAGGACCAGATCCATTTCTGAACACAACCTATGACAATTAAAGTTCTACAGACTGAAAACTCCTCTCTCATAATATCACCTTTGCAAGCAGACATCATATTCCTTACCAGTTCTCCATGTCCAGGCCCCATACAGATTACTCAGAAACAGAAACTAACGGCAGCTGACATCAGCACTCTCTGCCTTCTCACCTGCGTTAGACCACAAGACCTTGGAACACCTTGAATACTGACTCCAGTTCTTCAGGGCTCAGAGTATTCCAACACCAAGAGGTGAGGTTTTGGCACAACCCAATGCTACAACACCAAAAAGAAACTTGTGCAATCAAAATATAATTTGAATTTCAGAGAGACAGAAAAACACACCACTAAGGCCAGAGAGAGAGGAAAAGAAAGAGCTGAGCTGCAGATTTCTAGCTAAGAACCATTACCATCACGGGGAATCACGGCATTTCGTCCCTTCTCGAAACCTTACTGCCAGCTCAGGCCAAGACGGGTGTCTGCAATCACCGACTCCTGGTAGTTAAAGCATAACTGTATTTGCTACGGTTCCAGTAAACACGTAACCAAGTGCTTAAAAAAATCTATTTTAATGATGTTTTCAAGAATAATAATACTCTGCATTACAAAAGAAAGAGGTAAAAGGTACATCTTTTACATATAAGAAAAAACTTACAGTGAAGGCGAAGAGTATCTTAAAACCAAAATAAAGCTATGTTGTTCCCTACAGGGAAGCTTCAGGTGTTTGAGATTATTTCCTCACTCAATTTTCAGCATTCATAGAAAGAGATGAAGATGGACAGCCAAAATAGTTACTCCACCACGTCAGCTTTAAATATTCCACTGACTGTCAACAACTTAGCAATAAAAATACAAATATACAGAAAACAGATCTGCTACTGTACTGAAGCTACACACACAGCCAATAACAAAAACACATAACAAAATATGCAAAAATTGTTTTCTGTTCATAAATGCAGAATTATTCCCACATTCTATTCTGTCCCAAAATGAGCATTCAACACAACAACCAAAAAGGAAAATAACTGTTATTATACTTCATAGAGCAGGCAGAAGATAAATCTACACATTGCTCACAAATTCGGACTAACCCTAATTCTACACATTTTTTCCTGTAGGATCCTAGTTCATACATGGGAACACGTAAAACTAATGTGAACAATTAAGTACAAGACACAGCAAAAACAGAGATGCTAACGAAGGGTCCCATTCAGAGACTGCTACCTGTTGAGTCCTCGTTCAGCAGTCTAACCCCAAAGACGTTACCAATAACAGAGAGCTCTACGCTCAGTAGAATTTGCACAAAAGGCCGAAAGTGATCACTAGAAACATCCTCCCAAGCAGCAGGACACCAGGAGAACAGAATACTCTTGCATTCACTGCAACGTTAGGCTTCTGAGCGCAGTTGTGCTCGACTTGAAAACGACATGCATTAAAAATACAAAATGCTACAAACACTTCTTGCATGCAGATAGTCCCCGGACTACTCCACTTCATAATTTCTAAATCAAACTAATACATAAGGATGGAACACGGCTTCTATTTACATAAGCTGTGACAGGAAAGGGCACATTAGATCCTGACTGAATCACTAGCATGAAATTGCATTTCTAAATAATTTAAACCCTCAAAACAGTATTTCTTGCTAAAAATCCTTCATTTCTGTGAAATAGTTTGTAAACATTGAATATGTACATTTATACAATCTACAGTCTCAGCAGGAAATAAATTTCCGGCTTATCATCGCTATTGGGTTCCAGCTGCAGAACAGACTCGTGCGCGTACAACTGGTCACCGCAGCCGTAATGCAGGGCAGCGCACGCGCCCTCTGGTATTCCTCGGCCCTCCACCTCCTCCCCAGGGAAGCTGTTCAGGTACCGGGCTATGTACGAGCCTGTCGAGTGTCGGTTGATAATGTGGGGAGACGCTGAAGGCTTGTTCCGGAGGACGACCCCAGCTATGCTGCTTGTGTTGGAAGGTTTTTGCTTGCTGGCAGCCTCCTGCCTCTCCTTGGCACGGCTGGCTATATTTCGCACTCTGCTCTGGCTTCTGGACGAGAGTTTTCTGACCAGCGCCTTTGGGCAGTCTTCATCGA
Organism: Syrrhaptes paradoxus; assembly: GCA_013400615.1. NCBI lineage: Eukaryota > Metazoa > Chordata > Aves > Pterocliformes > Pteroclidae > Syrrhaptes > Syrrhaptes paradoxus. The sequence goes on from VZTO01001365.1 coordinate 191,916, forward strand.
TCTGCCCGGAGTAGAGCGTTTGACGGCTGTCCTCCTGGTCCAGGGACACCAGCTTCCTCAGCTGCTCCGTCAGAGCATCCGTGGAGTGTGGTCTCCTGTTCTTCATAGCAGCAAGTTTCTTGTCTCTCATGCCCGATGAGATAAAGCTTTTACTTATGTATTGATACTTACTTTCAAAATTGCAGGAAATATCCTCTGATGTCAAATCGCCGAGACTCTTGGATTTGCAAGGGCTGGTCTGCTTGATGGCCAAAGGAGGCTGGAAAGCCAGAGAGGTTTTGAGTGCTGTCGAGTGTGTGTTGAGCTGGGATCTCTCAGAGGTACATGTCACATTTTTCTGCTTATCAGAAAGCTGATGATATAAAAAACCAACATCCTCACACACTGGGAAAGGGAGCTGACTCCTTGCAGTCCTGAAGTTATCCGAGCAGTCCAGGGCAGCAGCACAGCGCCCAGCAGTCGCGCTGTTCCCAGAGGTCCTCTCACCACCGTGCCCAGGATCCTGCTGCTGTCTCAGTCTCAAAGGGGACGCCAGCTGGCTCATGTCTTCCCTTTTGTACTCACACGCAGTTACCAAGAGATCTTGAGAATCCCCGTCCACTTCTACAAGACTGCTGCTTTCTGAATTCTCACCCGTGGGAGGGTCAACAAGTGTCTCCTCAAAGATGAGGTTGTTGGAAGCAAAAGAACTGGCAGACTCGGGGGTTTCCCAGCTTGTTCCGCATTTTGGTTTGGGATTTGCATTGAGCAAGGAGAGAGAGGAAGGACAAGAGCAGCCAGGCAGGTTATTTTCTATGCTGTTTAACTTTTGCTTGCAAACTAATTGGCTGTGGGTCTTACATTCAGAGGTTGGTGTAAGAGTTGCCTCATGGACAATGGTGTACGCAGAATACTCCGCAGTCTCAGGGCTGGAGAACATGGTGGTGTCTGGAGTTGAGAATAAAGGGGATTTGATGGGTTTTGTGGCAGTAAAGTTGTGCTTACAGGGACTGTCAAGACCCACAGTGAGCATGTGTGGGTGTGTAGCCATCACACTGAAGGTCTGGTTGCTGGTGCCATGGAGGCTTGAGACCGCAGTAAGATTACTTTGGTCATCTGTGACGTCAAACTGTCCGATCAGAGCCGAGACAGCACTATCCATCTCGCTCTCGTTCGCTAAAGAGACTTCATCGATAAGGCGAGAAATGTCACTGTCTTGCATGGTTAAAGTGGAGTGCAAATCAGGAAGCTCAGAGCAAACGGTGGGAGATACATCTGCCAAAGAAAGAGGTGCTGCAGTGCTTTTCTTGGTGATGTCGTGTTTGTGATTTTCCATCTCTACTTTCTGAGAAAGAGAAATCTCCACTAGAGTTATTTTCTCCTCCCTATACCCTTCTGTGTCATCTTCCCTTTTTTTGTCTGCACAGTTTTTGTCATGTGTTTTTTCTGTGGAAACTTCAAAATCAGTGTCCTGCATTAGATGGACAGTTTCATCAGAAACGTTATTTTCCCCGTAGCCTGTGAGACAATTGGTTTCAGCTACACCACTTGCAAAACCTAAATGTTCAGCTTGCTCCTGTAGGGGTGGTACTAAAGAGTCAGCTGTTGTCTCCTGCTGGTCATTCTCCTTCTTAAATTGAAATGTCAAATTTGAAGCATTTGGGTTTTTCTCAGAACATGGAAAAACAGATTCTTCCAAGTTTGTTTCCTTCTCATTTGTATTGTCATCACTGTTGGCTAAATTAAATAAGAGACATATTAGTTGCATACAGTATCGTGTTCTGTTTGTTAACAACTATTTTGTCCTCAGACAGACAAATGGAGAACGCAAAATTAGGTACAGTTGTGACAGAACTCAATTATGGGGTTGTGCAGGTTTAGTACAAAATATCCGAGTGATATGAATAAATGGAAAAATACAACCGCAGGCACTTCGTTGAAACTTCCTTTGAATGTCTATTACATCAAGCGCGTGATGTAATATTTGTTGCAAATAATGTTAATGAGGTACCATATCATAGCTTGCACGTGGCATTACCTTCAGCTGTGTTCCTATTCAGATTTGTACTATAAAGAAGCGCGGCAATAAAGACAGAACAAAACAGCTCTGTTAAAAAACATCATACTTTGAAACAGGATGCATGCTTAAAAGAGCCGAGTAAAAAGCATCAAGTAGATGGACTCCAGACTGCATTTTACATGTAGTTATTTTAAAATGTTAGAATTTAAGGATTTCATTTTTGATCTTCTACCAGCCTACTGCATTCATGAGAGTAAGATATTGAATTCCATCAGAAATACACATTGGATATTTTCTCCGTCAAATCGTCTTACTTGTCTTTATATGCCAAATCCATTCTAAAAGAATTTTCTGTCTGTATCTGTAGCATCATTAGGAAGAGATTTCTAAGGAATTATTTCAGCTGTTGTGAAGAGTGGCTGCGCTGCATCATCTTCACTGGCTTATCTAGAGGATGTTTCAGTTTAAAATACAGCGTTGCAGAGTTTACTTCTTTTACTAGAAATATCTTTTTCCTGGTCTAAAGTTTCTTCTCAGGGTGGTAGAGAAAAAAATTTGATTTAATTTTGTTTGCTATTTCTCCTCAGTAACTTCTTTTACAAGGTGGCTCCAAAGCCACTAACACGGGCACAGAGAACAAAGGCAGCTCAACAACACGTCCTCATCCCTGCCTGGTGATTTTGGGGTGGCTCCTGGGCTGCTCCATAGCTGAAAATACTGCGAGCAGAGCAGCATTTCTGTCACCCCCCGGACAGAAGGGGTTCCGTACAGGTGCCCTGGGCTAGGGACAAGCTCAGGGAGGAGGCAGCAGGTCTAATGAATTACAGCTTCCTAGACTCATTTAAATACAGTCCAATATCAAATGTTAGGCAGGTCAAACACACGAACTTTCCTTAGTTGTGGGAAAAACTGGATTTCAAAACCAAGGGTATTATTGCTGAAGACACGTACACTAAAGCTATTTTAAAAATTAACTTCTATTGGGTATCAATAATATAAGACCAAGATTTAATGCTAACACCTGCTTTCCATATAACCCAGGTTACTTAATTTGATTAATTTAAGAGGAGAATATCAGGACTGACAGATACAAAGTTTGACCTACTTTTACCCCTTTTACATGTATTTGAAAGTCTGCATTAGTCTTTTCACACACTATTCCCAAAAACATCCGCTGCATGCTGTTCTTCCCCCTTGAAAATGGAGAGAGAAGACGCATGGCCAGCAGCTCTGTTTTCAAAAGTAAACAGACAGGAGCAAACCAGAAACTGATGAAGCGCAATCAAAGGCTGGTTCTTAAACTATGAAAGAAACTTGACAAGTGTCCTTTTAAGAGCACTTCCAGAAATTGTTGTAATTCATATGCCTAGGCTGCAGAGTAGACGGCTTTCCAGGGTGTCACTTATTAAAGAGTTTAAGGACTGCTTAAGTGCTACAAGCTGAAGCGTATGTAATTTTGCCCCGTAACTCTTATCCGAGTCGAATAAAACCACCTGCATAGGGACTGCAGAACTTTTAATAAACTATTTCAACTTACTACATCAAAAGTAATTTTGGAAGCATCTTACCAGATGCGTTTTCTTTTCCTTTGGCATCTTGGGCAGTTGCATCTTCTGGGCACGGAAGTCCTACAAGAAGATATTTCTCCACGGGCATAGAAGCAGGACGCGCTTGCAAACTCCGGCTTGTACGCCTTACAACTCCTTCTTTGTCTTTCAGGTCTATCGGTTCAGATGCACTGTCTTTAATTTCAGTAGCTTCCAGAAAACCCATCTTACTTTTCTTTCTACCTTTTGCAGGTGCACTGGCTGTGCGTCGGAGAATTCGATCGCCAATAGATCGCTTCCGTACATAGTGCCCGCTGGTTTCAGCAGAATTGTGCTTAGGGTTCTTGTTAAACAGCCCTCTGAGTCCTATCAGCTGCTTATTCTGAAAGAACAAGAATAACCACAGTTTTGGGTGAGTTCAGACGATTATATAATGAGTACAATGAAGAGGGCTGCTTTCAGAGTATTCATGAATGATGAAGACAAAGTTAAAAATACAGCAAAGCAAAAAAAATTCACACCAAGCAATTCACATCTACTCTGACCAAGGAACTACCAGCGCAGGTCTCCATGGATTCATGCATGTCTGCATTTCTCCTCATTAGGATGGCAGCCTGCCACAATTACACGAGAGGTTTGCTCAGCGTCTCCTAATCGGAGATGACAAGGCTGTAAGAAGCGGACTGCAGTGACAGGCTACACGTTAACTTGGAGTTTTATGCATGGGCTTCACCAAAGCAATATTCAAACGTTGCAGAGTCTGGATGAAGAATGATGTAAGCTTGGTAGTTGCAGATCATGCGATTAGGAACCATTCCAGAAATCTGTGCCCAGCAAGTGCAAAGTGCATGCTAAGGAAGTCTACCTTTGTGGCTCCTAGAAAGTGCAATATTGTGTAACTGGGATTGAGGATTAAAGGGCTCCACTGAAAGGCAAAAAAAATGCAAATACATTTGGCTAATGTGTTCAAGACCATGATACAAGCAAGGTAATAGTACATCAGCTGTTAATAGAACCCCTCTACAGCAAATAATTTAAAATATTTATTAGTCTAATGCCAGTCTCTCTCAGAAATTTAACCAGTATCCTCACTTTTGAGGACACAAATGTGCATTCAGCCCTTGTTTACCCATTAGGAACAATAACAGAGCTCATCATTACGACAAGCATTAGCTGAACAGACTGATACAGAGATCAAATCTAAACAGGTCTTTTCTTTTCCCCACTCTTATCATCATTTGTCTTCCCTATGATGCTACTCTTTACCATTTTCTTGGCTGTTCTTTGAAGAGCACATGAGCCAAGAGCAGTAGCCAAATGGGCTCCTCTACAGCCTAGCACCAAAACCGTGTGTGATTTCACACGTGTGCCCAGACGTGTACAGATCTAGCTTTAGATTGCAGACATGTTCCGAGCTGTTTACTACCGCTTTTCTTCTTACACTGAAAGCTTGTCTCTGTGCACAGAACATGCACGGGCAGGACATGGTCAGTGCTGTTCCCTCCACCGCCTCGCTGCTGTCCTGCCCGGCAGGAGGAACACTTGTGGAGGCACGAGCAGATGCGTACACTAAAACGCTGGTCCCTGTGCTCAGACAAGGACACCGAGAGTGAGACAGACATCTCAGTGGTTTACTGAGCCCTCTTTAGACCAGCCAGTGATCCAACGGGATCAGTGAGGATAAAGGTAGCGGAGTTAAGTGAGGATCTGGACTACACCCAACCTCAGCCCCTCGCCCTTGTCTGTGTTATTTTCTCTCTCTGTTGCACTGAGCTTTCCTTGGGTTCCACTGAGCTTTCCGTTGTAATCCTGCAGAAAAGCAAATTGCATGCACTAACCTAGAAGATTTAAAGCTTAAATTAGCTGCTAAAATAACTTGTCAAATACCATGTTCTGGTGCAGTTACAGTTCTCAACATTTACTTCTAAAGTAAAATTAGTCCAACACACTGAAGAAATGTACTCACTGTATCTGGTCATGACAGTTATTAGGTGGTAACAGCAAGAAGTACATGCATGCTAAGAGCAGAGTAACAGCATGTTGCGGTTACGCTTTCCTTGCTGATCACCTGCAAGGAACCCTCCCCATATGCTCTGAGCTACATCTGCTTCCTGAGCCCCAACAGAAGCGAGTCTGCGCTGTTGCTGCAGTATCTCAGCTGGAGAGAGCCAAGTGTTTCACTGGGCACGGGTGTGCTGGGAGTGGGAGCCCTGGCTCTGTGTCAGAGAAAACAATGAGTAAGGAATTGCAGTTTCTTGAGCATGCTGATGCTCAGCAGTGAATGGAGACACCTACACGGATACGAGTGTAAATGAAGACATCAAACTGAGGGCAACAGAGAACCAGACATGGTGCTTTTTCATTGCTGCATGATCCGAACAATTTGTTTAAACTATTACTGATCAGGGCCAGAGAGGTAGGTACTGCTAACCCAACGTACAAAAGGCCACAACCCTAAGTTGTAAGAATCATTTAGAAACCACAGAAATCCTGGGAGGCTCTTTGGTACATTTAAATCCATTTTTGTCAGAATAACTAAATAAAAAAATGAGTCATAAGAGATGTAAATTTCCAGCTATACCTACCTTTCCATAGATCTCATTAATGGTTATATGGACAAATATGGATGCTTCTGTCAGTCCTTCTAAATACACGTGACGATAACCTAGGAAAACAAAAATATTGACACAAATACAAAATACACAATATTGACACAAAACACAAATGATCAAGTTTGCATTTTATGCACAACTGGCAATGACTGCCTATAAAAATGAAATACATAGAGTAAGCCACCTTATTCCTTTAGTCAAAACTTATGTTCCCACAGGTTTTGCAAGCCCCCCACCACAAATTGCCTCCAAGTTGTAAATAAGACACCAGTAGCAATTTCCAAAAGCACAGACACCCACACCCCTTCAAGTCCCGGCGAATATACCACCCTAAGATACCAGGAGAACTGTCCAAGCTCATCCATGAAGTGTCAGAGACACAGGCTTATTCCTGTGTTGACAATCTCATCTTCAACTTTAAGTTCAAAGGTGTTTGCTCTTCGGTTGGATCTCTAAGTCAAGGAAAACGAGGGGGACTAACCAGGCACGAGACTGCTAAAGGCCAGAGTTCTTTGTCCAACAAAGTCTCGCCCAATAGGGTCGTGGTCCCAAACAAGAAATCGCACCAAAGCTATCTCAGGCATGTGGATGGTAAAAGTGAGCGTCTCCTCCCAAACAGGATTAAACCCTGTGAAACAAACAGAAATTTTGGGAAACAAGTCCATGTGAAGTGCTAGCCTCAGTTTTCACGACGCATAGCAAGAGGCATAAGAAACAAGCAGACCCAATACACAAACGAACACTCAGTACTTATTGCTCATCTGGATCTAAATGCTCTCCACCTCCATTATGTAAGAAATTAAAAGTGAGAGATCTGTCCCTTGGGCTGCCTTTACTAACAAAATGGTCCTGGTCGGGTAGCTGGCAGGGATACCAAGGCAAGCTGTTGTTTTTGCAAAGCTATGGTAGGCTAAAGACCAAAGCACACAGTAACTACTCCCTTTTTTTTCCCCCCACGGTTTTATAACTGCCTGTGAGAAGTGATGGCCACCTCTCCTTCTGCAACAGACTGTCCCGCTCTGTTATTCATCTCCTTCCCATGAAAGCTGAGGTGGCAGTAAAACTGCTAAGGACATGATTTGTTTTCATTTCATTTGAATTTATACGGGTACTTTATATAAATTTTAAAAAGTATTTTGAACTTCTGCGTAAAGAAGATTTAAGAACAATGTAGGAGAAAGTTCTTGTGTTGAACAGCTCTTGTCCTTCACCTCTTGCTCATCTGTCTCCCTACACCAGAAATCCTATCTAGAAAGCAGAATTAATTTGTTAAAATACAATAATTTGATTTCATCAAGTAAGACGTTTTGCAATTTAGAACTCAATAATAGATACTGAATCATTTTTAATGCCTTAAAATTTTGCTCTGAGAAGGAAATCAGCTTGATTATCTTACCATTGTCGTCAACCACTCTGGTTTGATCTTTACAGCAGTCAACAGGTAACCCAATAACTTCCACCTCAACAAAGGGATCTATTATCTAGTTTTTAAAAACAAAGTATTTTAAAAGCAAGACAATGATATAAGCAAAGATCAAACTTTAAAGGAAATTCATGCAGAGAGTTAATTTAAATTCATATGAGAATTCAAAAGCCTGTGATTCATGTGAATTTTCAAGCAGCACAACCATGGGAAATGGCTTCATGAAGTGTAAGCTGACGTATGGTTTGTACTCTCAAGAGCTATGGCCAACTCTGACTAATTTTTTAAAAAGTGAAGCCATCATCAGAATACAAAACAAATTAGTTCTTTAAACATCATGTGTAGGATACAGACTCTGTGGGAAAATGTAGTATTTAGTGACCAAAAGCTTAACAATATCTGAAATTTATTGGTGCATTTAAATAAAGAGGAAGTTTCTTTGAGTCACACGCGGCCATGTCACTCCAGGACCTCTCATGGAAGCAGTTGTTGGTATCACAGTATCTTACCTCTCCTCTGTCTCCTAACATGGAGTCAGGAGGCTTGGGTAGCTGCTGCCCACTGATGATTTTCAGAATAAGCTGCTTTTTGGGACTTGCAGGAAGTGGATCAGCAGAGTAGGGGTTGAATGTTCCTACAAAAATGGCAAGGAACAAGAAAAGTAAGGAAAAAGATACATAGACTAAAGATCACCCCCCAAGATGCATACACATATCCAAAATTCAGTCATGAGCAAGTCACTTACATAAAATTCCACTCCACTTTCTTACAGCCTTTGCTGAGCAGCCCTTGCTTACACGACTACGAGACAGAAGGGAGCCCTCTGAGAGTAGGGCTTTGCAAGATTAAGACTCCTTTGAAAAGAAACTTTCTTCTGTAAAGTAGTAGCTTAGAATAGTTACAACCCAGATCAGCACTCTGATCATGTTTCTTGCACAGCTGCCCAGATGCTAGCGAGAACGAGCAACTAAGGTTGAGCAAGCTGCTTCCTGCAGCAGCGCCTGCTTCCAGTACCCAAACTCCCTCTACTATTCCTCAAGTGCCTTTCAATCAATGCCACCACTTCCTGTGGCCACATTCAGAAAGTTACTTAGAGATAGAGGGGCACAATCAGATCCCAAGTCCTCAAAATACAGAAGGATTGTCACTGCATAGCACCAAAAACCACTGGCTCCTGTTCCAACAGGACTGAACCAATTCCTTGTAAAGAGAACAGAATTCCACTGACTTGCTTGAGCACTGACCAAGTCCTGGATACTTGGTCCTGGGCCACTGCATACCTTGTTCTTCTTGCTTGCAGCTGGCTGTCCTAGGATGCCCTTTCTTTTTATAAACACATATTAAGATGGAGCCCTCAAACTAAATCTATAATAGCGAGAGATTGTATGCTGGTACTTATACAGTCTGAGAGTTAGACATGATATGAATTCTGAAGTAAAATAAGCACATGAATGGATGGAAACACGAAGGATTCTACATATGTTCTTATTTTTCTTTCTCATGTCTTGGCAACTTCACCATGAAGACGCTTTCCGAAAGGCTTGACGCCTACAGTGATAAATGTATAGCGAGATATTACCTTTGCACATCTGCTGAGGTTTGAGGACATAACCGCAGTTGCCATTTACCCTAAATTTTGCATCATTTAATTGCATCATGCGTCCCTCCGATTGGTAGTTTAGTGCCACTGTTGAAAGAGAAGACCCAGGTGTAAGATATTTACTTAACACGTACACAAGGAGTGGGAAGTAAGTTATTCATGCAACACCTACCTAACTGGCAACCAACATTCCAGTAGGGTAAAGGATTGAAATTGCTGGAGTCGATCCGGTAGGCTGATGGATAGACCCTCGTAAGCTGTTTCTGGTTGTAAAGCATAAACTGTTCGGCCTTCTGCTGCACCGCTTGGTGGGCTCTTGTTTCACTGAATGACAGCACGTTCCCTGTTGATCCTGTGTTCAATCAATAACAAGTTACAAAGCGATCCCAGGAGACGGGGGCCTGAGCTCAGACCTCCGATGCACTGCTATTAATCAAGGGGAACATCAGATCTAGTGCAAAGTCATGAGATTGTCTTTTGTTATATGCAAACCACGTACACTGTGTAACTGAAGGGCACCAGTTTCCCCTTCCAGGAGGGTCCTTTGTTCTACTCTCAAGTTTCCAGACTTACAAGGAAAGCCAAGCAGAGGTTATGCTAATTGCTGGGGACCTTTCTCCTGCAGAGCCCCAGACATGATTGCAATGAAAAACCTGCAGAGAGACCTACTAATGGCAGCATGATCCTGAAGAGCTTACAGCTGGGGGAAAGACTGGCCCAGCAGGGCTCTGATTTTGCTCTTGTCCTTTTAACACATGAACAGCTGCACTCAACCTATTTCTCTCTCACAGAGGTTTCTACAAACTCACCCTTTCTCTAAATAATCCAGGCAATCTTTTCCAATTCATACATCTTCCCTCTGAGCGTTTTCTCATCTCTGCCCTCTGAGTAAAAGGCAAGAAAACCCAGCTTCAGGGGAACAGTTAGACCAACGCAACTGTACCACCTCTCCGTGCCCAGCTCTTCGGGTAGGACGAGGAAAGCACAGGATGGGGATGAAAGGCAGCGGCAGTGCTGTGCTCTGATGCACAGGCCCTTCCTTTCCAGAGGACCACGAGCCATCACAGGGTTTCAGCAGCACCGCCTAACCACACCTGGGTCTGCGGAAAAACCTCAGCTGTCTCTCAGCTCAGAACGAGACAAACTCTACTAGACTATGTTCTTGTAGGATTCCTTGGACTCTCTCCACAGTGCTTCCACCCTCCTTAATTTCTCCCATTAAATTCTATTAAATCAGGAATTCATTTGATCGTCATTATGGAATTTCACACACAGTTTGTTCACGTACACTTGGTGCCCTTTCCCTCAAATCCCGCTGCAACTTTCCTGATTTCCATTTTGCCTCTGACACGTTTAGTGAAACAACTGCACGCTTTCTGAACAGGGATCACATCTATTTATCGCAATTCAAACCTATCATGTTACCAAATGATACGTAAAATGGATAATGTTGAAAGATGATGACAAATTCCATAGAACTGTGAAACCAGGAAAGGGCTCACCTGAAAAAGCTTCATTTTAAAAATTGCTACTAAAACATGGTAAGAAACCAAGGGAAAGGATATTTCCTAGGGAAGGAAAAGATGGTGCTTTACTCTTTCCAGTAAACAGGACCAGTAACTACTCTACTTTTAAAACACCTTCGAAAACCAAGGGAAACCTTGAGAACACAGGTGTGTTTCCTACCCAAACAGAAAAGTGAAAAGGTACAACTAAGTCCTGTGCCAGCAGCCTTACCATCATCGACGATATCCTGGGCTGCCACAGAGTTGGTGTACACCACGAGGTCAGACAGAGCTCGGCACAGCTTCACCGTTTTTCTTCGACGAGCCAGTCTGCTGAGTAATTTTTAAACAAAGCAGGAATTTTTCAATATTCAAAGCACATTTCAATCCCCCTTTCTGTTCTTTTCACCAATAAGAAAACGAACAACTGTGAACAGAGAACCATGTGTGGCAAACCTCCTTAGAGAGGGCTCTGAGATTACTGTTCCCCTTCTACCTCTACAGTCACACTACACAAACAAAATTTTTCATTTAAAACGTAATGAAACAGCTGCACCAGCAGAAACAAGGCAGACAGCTTTGAGCTGTCTGAAAACAGAACGTTTCAGTGGCAACAAATGCATTCTCAATGGCACTTCTTTGATTGTTTTTTCTTTACGTTCTCAGATGCAATAAAGTTGGCTGTGCTGCGATGTACCCTTATTTAGCCGAAACAGTTTGCTTTGAGCACTATTTACAGCATGCAAAACGTAGATTGGTATTTTCACGTTAGAAGACTTTTCGTAGTTGAAGGGTAATTGCTATTTGCAACGTACAGAAATGTGCACAATCCAAACATGGGGCTACAGCAGTCACAGCAACACACACCCCAACAGCAGCGTCAGAAACAACCCGCGCTGAAGAACAGGCTTCCCTGCAGCACTGACATATCCATAGTGATAGCAGTAGCACGCCTCTAGCTTTAACTGAGCTGTAAAGCTATGGTGATTCATAGCTCACCTGTGGAGCTGCCCTGTGTCCTTTCCAGAAGAGTTTTGCTGGCTTTCTTCATCATCTGATGCACTATGGTATTTGGATGCTGCTTTCACAGCTTTCTGTTGGGAAAGAACCAAGCACAGCTACATCAGTTTATGGGGTGGTTCTGTAAATTCACGTTATTGTAATTAACGTCAGGTCAGTGGGTAAGCTGCAGCAGGCTCACAGCACAGGACCAGTGTGCAGAATGACCCCAGGGGGTTCGACAGCAGGAAACCCTGGGTGGTACATCAAGTATATCCACACACGTGGAGAAGGAAATCCAACGCAAAGCGTCTACGCCCTGATCTCACTCCATCTGACACCAAGGATCCAAGCCTGCAGCCATGGATCAGGTTTATCTGCTGGTTAGCAGACAAATCCAAGCCCAAAGAAAATTTCTGCAAACTGGCCAGTCCATTGCAGGCCACTGCAGCTTCCCTCCCCTGCTCCCTCCTGATGTGAGGGGACAACATTGCTCCAGTGTCTCCAGTACACTGGCACTGGTCCTGCTGAAATTCTGATGGACTGTATCATATTTAACAAACAGTAACACACAGCAGGATGTAAACATACAGTGCACTGCTTACACCTACCTGTGCTTCCCCCAGTTTAGAAAAATTAAAAAATGTCACTGGTGAAGTTGAGAACAGTCTGGGCCAAACTTTCAATCATCATCTTTCTGCTGCCTTTTAAGCCACAGATACAAGCATTCAAGTTATTCTAAACTATTACAGCACACAGAAAATAGTTACAACAAAAAGATCCAAGTCTCAAAAGCACCCTTTTTCTATAAGCACTTTGTATTTAATACAGTTCCCGATTTCAACAACATTACATCTTTTGTAACACTAACTATAGCTTCAAGTGGGGGTTTCCTTAATTACCTCTTGATGAGAAGGGAATTAACAATATAACTAAGAGCTCCTTATCCTCTTGCTCATATGGCTAATTGAGCACGGATTTCTTTTCTCCTGCTGTGTACCAATAATGCATGTGATTCAGTTTTCTGTGTTTAGTGCTGAAATAAAGCTGACTGTATTGGAAATCACTTGCATGGTTCAGGTGTGGAATCTGAAGTTCTGGACTGTGGATGTTTCCTGGAGTTAACGTGCAGGAATTACCAGCCTTAGCACCTTTGGCCCTCCACTGGCAGTTTTTGTGGCGTTTATACATGGATACAGTTGGCACAAAAGCCAGCTAAAAACATCCCAAGTCAATATCCCCAGGTGCATAACTCTGCACCTGCAAAAATATCAATAGTAACCATCCTCCCAGGCACCCCTTCAGCTGGAAGGCATAAGGGGGAAGTTACTGGACACCCCTGTTGTCTCAGGCTACAATACAATATTTATCTAAAAAAAAAAAAATCTATATATATACTATCTTATTTTTTTCAGCAGAGATGAAATGAATCGGCTTCCCAAACTGCTATATCCATTAGGATAACTAGCTGAAGTAATTAAATTATTGACATGCCTTCCAACCCTCAGCATAACCCACAGTTTTTAGTGGCTGACTTTTGTCTGTGACATCTCATTCCACAGCGTTTTTTTCCCCCGGTCAGCAAGCGCAGGTTACAATGTGAAGTGTCCATTATCATGCACAGATACTCGCAGATCTCTCCACATATACGTGTGCATTTAGCTCAAGCTGCTGAAGGAAATACGATGCTTTAAACTGATGCAAGCTCATAATCGAAGTATAAATGTGAGTTCTAGTATTGCCTGCCTAGAGAATTTCTGATGGCTCCTAGCTGGCTTCGGGACAGATGAGCTGGTGGCTAAGTTCTATGAAATATTTCACAATTGCTCTTTCTCCTAAACTGCTGCTCAGATTACCCATTACAGAGCATGCCCCCTGCTCGGCTGCAGCTTTCACCATGGGTAGCGTTGAAGAGGAATACAAGCATCTAGCAGGCGGGGGGCAGAGGGACCCGCTGGTGGCAGTGACTCAGCTGCAGAGCCGCCCGTGCCTCTTTCCAACCAGCCTATCTGCTCATTTACTTACTCGGCAGCTGCTAATTGACTCTGGGAGGAAGGACGCTTTCCGTTGAATCAGCTCATGCTGAGCCCATAAGTTCAATAAATCCCAGCCTCAAGGCACGGTGGGAGTGTGGGAACAGGGCAGGCAGGTGACAGGAACACCTTTCCCAGGATATGGGAATGGGAGGGAACATGGGCACACTGTCCCTTGTGGTGGCTGCTATCTGTCCGGCTGTAAAATGAAACCTCACACTCACTGAATTCTGTTAGCTGCGGATTGATTCAAGAGAGCGGCCACAGCGAAGACCCAATGAAGCGGACAATTTGACCTAGCAGCTACACAAACAGAAATACTATATGCAAAACCAGGAGATCAGAAAAGAACACATTTCTACAAAGCAGGAGCCCAGAGCCCAGTCACAGCAGTCTCTTTAAGCAAGTGGAAAGACAGCACGAGCACACTCTGCAGGGCTCTGCTCAGGGTATGCAACAGGGTGAAACTGGACCGTGAACGAAACGAACGCTGTCCGCTGTGTGAACAGCCATCTGGAAAACAAGAACACACCCAGGCACTTGTCTACACTGCTCTCCTGCTGCTGAAAGTTTGATCAGAACACCAGCAACCCTGCATCACTCATAAAGATGATCTTTTCAGTCTGTCAAGGTTTTTTTGAGTTTGTGTGATCATCTTTAAAAGGGTTCCCCATACTGCCAGCAGGTCTGTTCTGAACAGCAATATCTGTAATCACGCAGTCGTTCCTCAGCGCTCCCATGCACACCATGCTTGTCTCGAGTAATAAAACACCCTCAGCGTCTCCACAATGCCGTCAGACTTCAAACGGAGCCTCTCATTTTACTCACTTTGTGTTTCCCGAAGTTGCCCATTAATGATCGACTATGAGACTTTTTTCCACCTTCTTTCGTGTCCAGGTTCTGTGCAGAGAGAGTGCAATAAAAACTGTGACTACATACTTTCAGAAGTATCTTCAAGAAGTCTGCTACAAGCTCTAAAAGACAGAGTTTCAACCTAAAGTAAGTTCTTGTACCTCACCCTGATCCACTGTTAGAAGAGCCCAGCGATTGCACGTGAGAATGAAAGTGAGCTAAAGCATCATACTGATCGGTGAACACAAACTGAAATCCAAAATCTCGCCACAGAACTTTCCCAATTTCTCCATATACACGATAGCTTAGCAAATCCTCTGACAGTACAGGAAAATACTAATGCTCAGAACAACCACCAAGCATGCAGAAAAAACAGGGAAGCAACAACAAGACATAACGACATTTGAAAGTGAACTTGAAAATAGCCACAAAGCAAAAGGGGAACAAAAAAATCTCCCCCCAGATAAATGTGGACTTTTCACAGGCAACCTGAAGTCAGTTCCACATTTACAGCCATGCCCCTAGACATGTCTGATAATTCCTGCCAGCATCTAGCTTTTTCTGTCAGAAAAGCACATCCCTTCATCTTCTAAAGAGCAAAACAAAGACCTAAAGGTGCTGAAGAATATTCCCCCAGCACTTCAGCAAGTCCTGTGAACTGCAGTTATTCCCTGTTCAGAGCTGGGTTGGAATTCACTTCTGGCTGTGGTAACAACAAGGGCACTAGATGGTTTCTTCAGTTCCAGGAAAGTCAATAACCCCTGTATCGACATTCAAAGATTTGCTCCCGGCTCAGGCTGAAAGTCTCTGAAAAACCCAAAAGGAAACCTTGGCAGATAAAAGCACTTTTTCTCCCTCAGATTAGAGCGAGAGTTGACAGTTTCAACAGCAAACCCAAACAGCATCAGGCCGGACTGACAGTACTGTACACACCACCTTCCTCCCTCACCTCCCCAAAAACTGGAGATTAGTACATCAACTTGTATTGGGAATGTTCTTTTTTAAGTAATAACAAGTCTTTGGGAAAATTAAGGGCACATCAGTAAAGGAAAATGAGATTTGACCAGCAAAAAAGTAAAAAAAAAAAGATTCCCAACAGATCCCTTTGTGGTGCATCAATTGCACAGTAACTACTGGAAAAAGGCTTTACAGCACCACCCAACAACGCCAGCTAATGAGCTACAGAATCACCAAACCATCACAGCCTTTAACCAGGAGTTATCTCCCATCCAGGTCAACAGTTGCTATGAATTAATCTTCCAGTTGCTGTAACATTATTGCTAATTGTTCAGCTCTGTATTGCTTTAAGACCCTTGCAAACAAGTCGCATACAATCAGTGCTCACACAGGACCGCTGCAGCAAGGGAAGAGGTCTCTACACGTCCCTTCATAGTTTAAAATGAGTCAGTTAGAAAATTCCAGCACTTTATAATATTGCCTGGCAGATGTTTGAGTAACACAGTTGCGTTACTGAACTATTTTCAGTATCCTGGTCATGTCAGTGACATGTAACGGGTAATCTCAGGCATTGCATCCCACAGAAACACCTTATGGAAATTCGCATCATTTAAACAAAACTCCCTGCCCGCCCCCCCATGCTATCTAGGGGCCAATCGTTTTCCAGAGAACATACCAAATGTAAGCATTCTAACTGAGAATAATATTGAAATGGCTCAAATCTGACCATATTTGTTCAGAGTTTGCCCTCTGAAACCCCACTTCTCTGCCTCATGAAGGCCAAAGGGAACAGTCAAGCTCTGTTCTCCCACTGCAAAGCACAGTCTGAAGATAACCCTCCTGCCAGGTCAGATGGACCCGTCCTTTGCATCCTGACAGCCTCTTCCCGCCACACGGCGGCTTTCACCAGATGTCTCAAGCACCAGCACAAGCCAAGTATGTTCGCTGGAGTCAAGCCTGGCTTCGGGCAAAAGTCTCGTAGGTCCAGCCTCGGAAAAAAAGATTGACAAGAACTGCCTAAGCCCTGTGGAGTGGGAAGACGTGCAGAAAGCAGAGCTATGTGTACCTGACCTTTAAAACTACACTGGCTACACAGCAGGCATAACCCCCACAGAACAATTTGCTCTGATTTAAAGGGGTTTGCACCTGGTTGGGGTGGAAGTATGGTAACCGTGGATTCAAGGCACAAACTGTCTATTGATGAACTCAAAACTCCAATACATTTTACTGTTTTACAAAAATAGTTTGATGTCAAAAGGGAAAAGAAACACACCATTCTTAGTATAAAACAGTCTGGGCACGACAAAACAGAACCTTGCTTCGGGCAGTAAAAGCACAATCCTGTGTTTTAGTGCTGCACAAACCAGCCATCAGCATCACAATTACCACAGCCAGTCTTCATCGGACTAAGGCGAAAGAAAAAGGATCTTTCCCCAATAACCTCGACACAAACCAGATTGCTTGACATACTCTTGCAATATTCATACTTACTGAATTGCTTTCAAGCGTTACAAGGAATAAACCAGATTAGAACATATTGAAACAACATATTCTCCATATTTGACCATCCAAATTCTCCCAGATATTTTCCTGAAATAGTTCCAAGTTTTCACTTAGGATAAAAAAAACCTCTCAGAAGTTGTTCATAAGTTATCAGCTTTCTCATCTGAAAAATGTACAATACACATTGCATTGTCTAATATTCCACAGAGCATGTGAAGGTGTAAAATCCCACATACCTGCTTCAGGTTAACGTTTAAACCCTCATGAGTTGCCTTTAGCAGCGCTCTCACAGTGAAGCTGTCAGGATCTTCTTTGTCCCTGATTTGGGATTCTTTTATCAGAGATTCCAGTTTTGTTCTTATAAAAGATTCCACCTGGTGCTCAGTTGCACCATTACTCTGAAAGACATGAGGACACCCAGTTAAAGTAGATGATCATGTCCATCGCTGCTGGGGCAGCCTGAGGGAGCATTACACACGCTTCAGGCCACACACCGCTCCCAACATTTCCTTTCTCTGTGTGAGAAAAAGCTTCTTGCATAATCCAGGCAAAATCAGGCAGGTGGCTTTTACTGTCATTTCCATGTTCCTTTTTCTCTTTAATCCTCCCGGCACACAATTTACCCTGTTTCACCAAAGCACAGTCCAACACACAGATCCCCCTCTGGCCCTGGTGTTAGCTCTTTGTTTCAGAACTCTCACGAGCCCGACCTTCTCTTCCAGAAGATGCCATGAATTGTCTGCTCATGCACCCACACACGTCCTCCAAAATATCAGACAACCTAAGCATCATTAGATTCCTGCTCCAAACAGCAAGAAAGAAGCAATTACTGTTAACAACAGTCCTAGGGACGATACAGCCCCAAACCAGTCTCTTACATAAGGCACTTACAATAAAAATGGATTCTAAAGGGAGTGTACTTCCATGGGGTATGAGACCTCTCCTGAGATAGGAGAGGAAAGTGACTGTTCTGCCCTAACACGTTCCGTTTCTAGCCCCAAAAGTCATACTGTTTTGCACTGGCTTTAAACACTGCCAAACTCTGTCTTGGGTCTTTCTGTTAAAGAACGTCTCACCTCATGGGAAGTGCTCAAGCCATGATAGTAAAGCACATACGGGTTACCCAGGCCGCTCCTGTTGAACAGCGCGTAACAGTAAATCGGCATTAAGCTGGTTCAGCACTGGCTGAGCAATCTTATCTCATCTTACTATACCCACAGAGTTACGTTCATTCAACATACAATTTTTCCCCTGAACATAGACCTGTGGAAATCTGTACTTGTACTTAAACAATCATATTCCTTAAGATTATGGGATTGGGAGTCTTCAAGTCTCCCCATAAATGTGTCGATGCCAAATATTTCCAACCCGTGGTAAATACTAACAGAAATACAACATTCTGAGCCACTGAGCAAGGAATGCGATCCCTGCAAGGGATTTACTGCAAGGCTGTCTCGTGGAACATATGGGTTGATTGACATCCAAGTGCAATCAAACCTCTAAATAATTAAGAAATGAATTAATCATGATTTTGTCCAGTAGCATAAAGGGGGTTTGTTTATCTAAGGGGGAAAGGTGTCAAACCAGCCCTTCTGTGTGGTGTACTCGGATCCCTCAAGAGATGTGGCTGACACCAGCATTTCAGCAGCACCAGAGTGGGGGAAGAACTGGCATAAACACATGCTGCCTCTGAACCAGTTCAATGGCGACTTCTGGTACCTGTAAAGCAAATCCCAAGCTGTTCTGAAAATCCTTCAATTACTAATGGCAGGCATAAACGATACCGACAAGCAAAAGCTCAACCTGTTAACCAAAACCAGTCAATGATGACTACAGAGAGGTGCTTCTCTGTGGCAACAAGGCAAACTCACTGTGCCACATTCAAAAGTAGAGATAAAAATTATATTTGCTAAAAATTAATTTGAATTTTATCTATTCTTTCTGCACCTCACCAAATAGTTTTGGTTTTTTTTTTTGTTCAAAAGTTTTAACTGTGAATCAAGGCTGCCTCCTGATGAGGAAAAAACACCTGCTGGATAACACATATTAACATTGCGTACCAGCTACAGCTTGTAGCAAAAAAAAAAGTGTTAATAAAATTAACAGCAGAAGAATAGAGGAGTTGAAAAATAAAGGGAACAGAAAGCAAACTTCAGTGTCAAAAAAGAAACAGAAGGATTGAAAATAAAAATGTTTCCAACTTCAGATATTTTTTCCATGTGTATGTCTCCTTTCATAATTTCCATCTAGAAATTGTGCAGCGATTCCATCATGCTGTTGCGTTGACTACTACACGTTTGTATCGGAAAAAAAGCCTAGCATGCTTATAGTGCTGGCATCAGTGTTTTCAGCCTGGGGTAATCTGTCATTTATATGATTTGAATGACACAGTGCCCATTTCCGAACAATGTCATTCCACACCTACATGTGGACTTACATAACTTCTGTATCTTAAGGACCTGACTTGGAAATCCAAGTTAAAAACTCTAATCCACGAACAACTGTAAGGATTATGAAATATGCACTAAGAGACATAGAGATGTAGCAGTTCCAGGGACTGGGTGTATGCACGTACATAGCAGGCCTTTAACTTGCAGTCGTCTTCAATTTCATCAGCGCTATCCTCATCTGAAACTTCTCCTTCCTCAGCATCTGCTCCAAGACTGTATGGCAACTTCTTACCCTAAAATGAGGAAAACATTCACAATAAATGCACTCATGGTCAGTGTTATTTACTGCAAAGACCAAAATATCCTGTTCCTCAACTACTTCTTATGTAAATTGGGACCAGAGCTTAGAATTCATTTTCAGAGAGTCTCATGCAAACTGGTTCAAGGACCCAGATTATTACAGATGATAATTTAAGTATTTCTGGAAGAGTTTGTTACTGAAAGATCTTTGCAAGCTCTTTCAAACGAAGCATACCATCTCCCATCTCTGGAGCAAGCCAGCAAACGTCCATAAGATTTTTTTGAGTTGACTCTCAGATATTTCAGGCTTACTCCTAGCAAGCAGACTGTTGTATACTTAAAATAAAACTCTAAAAATTAGAATCTGAGATTTTGTTATAGGATCTTCATCAGAATGGAAAATGCAGACACAAAAGAACTCCCTGCAAGCAGCCATCAACATGAAGGAAGCAGCAAAGCCTATTTTAATACTGCATGCTCATGCAAGTGTGTAGTCAGCAATCCAGAATTAGTTGCTAATCCAGTACTGGGAATGTCATATACCTACATTAGAAAGGAACTACTTTAATCCCATGTCTAGTTTCCAACATCTGATTAGAGTGGTGAGCATCAAACAGAGGTTACTGTCTACTTCTGGTAAAAAAAAGAAATTTACAGAAAGAAGTTCTGAGAGATTCATTATCTTTTTTAGAGCATTCGTCTTTAGTTCTGCTGCACAATCACTTACAGCGAAGCCCAATCACAGAAATGTTGGCTATGGGACCTCTGAAGGTCTCCAGTCCAATCTCCCAGTACGGGAGGATCATCACCAGCTCCAGATGAGCTTTGCTTAGCCAAGTCTTGCAAACTCCCAAGGGTGGAGACTCTCCCAGCCTTCTGGGCAGCCTCCTTCCATGCTGCACTACCCTCAGCTGAAAAAGCTTTTCCTGCCGTCCAGTCTGCACCTCCCAAGCTGTAACATGTGGCCACTGCCTCTCGCTTTACCGTCTGCTGCTTAATAAATCACCTATTAAACTTTTGTGTTGTTACTTCCGTGTGTCTTCCTCACCAACTGCAGAACTGTTCAGTCTGCCTGCTTCACCAGTGACAAGAGCAGACAAGAATTACACTCAGATTTCTACAGAAATGAAGAGAAATGATTTATAGACTGCATTTTGAAATTAATAATCAGTGGGTCAAATTCACTCCCCGCTGGCACCTTTATACTGGCTTAAATCCATGAGTATTGTTAGAATTACTCTTTATATCTACCAGCAAGATGAAAATTATGCCATTACTTGAAATTGTTTGGCTAATGAATCAATACTGCCTTTCAAAGGAAAATGTATGAAACAGCGCAAAAATAAGAGCAAAAAGATGAGAAACTGGATTGATTCTCAACAAGACGCTGATTCCTAAATGTGATTTTATCTTTTCCAACAGGGCTGCTTAAATTGAGCAGGAGATGGGAGACAGGGCTTTGTGAAAAGATACCGTGATGCTTAAAATAGGATTCGCCATTCTGAAAGCATTAGCTCAGCTCCTCACTGCTCTGTCACTACTCTCAGGGTTTCAGCAGTGTCAGCTGAAGAATCAAACTAAAGTTACAAACTCAAACGTGCTTGAAAGACCAGCTCAGAAGCCATACTTCTCTTGCCTTTCGTGCATTGACAGAGAATTTCAAGACAGGTTTTGTCGCATGACAGACATTGCACACTATTTTGTTTGACTCCCTACAACCCCAACACTATGCTCCCATAGTTCATCAACTAGCAGTTACACAAGAAAACTGATTCAGGGAAATTCAAAATCACAGCTGAGCACTCCAAGCTTTTCTAATTCAGAGTCAGCTCTGCACTATACATTGGGTCATGTTCAAACTAACATCAACCAAAACTCTGAATCCTCGTAGTCAGCTTGATACAGAGGAAAAATAGTGTCTCAAGAGCTCACAGCAAAGTAATTGCCCTCATGTGTCAAAGTGGAGTAGACAATCTAATAAGCCAGAACTCTATTAATCATCCTCTCAAAGGCCTGCCTTGCATTTCTTTCTCATTATATCCATCCTGGGCTTTGAAATTCCTTTCAGAGCAAATCCGTTTATACTGAGAGGCTCAAACAATTAATCCTGCATACCCCAGGGCCTCCTCCTTGCTGCTCCTTACAGCCACCTCCTGAAGTGCTCTTCATTCATAAACACTGCTGATGAACTGCAAAAACGGTTTCATTTTACAAACTATTGCTGATAGCATTTTCAGATGCTTTTACATTATTCCAAAATACTTTGTCCAAGAAGGGACTGTAGGGTAATGTTTAGGTACTATAGGGATATGAACCATACACAACAATCTCCACTAATAACAAACTAGACAAATTTAAAAAAAAAGAAAGAAGTCATCAGGTTCAGGTAACTGTGTCACAGTTCCTTCTGTTCATAAAACTGCATTTTATATCACTTTTCTGCTCCCCTGACTTGGTGCTAAGGTTTAAAAATAAGCACCACTGACTTTAAAACTCTCAGACAAGATGCCCACAAAACAGAAAGAATTTTCTTTCCACTGCTGCTGCTATCACCTCCCTGTTGAAACACTTACGGAAGTACTCTGGGACACTCACCAAGTCCAAAGTAAACTCTGGTTCAATGTCTCTGAACAGCTCAGAATTTTACCTCCCTCACTGCATCTGTACTATTCACACGGTACTGCTGAACTGGTTCTCCAAAGCCAAAGAAAAAGCTGCGATAAATATCATATGCTGATTTTTGTTGCATTTTGAACACGCTGCTGGTAGCAAGTTACCTTCACGAGGATTTTCCCTTTCAGATTTTGAGGGCTGGGAAGCTGTCTGGAATCTCCAGTGACTACAGATGACAAGTCGAGTTTGTCACCAAGTATCTCCTTCAAGTACTGAGCGATCTTCTTTTGCTGTTGAATACTACAGTGGTTTTCAATAGACAGGATCACTGGAAACCTAAAACAAAACCCCCAGACATTGTCATAGCTGTGGTTTAAGAGAGAAGCCCAGCACAGCTTACCACATAAACTGGTTTTTGTTTGTCTGTCTGTTTGGTGCAGCTACAGTGAGTCAGACCAAATCTCTGGAGATGCCCAGACTCTGGAGAAGGAGAAATATTTGGCAATACTTTCCAGAATACTCTCCCAGGCTCCACCAATTTACAGATCAAGTTTCTTGAGCTAAAGACAATGTTTCTGTGTATAACAGCCTATTTCTCACACAACCTTGCCATCTTTCAGTTTCGAATTCACCAGCTCCTATTTCTAACCAATAACACCAAACTTTTGGGCTTGGTGGTTTTTTTTCACATCTCCATCATTGAATCACTTTTTTTTTTTTTTAAATAAAGAGAAGTAAGCATTTTCCCTTTATTCCCTGTAAACTACTCAAAATTCTAGACACTCATGATTTGAGAATGTTGTATATATATGGTTAAACTCTACGATTTTCACAATAAACTTTGTTATATGGTACCATGGCAAACAAAATAGAATCTGAACATTACCCCTCCCCTTGGTATTTCCTTAAAGCTTCTCAATTTTCCTACTGAAATAAAGAACTTTCCTCGGGATGAAAATGTTATTGGATTAATTTTTAAGGAGAATTTTCCAGTGGAAACGAATGGGAAGTTTTGTTCAAACAAAAGAAAAAAAAAATCTAGATATTCAACAGTCTCAACAGTCGCAGACTGTTCAAAATCTTACTGAGCTTACAATCCATGAGAGGTCTTTCTAACTGAAGTTAAACTTTCTAACTCAATTGATGGAAAGAGCTCATGCAGCTGAATAATAAATCTGACCCAGGCAACAAACAGGGGAACAGAATCAACTTTATAATTTCTCAGTGTGTCTAGAGGAATATATGTACTTCCTGACGTTGACTGTTGTTTTTTACATGGGATTAACCACACAAAACAGACAGGTGCAGCCTCATAGCTGACTCTACACTTACTCATTTTTGATGAAGGCATATTTATTGATAGTTTCTGCCACATCACGGAAGAGTATTTTAGAAGTAAGGGTATAGCCATGGTGCACTACTGGCTCTCCATCTGGACCATCCCAGCAATCCACTGTTAAGAGAAAGAAAAGCTGTACATTAACAGACGCCCATGATGTTGTTCATTTCTGCTGATCTTGCTTGCCAGCAGAACTCACGTGCACTGCTCAACCATGCAGGTGCCAACGAATTTCATTCAATCTGTTATGACTTGCTAATTGAGTTAAGACGAACAAGACAGTCTTTTCTTATATTACGTGAGAAGTCTGAACCCTAAAACTGGTTTTTCCCCCTTAAATTAAGCTTTTATTTTCTCCTACTATATATAAAATGGCAAAGGTGTAATAGGTCAAATAATGTTTACAGCTAGCTCTTGTGAAAGCAGCTTCTGCTTCTGAAGACAAATTATTTAAAAACAAGTTAGACTTTTTCCACTCACAATTAAACTTGGAGTTTTATAACTGCCTATAGCAAGAGTAGCATGAAAGCCATCGCATGTAGAAAGGACTAGGACAGTAATCCTTCCCTAATGCATTACTGTACTCTGGATTTACACCTAATTTGTCACTACCGTTGCCTCTACAAGAAGTTAAAAACTTCACAAAGAGAAAGTTACAGAGCCATTACCTAGGCTGTTCAGTATGTCCAACAATTTTGAAGTCAGGGGAAATAACACTACTGTGCATTTTAGTGACCTTTCCTGCAGAACAGGAATAGTGATCAAATACCCAGTTTTCTCTGGTTCACTTTAATTAATTTTTAAATTCAGATTAACAAATTGTCCTTCCAGAGATTACTTTTGTAATGGTAGTCATAAAAAATTAGTATTGAGGTCAAATTTGACAAAAGACTTCATTCCACCCAGAATCTTGAAAAAAAAATACTAATGTCGTGTTGTTATTTAAATCACGCAGAACTTAAGCAAGAATCCAACGCGATCTCCAGGCTATTGGACAAACAGCGTCTTGGTTTGTTCCACCAGCACCCAATGAAACAGCATCCTGTCTATTGTAGCAGACCAAAACCAAGTTTCTCAGCTCTAAGATGTTGACAGAAACAGATACACAGCTGTGCTGATAGAAGACACTATTTGCTCAACTGTCATCCTCCTCCAGGCACTTTCCATCTTCCCTTTGCAGCGCAGGAGGAACTGCATAAGCAAACACCCACCTTCCCATTCAGCTTACGAAAGGAGAAGGTCTGTGCTGGGTCAGCTCATTCTGAGCAGCAGGGATTAGGCAGCACTCCTGGGAAGCAGTCACCTCCAGCACGGGGACCCGCAGAGTAGAACAGGGAGGACTGCTCTGCTGAACCGCCGGGCCCCACAGAGACACCTGCCCATTGCCTTCCTGGGGCTTGTGCAACAGAAGAAATGTTTCACGCAAACACAGGACAACAGAAACCTTGCACTGACTGAGAAAAGCATAACAGCACAGCAGCAGGCAGGAGAAAACAGGGGTGCCTGTAACGTTTGTCTGAGAAGGTCATTCCCAACAGAAAAATTCCTGTTCAGGCTGCAGGAAAACAGGAGCGTACCACTGGGGTTAATCAGACAGCGAAGCACTAATGATTTACGTTTGCCACTGACTTAAAAGAAATATCCATCGTACTTCTCACAACCAGCAAGTTACACTAAAAATATACCTTCAATACACCGACAGCCGTCCTGCAGCACCCGCGCATACATCTCCACCCTGGACTGGGACAGCAGCTGGTCTCCTGTCAGGTACGTGTTGTGAGACGAAGCAATAAAGTAGTTGCAGAGGGGCTGATCCATATCCTGATGCACTTCGCAATGCAGTGGGTTAAATATATCGCAGGCAGGGCTGCGCATGAAGTTGGTGAAACCTTTGAACAAAGGGAGAGAGTTTTGCCACAGGTGCAGTACATCTCACCAAGAGAATGATTTCCACACTAACATTTGTTTTCTCTCTTTATGCTGGTTTACGTGTGTCAAAAGGATAGTGCAACAGTACCAACCCTGAAAGCAACTCGAACACAAAAGAAGGAGCAGTAAGGTTAAGAGGAACAGAAATGCTTTCAGAAACTTTTTTTTTAAGTGTCACAGCTTGTTCGCTTTGCTTTCCTGATTTCAGTTTAAGTGCAGTGCTTAGGTACAGTGCTTCTAGTTACACCAGAAGCTTGCTTAAAGATCTTGGAGGCCATACCAAGGATTTCAGTACCATGTGGAAGAAGATTTCTCCTCCCTCCCACCCCAAAATCACCATGTAAATTAATTTGTCTTCTGGGCAAATTAACATACCATGGCATTTAACCTATTTTGCTCCAACTCAGATTTTGATTTGATACTAAGCTGGATCTGAATAAATACACCATGTACAATTGCTTTAGCAAACAAGGAGAATAAGGTTTGAAAACTCAAAGAAAATGCAACTATCCATATGTGATTTCACATAAGCATAAAACAATGGATTTAGAGACAGAGCAGAAGAAAAACTTGGCTTTTATTACATCAGTTAGAACAGGCTGTGGTGAAAAACACAAGGTATAGAATGTTTTCTGTTAACAGTTAGCAATAAATCCATGCAAGCCTAAGGCATTCCCATCACTGTATGATGCCTCTGATGCATCGCTGCATAACACTACCTGGTAATTCACCCCACCGACTCTCATCCCTCCTGTGCCCCACAAAAATGCACTTACGCTGACCTTCTGCACCAAAACACAGTTAAAGCTTCCCTGTTCCACTGCAGTATATCAAGACAAAACCTTCTTCGAAACCAAAAACTTTACCTTCAATCCCAAGAACATTTTGCTTCTTGTTTTCTTCAGAGACTTCAAACTTCTGTATGATATCCAGACAATACTCTGGCGTCACATTATTCATCTGCACAGAAGTGACAGTGTTGGTACACTTGTTTTTAATACCATATCGCTAGCATGTTGAAATCTGCTTTAGGCTTCTGTGTCCCGTTGAAAAACCTTATGATCGAACACTGAGTTCAGGCAAATATGAACAGGACAGTCAGCAACACTACTGTAAAAGGACTTCAGGATTTTGATTTGATTTTGTCAGTGCTGCACAAGCCTCACGGCCCTTACCTTTGAGGAGAAACCCAGGAGTGAGAGGTAGCAATCACTTAAATCTGTATCATTTTAGTTTAAAGATGAAAATGAGCTGTTAAGCACACTTAGCAATAGTTGTACCAGGCAATACTGCTGAAATGAGAACTATGAAATTATAGTCTTTAATCTACTTAAACATGTAAAAAGATTTGGCAGGGTTTGATTTAATTTTCATGCATTTTCCACTTCTGTGATTTCATTACTACCAAGAGAGTTCACAATAATACACGGGCTATGAGATAAATAATTAGACTCTGAAACGAAAAACAGCAGTTCTGAAACAAACAAGAGTTTCTCAGCAGGACTTCAATTGTGGGCTAGTTGAAGCTAACTGACCAGTGGGGCCAGAGTATCACCACACACTTCTGTTTCCCTTAAATTAAAGGAAAAGCAGCAGCTTCTGTCACTCATCCTTTCTCACCCCTGCCCCCCTGAAGTTGTAGAGAACAAAAATGAGAACTCCAACTGGGTGTACTTCGTTTCCCCCACTAATAACATGACAGGATGACAATGACAGCACTGAAACTCTGGCAGCTGATTTGTACCATGATGCTGTTCACTGTGCTCTGCATCCTTTGCCAGAGTCAGCCAAACGCCCGGACACATGGAGCAGGCTGGCAGCAAAGGAACAGGCAGTCACCTCTCTTAGATAGCGTGTCACCTCTGCTAACATGACTGCTTCAAGCAAAGGCAGGAGTGAGGTTACTCATCCTGCAGATTACAAAATATTTATTGTTTAAATCCGAAAACAATCCCTCTGTGAGCTGTTCTCTTATTCATGGACTTTTTTATTTTTTCAGATGGCAAAACCAATTCTGTTCACTCTGCTCTGTCTGTGGCCTTGGATGAGTTTGCACTTTCCATCCTTTCCTGTAGCTCAATATTCCCAGCGGCAGCATTCAGCTACATGGAAATCTAGAAGCAGGCTGACTTTCCCAATCTTCTCTAATGCCCTGATCCAGCCAAGTGCTGAGTTCTTCCTGAGAAATGTGGGTGCCATGATTGACCTAAAAGGCTATGGCTTAAGTATGAAAAATTATGAGAGGAGGGGAAAAACTACACATCAGCATTAGCAGTATAGTAACAGGAGGCAAGTGAGCAGCTCAACTCATATGGTGACTCCAGATGAAAAGCTTGGAAATGTTTTCCAGCCTTTCCCCCTTTTACCCTTCCTCTGCTTTTTTCTCTTGCACAGGGAAAGCATGGCTCAGCCCATTTCCTTCTCCAAACATTTTATTTCTATCTCCCAGCTAAGCCAACGATCATGAGACGCCTGCAGGAATTAAACAGGATAACAGGGATGAGAACAATTCAGTAGATAAAATAACTGATTATCCTAGCTCAAGGAGATGCTGCTGTTTGATTGCAAACACTATTCAGAGCAGGCCCTTCTTCAGCACAAGCCGGCTAGAATTAACTTTTCATTATCCCACGTGGCTCCTTGACGGCTGGGTGGCAGGGTACTCGTGTGCTCTAGCAATGAAAATGTCTAATCTGGTCCAAAGCTGCATCTGCTAGGGAAAAGACCACTGATCAGTGCTTTCTAACTGTAGCTTGAGAGCCGATGACTTAGGCTACTCATTTAAATTTGTTTTCATTTAGATTTAAAGTATTCCACTAAAAATAATATAAAATAGTAATGATCATTATTGATGACTGAGTATTTACATACATGGATTATTGAAGATGATCAGTAGTTAAGCTTCCAAAATCTCTTGGATACACAGCTACTTTTTATATTCCTGGTTAAAAGCCTTAATTTTGAGGCAGATATGTTCTTTTAAAGGAGTATCAGCCATTGGATAACCAATAAGACCTTGGGGTTTAAGTAAATTAACTACCAATTAATGTTCCTAAGATTAGATCCTGCAAAACTACAAAAAAAAGCAACATTATCCCTCATCTCCAGTGCAGAAATGTAAGAAATGTGAGGGAAATCACTCTGGATTTCACCAGTCTCATTGGAGGCAGGTCAGACACACATATTGCCAAAAATCTGACGCCATCCGAAGCAGCAAAGCACCGCAATGGCAGAGAAGAGGCAAAGGCCCACAGGCTACCACCGGGAATGTTCTCATTCCCCATTCTCACGGGAAAGGAAATAAGAGAAAGGAATGTAAAGTAGGGGAGAAGTCAGAAAAAAAGGAAGGAGAAGTTAGAAAAGAAGCGCAGTGCTAATAAGAAGAGTTCCTAGACAGGGTGCCAGCCCACCGGTGTGTCCACAGCGTTCTAATGGGGTTCAGGCTTCAGCTGTTCACAGTTAATCATTCTACAACGAAAATCAAAATATATTATCAAAGCACAGACATTCTTCCAATTTCAGTGCAAGATGTCAATGTGAGACATCATGACATATCGGGTCACCACATAAATCAATTATACTCGTTATCCTTTTGTGCAAGCACAAGAGAGGGAGGAAGTCAGTCATCGGCTTGCTGTCCAGCTGAGAGCCTGTGTTGCTGCAAGAAGGGTTTTTGTGGAAAGCAGGAAGGACCGATCAGACACGATGATCTGGTATTGTCTTCCTTGTCTGATATTAACAAGCTTCACAGCCTCTCCTCTTTTCAAAGTCCATGCAGCAGCACTGATATTCTTATAATTTCCTATTCCTTTTGGGACAGCGGCTCCCGATATCCGTCAGTACACGCTGTTTCAGACGCCGACATGCTCTGGCACATACTGTCTCATTAGACTCCTTCAAAACTTCTTCTAGGAGAGCAGGTGTAGTTGTTTCAAAACATTCATTTTCTAAAAATATACTTAATCCCCACTTCTTCCCACTTTTTGTCACATTTGCGCTATTCACCACATCCCTAGTTATTCCTGTGATAGTGGGTAATTAGCGTGGACAAGTAATAAGAGTAAACTTACTCTCTCGGGCAGGCTTAACTCAAAACACACTGGCCCACATTGAATAATTAAGGAAAAGCTTCACATAATTACACGTGCATGTTCTCAGGGTATAATTGTTATAAAATTAGTTCCTCTTCCTTTCAAATAAAATGAGCAGAGGCATTAATTTTTGCCACCAGTTTCATTTGTGCCAAACACGGCAACAGCCCTTTTAGAAGATACTGGTTTGGTACCAGTATGACGGCGTGGTATTAACATTTCCATCTGGTTCCTGTCACTCAGGAGTACGACAGGGCACAGCACACAGTACACAGCACTGTCCTGGAGCATGCAGAGAACGCTGCTGGAGGCGAGATCTCAGCAGGCTGTCCTTTTCCTCGGGACAGGTGAAAACGGCATTGCCCAGTAATTGATCCGTGATCAGGCAGTGGGTGGCAAGCAGGCATGTGGGGAAACCTCACCCTCAGAAAAGCTAAACTGAACATTTCAGGTTTGTAACAGCAAAGCAGCCTTGTAACTGCATGAAACCACCAGCACAAGAGTCAAAAAGGTATCTGCTATGATGGAAACAAAAGCACCTGGTGCGACATGGATACAGCAGAAAGGAGGAGGGATGGACAGACAGCAATGGGACAACAGCCACTGGCTGGCTGAGCCCCCAGACATGGGGCAGCATTGCTGTGGGGCTCCCAAGACAGGGCAGAATGAGGCCATTCCCCCCACGGTGCAGGTCCAGAACGGCCAGCAGCTGCAAAGCTGCTCTTTAATGGGGAAGACGATGTTTGTAGAGCCTACTTCACCCCAGTCCAGCTTTGCAAAGACAACATGAGACAAGCTCTATCAGTCAAAAGAGCCTGGAGATCCCCCCATGGAAGCCAGCAGGAGATAAGCTCCTGGGGAGGACCAACACAGACAATTATCTTGTTTTTTTAAGAAAGAACACTCCCAAAGGGACAACACTCAGGCATGCAGACATGCCCAGACACCCAGGGATGTTCCTCCCTCCCAGCTACCCATGCTAAGAGGACTGCAGGCCCAGAAGTCATTCCAGGAAACCAGCCTGCTTTCCGCTCTTCTGACATTTGAAGCCATGTAATCACAATTCCAATAGCAGTGAGCTTAGCTAACCGCACCTACGTGGAAATGATCTGTTTCACAAGCTCTGAGGTGAAAGCAGCAATGAACTCTCCAAAAAAAAAGAAACCAGCTTAGTGAGCTAACAAAACCCCAAACCCCTTTTGTTCTGTTCCCAGGCTGCAGAATGTTTAAAAGTCTTGCCAAAAGAGCAGCAGCTGGAGTTGGGCAGACTGTCCACAGATTTCCCAGCAGCCAGACAAGACCAAAACCAAAAGGTTGAAGGTACTTGAGAGCTACATTATGATTTGAACCATTATCAGCTTTTGAAGGCAATCTCGCCTTGCCCCAGGACATTGTTATCACATCTGTGTTCTGAGAACATTAAAGGGTAAATCTGCTCTCACACTGTTAATACTGGGAGGTGAGAAGACCAGAGAGAAGAGGCAAAGAAAGCGCAAGGTGCTTCTAAACTACACTGCCGAGAGGTTCATCTACAGGAGGTCATGCTTGTTCTCTTTTTACTGTTTGTTTCTGGAACCGTGTTGAGCAGAGCATTTAGAGCAGATAGCCCTGTCCGTGGCCAGCACTGTGAGCAGTGTGCAGACAAAGAGGATGCAGTATGCCAGATCCGACAGTCAACTTGTTTGTTCTGTTGCATCAGTAGTTTCCTAACGTCCTTGTGCACCCCCATAGACAGCTCTTCTGTCTCTTTCACATGTTTTTCTTCCTGCTCCGGGTCCCTGAGTGCCCTCTCCTACCACTGCTCTTCAGCTGTTCCTGGGCACTTCAGCATCTCCAGGAACATGTCCTCCCCAGAGCATTTCTTTGTTTTCTCATCAGCGTCAACCTTGCTGCTGCCGCTGTCACGAGTGCTCCACTGAAGGGCACCCAAGTAGAAGGCAGTGATTAAAAAGAAAACAAAGGAAAAAGCAATGAGCTCAAAAAACTTAGGGCAATAGCATAAATGGAAAAAAAACAAAAATATTTAGTGCTTTAAAGATGTAATTAGCAGAATTGCCAGGATCAGCTTGCTTGCAGGAGTCTGTGTGCTGAGGCTGTCACAATGATGTGATAGTGCTCCATGTTTCAAGGGGGAGGATGGAAGAACCAGGGAGCCATACATGCCAGGGAATTGCCAGAGTGGCCAATGGGGGAAATTCAGCATGAAAACAGCACCGACTGTTGATATGTTATACTAGTGATAACTCAGAAAAAGCAGTCATTGCAGGCAGGATCCCAGAAGGGCACAGGAGATGATCCTATGATTGCAGGCAAAACAGAGCGTCTACACCCAAGAAGCTCAAGTAAGTTGGGATGTTAGTATTTCTTTTCATGATGTTATTTTGGGACAATGCTCTGCAAGGATGCACAGGGTGAGCAAAGAATCCAGGACCAATTGCCAGAAGCACACGAGTCCTAAAGATTGCAAAGTTCCTTCTGTACTCCTCACTGTCCAGCGTACAAGTTCTCTCCATGGGTTACCCAGACAATTTTTCTGGTAATTCAGTCTCTTTCAAGATGGGCCATGAAAATGTCCATGGAACAACTTCTTATAGGAATAGCTAGAGATTTTTTTGTTCAGTAAGTTTGTTCATAAGCATATTGGGGGAGAAATCTCTGATCTTGACCCAACTTTGCTTCTTAAGTTACTTACGCTTCTTTTAAATTTTTTTTTTCTAAAATTCCTTATCAGTGTTGTCTGTTCCTGTGGTTCCTTGAACCTCACCTCTCTCAATTACTTCTCTCTGAGGAGTTTAGCCTCCAGATGTGAAATTTTCTTTGTACAAGTCCCACACACCTGTGAGGAATGCCTGGAAAACAGACTTTCCTGAAGAAAAAATGGGAAAGAAGGCAGAAAGAAAAAAAGAACAGAACCCTGAACACGTCACCCTTGGCCAGGTTGGTGCAATATCATCTTTGTATTATACCCCAAAAGTGCAATCTTCCCTTAAAATTTAAGGAAGATTTCAGCCATATTTAAGAAGTTTTTCTCTGTCAATATTTAAACTGCTGTCTTAATAACAAAAGCAGCAGTCCTTATAATTATTACTACTGATATTCCAGAACTCCTGGGACATATAACAGTATCGTAAGACTCAGCTTTGCTTACAGGAAAGGATATGCAAACCCAAAGATTCATCTTAACATGTTGCTGCATTAAGCCAGGTACAGGCAAACCATTTGGAGACAGAAATAGTTTGTTCTTCTTTTGTCGTGTGTTTCTAGCTTTAAAACATGTCATGTACCATCCTAATTTAGATTATATCTGACAAGACTTCTACTCACAAAGAGCATCTCCTGGAAATATAGATGTTGCCCCTCAACACCAATAAAAAAAATATCCAGACAGGCTATGCAAGATGAAGAAACCACGTTAAGACGCATGACAATCAGCTGTATCCAAGAAGTGTGAATTTCACCGAACACCATTGCAAACAAACATTGCCCACATTGCCCTACATTTGCCCTTCCTCTACTACAATCTGAAAAATCTCTTTCTAGAAATATTTAAAAAACAACAAAAATCTTTAGATTCCTTTTTTTGTTACACCATCTGTTCTTCCCCCTGCCTCAAGCTAAACTTTTCCATAAAATCTTTCCCTCTACTTGACTGGATTTATATGTACATCTATATGGACCCACAGGATTCCCATACCTTTTGTTCCACCTTCAGAAACTGAGCAAGTTCTTCAACAGTGAGGTGATCCTTCTTGTCACTGTAGCTTAAGAGCAACAAGTAGAGATCTCGACGTAAGGACATCATCTTGTAAAACACTGAAAACTCTTCAAAATTTAGGGTTCCTTGGTTCTCATCTGTGTCTGCTTCCTAAGAGATAAAGACACTCAGGTAAGTGCGCAAAACACGGGTGAACTCAGGGAACAGGGCAGAACAGGATTTACACGAACAGCAATTTAATAAATTCTAGTCTGCAAAATTCTGTTCAGACTCAAATCCTAGGAGGCTAAAATAACTGCAAAATTATAATACCACCTATTGGATTTTTTGGTAAGAACAGTCACTACACTAAAGCCACAGCTTCCCTATGAAAGTCTCAAAGCCATCTCTAGTTTTGATTTTGTTTCCCACGTAAAGAGGCTCACCCTGGATTTTACTCTGGTCTCTGTTACTCTCCTATATGCCCTGCAGTTATCCTGGATTAAAACATAGCAAGGAACACCATAATTTCCCCCCCGGCTTCCCTTAACAACAGGTCTGACATTTTATAACATTCAGGACAATACCACAGCCTTAAACGTACATTAACTCAAACTGCAACACTCTCAGCCCCTGTCAGCACTCTGCGGAAGGGACAGGTCTGGAGCAGCGATTAAGACTCGGCACCAAAATACATGCCCAATAGCCCCAGCCTTGACAGCAGTTTTTGTTTAT
Organism: Syrrhaptes paradoxus; assembly: GCA_013400615.1. Lineage (NCBI taxonomy): Eukaryota > Metazoa > Chordata > Aves > Pterocliformes > Pteroclidae > Syrrhaptes > Syrrhaptes paradoxus. The sequence continues at coordinate 226,037 of VZTO01001365.1, forward strand.
CCTCAGAGGTAGGAAGAGAAGAAAACAGTACTTAACGCATGTTAATACAAGCTTTCTCCTGTGAACATCTGCCTAAGAGGATTGCTTTGGATTTCCAAAACAAAGAATATATTCTGGAGAACTGCTGTCAAACATTATGTAGGTCTCCACAAAAAATGAACTTTGGGGAAGCTGCAGCTCTTGCTAAGTTTGAGGCTGAAAGCAGGTAATGGAAACAGAGTGAAACAAATGTTTAGAAATGTGCTGTTGTTCCCATTTATAATGTCTTTCATTATTCATAGCTGCATATAATGTTTTTTCTCTGCAGTTATAAAAGCCATCGCCGTTCCTAAGTCACATTCTGTTTAAAATGGTGTTTCCTTCTGTTCAGGTCAAAACACGTGCTGCAGAGTCCTTTCAACACTGACTCGGCTTCGAACCTTTGGGCTTGTTTCTACAGGGGCACACCAAATACAAACTCTTCTCCAGATGGAGCATATCCTCAGCCTGCTGTCACTTCTTCCTTCTAAAGAAAGCTCTTGCCCTTGGAGTCCAGCCTCGCTTCTTCTATAGAAGAGAAGCCTGTCTCTCGGCAGATGCAGTGAACAGACCTCTGCCTTGCTGCGCTTCCCAAGGATCCAGTCTTACCTTCCCTTCCCATGAAACACTCCACTGAACTTTGAAGCAAGTCTTAGAACAGGATCCAATCTTTACACCAGTGACTCCCAGTACACACACAACTGAGGCAGCAGCCCCATACTCTGTTCCCAGAAGCTGGGCTGCTTCGTAAGCCTGGCCACCCCCAGGGAGCCACAGAGGCTCTTCACTTCCACCTTCACCACTCTTCTATATCCAACCTTAATAACCTGAACCAGGCCTGTGAGGTCCAGGATATGAACTCGGGTACAGGCTGGCACCAACTGCACCAACACAAAAATCAGTAAAGAAGTTTATTTGTAGCCAAAAGCTGTCTCTGATTATACAAAGGCTGATGGTTGTTAGAGTGCCCTATTTCACTACTAGATGCTTTAAAAGTGCCGAGTGAATTACACTTTTTTTCCTCTCAGTACGTGGCTGCACAACTCGTTGCCTCTCCTGCAGCAGTCAACAACACCAGCAAACTCCGGGGATCTCGGGGAGGTGCATCTCATTGCACCCTGTTAGTGCTAGTGTCACCTGAGCTATAAACTCAGATCACAGCCAGGAAGCTATCTGACACTGAATGGTATTTTAAATCATTTTATACCTACTACATACCTCAAATGACATTTATAATTTGTGGGAACAAGTACAACCTGAATTCACCTCCACAACACAACCCCACCAGTTTCCACGCTTCTCAAGTCTTTGGGGGGTAACCTATACCCTATGCATATAGCTCTAGTGCAGATTTTATGCCAGAAACAAAGCACTTTCGACCACAGAAGATTCTCCAACTTCCCCATGCTTTATAGCAAACCGGCTTTTGGCTGGTATTGTTTTTGAAGAGTTAAGAAAATTTTATTTTGCTCTCCATTATGTCCTTGGCTTATCTTTCCTTTCCTAGAGTAAACACTAGGGCTCATGGAAAATGGTAACTGTTTTCAGACAACAGACGTAAAAAATTTATTCTGGCTAAGTAAAAGGAGGTTGCTAAAACAAATTACTTTCATAAAGCTAGTTTCTATTAAATAATTTTCCATAAAGGAAATGAAAAAAGATTTCAATAGAAACTGAGTAATTTCATTGTCCATCAATGCCAGCATAGAACAATTCATTTCAGAGATGAAAACAATAATGCATCTAAAAAAGTAATATTAATAAATTGTCTTCTATGTGGTTCAGGTCATTAAAACAATGTTCGATGCATCTTTCTCTACAAAAAAAGGAAAGACTTGGGAAAAGTCTGTGAGGTGCTGGAAAGGACAGAGGTTTGAGTCCCAACTCGCAGATCCTATTCTGGATCCGTCCAGAAATAGACCATAACTGGCACGATCTTCCCACAACAACGCTGTGTGTTAGAGGCCACCAACCTGGAACATCTGCCGGACCTTCCTGCGGGGCAGGTTGACATTTAGTTTATGCATCAGCTGGTGGATCTCTTCAATATTCAGCAGGCCGTCTCCATTCTTGTCAGCCTCCTCAAAGGTCTGTTTGACCCAGCTACAGACGTGTCAAGGAAAGGCACATGCGGGTGACTTCCTCATGTAGAAGGGAGGCAGAGCGTTGGGCAGGTAAGGGACAAGACTCGAAATCAGGAGAACAAGAGCCTGCCCCAGCTTTTCTGGGCCGGGGGATAATCCTCCTTAGCAGAGGACCTTAACATCTTCCTAGGGAGAAGAACTGAGCATTATTCAATCCAGCCTTCGCGAACATGCCTTTTTCAAGTCAGCACCTCTGGGCAAGACATTTGAATTAAGACTTCCCACAGCCTGCATTAGAGTTATTGGGGTACACTGTGAAATAAAGTCGTTGCTGGCAAAGATCTGGTGCTATCGACGTGGTTCTCTCCACGCTGATGCCAAACTAAAGCATTTTTACTCCTGTATACCTTCTGGTACAATTTGCTATTGTACCTCCTACCTGGTGCAACTAAGACTGCTGTATCTGACAGCTACTGCTTTCGTGACTCGACTCAAAGGAGTCAAGCTCAGCAGCCATGAGAATGTAGAATCCAGTCCCTAAGGCACAGCTGCACTGAAAGTGTCCATGTCAAACCCATTGCTCAAGTTTCCATTACAATCAATGGCAAGGTTTTTGGTAACTTAATAGGAGGTGAAAAGACACCTTAAGCCACTAAAAAACAAGCCAGAAATACTGAATAGGAAGCTGTAGCTCAGGCTCATGAAAGGATACTGATCATGTGTTCTCTGCCGCTTAGCGAGCGAGTCCTCATCACTTATTCCAGCCATCAAATATTTCAGTCCTGTGATCCAGGTGCGAGCTTCCTCTGGGTTAGATGTGATCAGATCCAGTGACTCCATGTGGTTGCCATGGTAAATGGTGAAGCAGCAGCTTGGGTCAAAGTTCCCCTCTGCATGGCGGTGGAAGATTTCAGACTGACGGCCTTCAGTGACTTTGTAAATAGAATCAATAACAACTGTGGGAAAAGGGAAAAAAAAAATTGACATGCTTGGATATCCACCCAACCTCCTTCTGTTTTTAGCAATTCTGAATTATTCAGGTAAAGAGTCACTAAGTGTTTTTTAATATTACATCTTCACATCCAAAGGCACTTTTTGGATTTCCAGGCTTACCCTCGCTTTGGCCGTGCCACGTGCCCAGTACAGCTGCCTTGAAGGAGGCCAGTGCAGGTAGAGGCAGCCTGCAGCAAAGCTCTTGGGAGTGCTCCCTGCCACACCGGAGGGCTGGAGGCTACCCAAAAGGGAGCGTGAGAAGACAGATGCCAAGTGTCTTCCGTCAACCAGCAAATGCTGCGTAGCTCCAAAGGGACTGCTCCGGGCACAGCTGTGCTGTTACAGCAGGAGGCCAGGGATACCCAGCACTGTGCCAGGGTAACAGGGCTCCCAGCACCCGGCACCCACCAGCTATGCTGTCCAACACAGCACCTCTTAGCCTCCACACGCTGGCCCACAAACATCAACTGTCACTATCTGTAGCCTTCCCAACTGCTTGTTTTTAATCTCAAACCTCTGACAATTTTGTGAATTTCTGGTCCTTATTTTAGTCAATAAACCCACTGACTGGAATTTCTAATTTAAAAGTGCAGCAGGAATGGTTTCGATGAGGAATCACACTACACAATAACTTCAAATGTAATAACGCCTAAAGAAAATTATCACATTTAAGATTAAGAAACCTCAATCTAATCTTAATCTTTTCTAGGTTCTGTATTTAAATTTCTGATGTGTACACTGAAAAGAGGTCAGCATAGTTTGTTGTCAAGTCCCTCTTCAGTTTGCTCATAACTCATACAAACCTGTGGAAAATGTTGACATCTGACTGAACTACACTCCCCGTCCTTTCATAATCCTGCACTTTTAGTAGGTGGTTAAACTCTACTCACACTCTTGAGAACCTTCATGTAACTATCACATCACATCACATTTAAAATTCATATCAGAAAGCATTTATTGAACTGATCCCTCTGTAGTTCATTCTAATACCAAACTGCCCCAGAAACTAAAAGAAATGTTAAAAGTTTACTTTTTGCCTTTTCGCTTTTTCTGGACGGTCTCCATCGGATGCAGGTCCTGTGCTCATCCAGGTAGAAGAGTCGAACTAGCCCTTTGGTTCCACTCTTCAGCTTAACCATCTGAGTCCCAGACTGCATAACACTCATGCATCTTTCAACTGTGGAGCAGAACAAAATAAATTCAACTAAATGTCTCTCTAATTCCACTAACAAACTCATTTTCTGGCTTTCCAACATCTGCCGAGCATACAAAAACTTTGACTTGCACCTTTAATGACAGAAACTACTCACTGCTGTGTGAGAGACATTATTTCTTCTTCACTACTACCTTCACCATTCAGAAAAAAAAAATCATCTGCCAAAACACCTTCACAACAAAGGAAGCAAAGAAAACTTTACCATATGTTGAAGGAAAATATTTTATAGCTGTTCCATGTTTATCTCATTTGAATATTTTTATTATACACAGTAGTGCAATGTTAAACCCCAGCACTCTGCAAATTTTGAATGGCCAGATTATCATCCAAACCGGCAATCCTTTGGGCTCAGTAACCCTTCATATCTTGTCCTTTTGACACTGTTAGAAGTGCTAACAAAATTATAAATACACAATCCCTCCTCCCTACCACACACATTTACACCCTCTCCATCCTGCTACCAAATTTCCAGCACATAGTGTGATGACTTCCTTTCATCCACCCGTCCCTTCCAGGCGATAAGGCTTTGTTTCTTTATGTTTTGACTAAAATACACCCATCTCTTCCATTTCATCTCACATCTTCCCTCCTACAGTTTTCCAAACACTAAGATCAAGATAACATTTCCTCTTGATCTCAGTATATATCCATGCTCTTAAATTACCTTGTTTTCATCCATTCACAGCCTCTCCTCACTTGCTATCACTCCAGCCTCACCTCCCAGATGATTTGTTTACACTCTGGCTGGCTCCCAGGCGCTATCTGGGTCTGTCTTTATTTCTTCTTATCACCCTTCTTCTCCCTTCAGTACTCCTCTAGGTGTCACAACAAAGACTAACACACCCTCCCACTCCTCTCTGCCAGAGCTGGGATTTATTTTCTCAGCTCCTGACACCTCCTTTGCTCCCCCAGCAAGCAGCAGGAGCAGCAGGGACTCGGCGCCAGCTGAAAGCCGGCAGTGCTCCCATACACCAAAGCACACTGTGTGCCCGCTCCGTTCATCTCCGCGGCATAAGCATGCCCAGAACACGTCTTCCGCAGCGAGCCACGCAACCCCAAGGCCATCAACGAAGGGGAACAAGCCTGCTGCTCCTTCCAAAGCATCCCTGGGTCAGACACGGTCAGAGCGGCATCTAAACACTAGTCAAACAGGGGACAAAGGGCTGTCACCGCTGGCCCAACTTCGCGGCTCCCTTGCACAAAGGCCTTTTTGTTGGCCAGCCAAACTCCACACCAAATAACTGCACCAGAAGCACTGCTTTTGCTGAGTTGTTGGCTTCTCTGGAGGAATGAGAGGACTCAGGTTGAGCTGAACAGAACCAAAACTCTTCTGAAAGCATTAGAGATGTGCATGAGTGCAATAAATTCCTCCTTTACCATGTCCCTAAATATATAGCCTGAACCATCACACATACCAAATGAACAGGGGGGTTTGTCAGTGCTTCAAGATGAGCCGGAAAGGTGACATAAATCAAGTCAGAAATAGACGCCATACAGTATCCACAAAGTATGGATATTTGAGTATGCACAAGGTACCAGGAAGACAAGCCTCGACACCCTGAGAAATGGAAAACTCAGCACCTTAAAGAAGAAAGATTAACTGAAGCAAAAATGTCTCTAAAACTTACTACATACGTACATACTCACGCTTCTCTCGGCAGCCTGAGCCTTACAGTTTGAAACTGAGTTTAGATCAAGTTTACCTTGGGTTCATACCTGGCAAACAAACCAGAAGTGTCCTCCAGCACCGAAATAAGGCTCTCCATAAGAAAAGGTTGTACCATGGGTGTGGATACCAAATCTGAACCGCTGTACCAGCCTGGCGTGCAAACCGCACACACGTTTCTATTCCACTATTCCAGCGATCAATTGCAACAGGGCTTTAGCTCAGGAAGAGGTTTAGCAACAAGCTACTCAACACCGAAAATCTGCTTCTTTGCATCTGAGCCTATCCGTTATTAACAGAAGTCTTACAAAAATAACTAATTCTCCCTTAAGTCTTCCTATTGTCATCAGGTCAGTTGTCATAGGAAAAAAACTTGGTTTTACTAAGATGGTGAGGGCAGCTAGCAAATGGCAGAAGAAAAAGGATTGTATTTCTTTAACCTACAAAAAGCCAGAAATGGGCCACACTGACAATTTCAGCCAGCAAAACCATAGGGGGGAAAAATTAATGAAAGCAATCCAGTTTCTTCTTCACTTTCAATTGCCTAAACATGACATTCATAATTGTTATAGATGCATTTCAAATACATGTTTTCAGACAGCCTTCAGCATCAAAGTTACGTGGAAGGGATTTTAAAACACTTTTTCCACAAATAGAGAAGAGTGGAAGAAACCCAATTCCTGCCAAATATGCCAACATTCTCCAGTTCTCAAACGCCATCTGCAATGCGTCTAGCGCCCAAGGAAGCACCACCTTTCTGCTTGCACTTTTCCAGTTCCAAGAAAATACCATCAGGATGCAAACATTTAAAGAAGAACAGTAAATGTGTAAGAGTTCATTACAGCATCCCTACTGCACAGGTGTTAATAACAGAAAGAATCCACTTCAAAGAATGGACTGTGGTAATAGAACTGCCACACCATTCGTAGCCCCATCGGATTTCAACTCTGCAAACAATTTACAAAACACACCATCACCCCCTTCAAGCTATTTATAAAATATAAGCACACAAAGAAAAGTCTTTTTCAAATCTATTCCTAATATGCTAATTTCTGTCTCTAGCCAGACATTCACAAGAGACAGACACCGCACATTAGCATCTGAATGAAGTGAAGTTATTGAACGGAGGCAGGTCAGAATAAAGCTCTAGAAGAGCGATTCAAGAATGCTTTCACTAAGGAACAGGAAAACTAGTTCCAGAAAAAACATTTAATCCTCTAGATAAACCATGAATACAGAGTAAATGAAGCAGCTCCTCGATGCAGATGTATATTAAAATTTGAGAATGCAACACATGCCTTCCATGATATGGTATTTTTTCAAACACAAGGACTAGCTGGGTATTTTTTTCCCAAAGTCTGAAAATTAAGTTAAACTAGAGTCCAATGTAGTTTCTGTGGTACAAGAACAAAGAAAGGTGATTAATCTGGAAATTCAAAAGAAATATTACACTTATGCATTTTATGTTTAAAGCTTTACTTTGACATGAAAACAAAATGAAAACTACAGTCACTTCTGTTTCCAGAGTTACCCAAACTTATTCTTGACTGTCTAAAATAATAACAGACAGCCCATAGTTTAATAGCTTTTAATAATATTGCAATACCAGTCTATTTTTTCCCTCCCAAAATAACCACATAAAGTAAAACAGATCTGAAGATGCATTTTTAAATTTTCAGTTCAAGCAATGTTAATCATTCTGAGCAGCACACACATCTCCTTTTCAGAAGAACCTGCTTCTCTACTGAATGGTAAACCAGATACAAACCCATCTGTGCCAGCTGGATCTTCTCTGAAGCAGCCACACACCCCAGCACATGGTAGACCTCTGAAGCCAGGAGGAAAGCCATGCGAGCCCCCGGTAAGTCCAGATGTTACTTGAAATCTTGCACGTTAGGCAGATGCTATTTATTCTACCTGACAGCACCACTCCTCACTGCTGAATAAATCAAGCTGCTGCCTGGGAACACTAAGCTGGAAGTCTGACCACTAGCCATACGCGGCCTTACGTTCAAAAAGCACTCTAATCCGCCCCCAATCAGCCAACGCTACCTTCCGTCCAACTCTGCTCTAATCCATCCCCATGTGCAATCAGGTCTGTAATAACCAGGGGACAGCTTAGCACTGCACTCTGCCAGAATCTGTCGCAAAAAGTTACAGCTCTGTTTAGAGGTTTAACAGCCAGTCCCTGTACGAGCCCTGATCTTTCAATAGTTTGCAATTAATTTGGTTTAGTTCTCTACAGCGATAGTTACAATGTGCACATCTGCCTGCTGTTGTGTGTTACTACAGAGCCTTTAAGGCATACTGGACCCTTTAGCTGACACTAGAAGGAAAATATTTTGGGAATTAAAACATTATCCCTGGCAGCACTTTCAGTAAAATAGAAATGCACTTTGACATACGAGGCACATCACAGCAGTGACACAAACATCCCCTCCCCATGAAACACTTCCATCCAAGATAAAATAAATACGCCGGTCATGTCACACCGGCACCGTGCAGGAGCAGCACCAAAAAAGGGAAAAATAAAACTGGGATGCTCGGTGGGCACGAGCTGCACCCATCGCCTGCACGCGACAGCCAGCACTGCACCGAGGGCTCCCGGTTACCCAGCTCCCGAACGCTGGGTCTTGCTGTGCCCTCAGCCCCAAACAGCTTCCCCAACCCTCCATTCCAGTCTCTTAAACCAAAAAGCAAACAACAGCAGGAACAGGTTGGAGAGTTTTTGCTGCTGTATTTTGGGGTTTAGTTATTCAAGAAAATACCCAACCACTAGCGGCAAAGCTCTGTTGCCAAGAGCCTACAGCAAAATCTTGATGGAATACAGGTTTTGGGTGAACAGGGTTTTCTTTCACTTTTTTAGCCAGTTTCAGGGGGATTTCACTTTAGTAACATTTTTTTAAACATTGAAAAAGAACCATTACTTGGCAAAGACAGGATGTTAGCTATTTAAAAAAAAAAAAAAAAAAAGGGAAAAATAAAAAAAGCAAAGCTCAAGGCCCTGCACAGTTTACCCTGCGGGTCCTGGGCAGTAGCTCACATGTACCTGTAAAGTTCCAACTCAGTAACTCCCATGCTTGCTATCCACAAAACCAGATCTTACTTTTTTTTCCCCTATTATACTACTATATGTTAATAAATTAATATTTCAAAGTGCAACCAAGAGAAAAAAGGTTTGGTCTCATGTTTTGCTTTTATGGACTTAATGTTACAGCTGTCTGACAAAACAAAAAGATTAAATAAGGCATAAAGAGCATTACTGAACAACGAGAAGTATAATTACGAAAGAGGATATAAACTGTGTTTCTAAATTATATGCAGCAAGCTGCATTAAGCCAACATTAAGCTTGAGGAGATAAAAGAAACCCATAAAGCGCCTAAGTTCCTTTTTCAACTGCAACATCAGCTCTTCTCCCCTATATTCAATATTTTGGTTTCACTACATACTTTGCAGGTGTATTGCTCATTTCTCTCTTCAGAGAAAAAAATAACAAAAGACTCCTCCACTACCACCACCACGGGCTGTTCCACCCACGTGCACTGCCAGCACTTCTGCAGACATCAGTGATTCACAGTGTTGCAGTATCCCAAGAACCAGAACAGGATCCTACACTTCACCTTAGGGTAACTGCTCTTTATTCAAAACCTCAAATGTCACCGTAGTCATCCTCTCAAGTTCTCAGATTTAAAAAACCCCAAAATTCTAGAAACACAATTCTGAGCACGGCTGTTATAAAGAAAGAGAATAAAGTCCAACTGTCTAACACTTCAGGGCTGACCAAAAGTTAAAGCATGTTATTAAGAGAATTGTCCAAGTAGATGGTAGGTGGGTGACAGAGGGGTCACAGCATGCTCCCATCACTGGAACCATGTACCTGGATGCACCCTGGAGTCCATTTTTTGTTGGCATAGATGCACATTTCCACAGAAGCAGGCACTGAAAAACAGGCAAAGAAAAAAGCACACACACCCGAACTAGAGAACAGCACACAATTAAAATATCATTATTCACATCCACAGTATCTTCAGCACTTGATCACAAAAAACATTCCCAGTTGCCTGAACTCTTCTCATCACCCTATTTTGCACAGATTTATTCATCGTGAGTATGCAGTATGCTTGTGTGTACACTAATGCCATTAAAAGCCATTTACTCCCTACCCCCATCCCCCAGAGAGCACATTTGATCCAAATCCCACAGAACTGCACTAATATCCAGCACACCACACAGCTTACCACCAAATGTCATCAAATTGTTGCTCGCTGTTTTGTTATGTAACAGACAAAAAGCCCAGGAGGGCAGAGACCGCAGATGCAGGTCAGGGGAAATGGACCATTTTTAATAGCCACAGCTCATATTTTATGCCAGATTTTAATTTGCTTTGCAGCAATTCTTCCAACCCCTCATGGAATTTTACATTAATCTTTTTACAGTGGATTTAATCAGTCTCTCTGAGGTCCACGGCCATGAGATGGACAATCTCTCACACTTCTGCAAATCTCCAGAAATCCTCAAGAAATTCAGACAGACACCAGCAGAGCCACTGATGGCTGGTGCTGTCAGTCCTGGAGGCCCAGCTGAGAACAGCGCAGATAGTTCATTTCAGCCCTGGAGAATGGAGAGGATCAAACCAGTAACTAGCAAGACACAGTGACTACTCGAAAAAATTGTGAATGGCCTACAATCCATGAAAATCATTAAATCTGAAAAAACAACTCATGCTTGTAAATTCACTAAATAATATGCAAACAATCAGAAAAAAAAAAAAGTGAAGCTTAAGAACAAAACTGTACTACCCAGAAGGAGGGGGGTGAATCTCTCTGCTTAGTTTTAACAATTTGCAGGTCTGGGAACAGGCTGGCGTTTTGTTTTGTTTTGTTTAAGAAAAAAAGAAAAAGGCAAACAACACACTTGGGAGCAGTACCTCCCAGAAGTTATGTTTAGAGTAACACGTATGTCATAGTAACTGCTGTTTCAGCCCACTACCTTGAGACCGATGGCTTACTGCTTCCAGGACAATCAATTTAACTCATCTGATTTCCATACAAGTGAAAGGTTTTTGCTATATGCCTTCTGCACAGCCAACCCCTGACAATAATTGGTTTTTGTTGCCGTAGGAACAACATGTTAAATTGGGAAGTTACCCTTGCCATGGGAGCACCCAGAGCCCTTTCCCAGACCTGGGCACCCTCCTCTTTTGCACTTAGAGGTCAGAAAGGAACCAGAAGCATCAAAACAAAGACCTGGCATTACAATATAATCTGCAAAGAGTTTTAATGAGCCTTAATGATCAGTTTTATTCTTTTAGAGAGTACTGTGCAATGCAGAAAATTTCTTGCTAGGACAGTGCCTTATTGCCAGGGTCTATGATTCCCTCTTTGAGATCCACACTGCAGCATAGCAACTGAAATCCGAGAGAGCAGCCCCCAGATGCAATGAATAAGGCATGTTTTCCACCTCTGCTCAAGGATACCTTCCCCTTCTGCCTGCTCAGTGGACTTCTAATTGTTATCTTCAAGAAATTAGCCCATGTTCCATTCAAGCAGCACTTTGGAAAGCAGCTGATGAGCAGATCGTTCAGCAGGTGCAGCTTCTCTGCAGCCCGGCTGGACACTGCCATTGCTGAAGCATCCTCAGGCCCTGAGCGGTCACAATGCTCCGGAACCCCAGCTCTGAGTCTCATCCATAAATCACCACCCTGGACAGGCCACTGCCTGCCAACACGGAGCCAAGAGACTGACTGTGTGACAGCTTACAGGGCAATGTTAGTGCTACTGGTTCTTGAAATACAATAACTACCTCTGAGATCTCCTCCTCTTCCTTCAGAAATAGATTGCGTCAAAGCTGCCCCCTTTTGAGAGCCTCTGCAACCCAGCATGACCGACAACGATAAGTTTTCCATTAAGACTACGGAATTAGTACCTTATCAACACGGGAAAGCACAATCATTGAACCACAGACATGGCCAACTGCCAAAACACACTGTCACATCAATGGAGTGGACAAGGAACGTAGATTCATTTAGCACACACAGTTAACAAGTTTGCACATCCTAATCCTCATTACTGCCGAGGATCCCTCAGCAGGGAGGGCTCAGCAATTGATTACGATCCTATAGAGTAAGTGGAAGAAGCAGCAGACAGGAAGAAATGGAAGAGGGTAGTTTCCACTGCACCTGCCAACAAGGAGGATGAGCGGACAGGTCTGTACGCACTAATGTGACAGCATCAGCAGCAGGTTTCAGGACAACCAAAGGACAGAGGCTTTTGGCTTCTTGAGCAGCATCCTCACGCTGCCAGAACCATTTGCAAGGAATACAAGACATCATTCTGTGGCCATGTCTCCAAAGGAAACCCTAAGGTGTCCCCTTAGCTAGGCAAGCTTTTGCACAGGTACCAGAAAGGATGGCAACAACTCACTCAAAGGATGCAGAGGTCACAGTGGAAAACAGTAAGCCACAAGCTCTTTCTGCTGCAGAATCCCATGTCTGCCCTCTAAAAAGCAAGTAGTACATAAAGAAGGACCATCCGCCCAAGAACCAAGCAGGTCTTGTTCAAAGCCTGCCTCTCTTTACAGCATTAAATGTCATCCCTGTTCCTATCCAGGGCTTCAATGAAATACAACTCTCACAGCAACGTATGGAGCTGGGTCAGATTCCCTCACCCCCTGCACACCCAAAAATTACACCACTCCTTTATATCTTACCTCCCCCTTAACTTCTCCAACAAAACAAAACTAGAAGTGCCCCACCAGAATACCCTTCACAGGGCTTGCTCCTGTCCTCACACAGGGAACGTTCAGAGGACAAACCATCCCAGCTCCAACACAAACAGGGAATTCTGATGTCTGCGAAACTGAGTGGCAAACAGCAACATGTCACAGCAATCTGGGCACCTGTACAGCATCACAGCCGGGTGAGGGGAATAAATCACAGGGCACAAGAGCAGCTGGAGCTGCAGGATGAAGGGAGTGGGAGAGGGATCCAATCCCCAGAACCTGGAGCACTCACCACCTCATCACGCTGGGCTGTGACAGGAGCTGGGTTGCAGGGAGCATTGCTTCTCCTTCAGGCTGACAAATAAATCCACATCTGGGGCTCGATTAGAGAGTAGGAGGGGAGAAAGCTGAGTAAAACTGAAGGTGGACTTTAATTAACCTTTAAAAGTAATGAATGAAGACTACAGTGTAACTGATGATATGAACTAATCTATTCACACTGCTCAGAAACAGTCATTTTTCTAGTTGGAGACCTGTATCTAGTGGAGTCCCCCAGGGTTCGGTATTGGGACCTGTGCTGTTCAATATATTCATCAACGACTTGGATGAGGGAGTAGAGTGCATCCTCAGCAAGTTTGCTGATGATACGAAACTGGGAGGAGTGGCTGACACGCCAGAAGGCTGTGCTTCCATCCAGCGAGACCTAGGCAGGCTGGAGATTTGGGCGGGGAAAAAATCAATGCAATTTAACAAGAGCAAGTGTAGAGTCTTGCATCTGGGCAAGAACAACACCAGGTTCCAGTATAAGTTGGGTACGGAACTGTTGGAGAGTAGTGTAGGGGAGAGGGACCTGGGGGTCCTGGTGGACAGCAGGATGACCATGAGCCAGCACTGTGCCCTCGTGGCCAAGAAGGCCAATGGCATCCTGGGGTGTATCAGAAGGGGGGTGGTCAGTAGGTCAAGAGAGGTTCTCCTCCCCCTCTACTCTGCCCTGGTGAGACCGCATCTGGAATATTGTGTCCAGTTCTGGGCCCCTCAGTTCAAGAAGGACAGGGAACTGCTGGAGAGAGTCCAGCGCAGAGCCACGAAGATGATTAAGGGAATGGAGCATCTCCCTTATGAGGAAAGGCTGAGGGAGCTGGGTCTCTTTAGCTTGGAAAAGAGGAGACTGAGGGGTGACCTAATTAATGTTTATAAATATGTGAAGGGTGAGTGTCAGGAGGATGGAGCCAGGCTCTTCTCTGTGACATCCAGTGATAGGACAAGGGGCAATGGGTTCAAGCTGGAACATAGGAGGTTCCACTTGAATATGAGAAAAAACTTCTTTACAGTGAGGGTGAGAGAGCACTGAAACAGGCTGCCCAGAGAGGTTGTGGAGTCTCCTTCTCTGGAGACATTCAAAGCCCACCTGGATGCGTTCCTGTGTGATCTGATCTAGGTGTTCCTGCTCCGGCAGGGGGATTGGACTAGATGATCTTTCGAGGTCCCTTCCAATCCCTAACATTCTGTGATTCTGTGATTTTGCTAAAGAAACATGTTTAACTGTTCTGTTCTCAAATTATCTCGGTGCAAGTCACCAACAGTGAGTCATCTGTGGACAAACAATGACAGCCTCAAACACCAAAGTAACTTTATCACCAAAAAGAACGTTTTGTGTCTCTGAGTTTCATGCTGATCAATGTTTCTATTGGTAACATGAAAATGTCTCCAAATCTGCTATACTGCTGAGGATATCGATAACCTGACACAGAACAGGCACAAACTTCCTCGCCTACAGCTGGGTTTCCTGTCACTTGTATTAAAAAAAAAAAAGACAGTTTATAGTTTCCCACAACTTTAATTTCAGTCCCCCAAGAAGCACACACACTAGCACAAAATGCTGCCTGCATACTAACTGCCTGTCCTCTAAGGCATGAGCTTCTTAAGTGACTCCTTCAAAATGTGTGGTAAAGAGGAGAAATAAGCACTCACATTTCATTTGCAGGTAAGCTCACTGCTGGAAAAAGCTCTGAACTTTTCTTTCAGCAAGCTCCCTTCACCAGCCCCTGGTTTCACCAAGCTACGGCATGCCGTGACACTGACACTGCTAACATCAACCCCAACATAGCGTGGGGCCAGTTTAGTGCTCATCAAAGCAGTGTAAGAGTTACTTTAACACTTTCCAGTTTAGGCCACTCAGTATCAGAAAGGCACAGTTCCTCAGGAAACTCCAAGAGTGTTTTCAGTTTCACACGATGATGGTGTTCTGTACATTTATTGAAATGAGAGTATATTTATTTTATAAGCACAAAAAAAAAAACAAACAACAAAGTAGTTAACAAGCAAATAACCTAGTTTCTAGTCAGTCTCCTGTGCCCTTAACTCTGCAGAAGCAGATTAGATTCCTCTCAGGGAGCCATCGGCATTCAGCATCCAGCTCCAGCACCCTCTGAAACCTCTCTGGTGCCAGGGACAGAACCCAGCACTCCCCAGTGCCACACGGCAGCGACGCTCCTTTCACTTCACGCAGGGTGACATCCTCAGACAATTCCGAGGCTTCACACCTTTCAAAGCTGCCATGTGCATATTCTGATTTACTGTGAGTGCATACAACACTGTGACAGATTTAAGCTATTGCTGGAATCGAATCTGTGGAAGACCAAGTTCTTCACAGGAGGAGGTCGATGCCTTCAGCATCCACTCAGAACAGTATGCTGTTCTGCGATAATTCCTTTACATATCACTTATTATTCTAGAGTCTGTATTTAATACCTGTTTTACAGGTGCTTGGATGGATGTAAAGGTCCAAGAGTCCCACGGAAGCACTAATAATCACCTTAAAAAAGCCTGTTGCGATAGTCCCTGTGAACGAAACCTGATGTAGGTCACTGCTGTTTCCCTGCGTAGCTGTACCGACTACAACCCTAGCGTTCTGCTAAAGCAGTAACAAAAAGGTAACTACAGAGTACCAGCACCCATCAGCAAAGACCCAGACCCATAATTACGGGAAGCCTGTGCCACCCCTCCCATGCTGTGCCCATCAATGTCCCACTGCCGATACCTCTGGGAGCACCAGCGCGTTTCCCGTTCGCAGTGGTTAAGTCACGTACGAACTTACGGCCAAACCGCCGGCAGGCGCGGAGCTGCTGCTTCCCACAAGCTCTCATGGTGGAGGGGAGTCCGATAGTCAGCTAGCGACAGCACCCGCTGTTATCCCTTTGTCCAGGTGCTATCATGCCAGCACTCTCACGTGCGTGAATGGTGCAAGGGGTGTGATCCTGCTGGTACCAGCACCAGCGCTGGCAGCGCTAAGCCAGCCCGAGTAAAGCAGAGATCAGGCGCTCTGCCTTCTTCCACTATCCCAGCTCATGGATGTGTTCATGCCTCCCCAACACAACACCCAAAGCCTGCGCTTGCGCCGTGCTGTGTCACCCCTCCTGCGTGCGGGGGGCACCCCAGGAGCCCAGCCAGGACACGCCTCCCCCCTGCTGAAGTGCCACCAAAGCACCCAAACCTGCACGCAAGTGGGACTGCGCTGTACTTGCTGCTTCTGCATCCTTTAACCACCTCCACCAGAGAAACGGTAGTNTTTTTTTTAATTAAAACCTCCAAAATAAAAATACAGTGTTTGGAAACGTAGCACACCAACTCCAACACAGGATGCCCTTCCTTGAGAGGATACACAAATAAGTGATTTTCAAATAAATATTTATCATATAAAATTATCCATACCAAATACAAAGTAAAAAAAAAAAAGCCAGTATATATCAGCCCCCTTAAATTTTTCAACATGCTTCATAGTGGGTAAAATGATATTTCAAAGTCCGATTCATGACTCTTGGTGGCTTTATTTTAGCTTTGTTTGTTCATTTTAAAATTACAGATAGAAAGATCTTGTTAAAAAAAAAAGTCCTCTGAGTTACCCAATTTTGACAAGCCAGCTCATTGCTAAATATATTTGCCAAGTTTATTCTTTAAAAGCACATTACTCAACATCATTAATGATGAGCAAAATACAAAAATAAAAAATTTACCGTTATTTCTCTTTTCTCTACAGCATTTACCCTATATCCACATAGAGGCTTAAGTTAATTACCACTTTCTGTCCAGTACTGACTTAAATCGAACAAAATCAGACATTATAAACTACAAGTTACTGAATAAAGTTATTCAAGATGTCTTCCTTTTTTGTATCATCCTACTACAATTCTTGAAAAGGCACATCTTTCTCATCCAATGCTGTTTGCTCAGAATTTTACACATCATTTACATATGTGTTATTCTATTTATAAGTGCTACTAAAAAAAACCCCAGAAACTCTTTTCCATAGAAAGGTATGCCACAGCAAAATGACCAATCGATGCAAAGGTCGATAATTTTTGTTTAAAGGCAAATACAGCTGTAATAATTAAAAGATGACACACAAGGGCAGTTGTCCATATCATAGGAGCAGTATCTCACATACATTCCACATGTTTTCATGGAGAAATGTACTTTCAAGTCAATACAAAAATAGCAAGTTTTCTTCTTGGAGATACAGACACATTTATCATATTAATCACCTTCATATCAATATTGTATGTAACTTACCAATCATAGGATAAAGGTACCCGATTTTTCTATAAGCTCTTCCAGAAATGTTAAGAGCTCTTCCTACAATAATTCCAAACTCAATCATCCTTACCTTTTTCTGGACTTAAATTTTTATATACTTCAAGGTCTGCCATTAAATTTGTAACTCGAGCATTATTGGCAAGTAGAATGGAAATTCTCACTGCAGGAAAGTCTCGATCTAATCTTCTTGTCTCCAGAGCTCAAACATTTGGAAAGCAATCCTTACAAGTACAGGAGAACATCGCCAGCACTGCTCTTCACAAGGAACGACAAAATCTTCACGATCCATAACACAAAGACAGAAAATTGCAAATCCACAGGCAATACTAGACAACTTTCTTCAAAACCGAAAAGCACAGCCTGAGAGGGAAGCTGGAAGCATCTGCTCTGTGCTGCTGCTGCTGTGGGAACGCAGGAGCAGCGACTACTTTTGGTATGAGCCGTGCATGCATAGCACAGCGATCCAGACGCTCCGGGCATTAAGTGTGCACAACGCCTGGGAAGCAGAGGTCTGTAGGCAAGCACAAGGAAATTCTGCTGGCACCCAGGGAGGCCAGTCAGGAACGGATTACCATACTCCAGTTAACGAACAGGAGAGTGACGCAGGCTGAATGCAAAAGAGAAAAACCACCCTCACTCCAAAGTAACTCCCAGCGTCTGCAGCCACAGGATTCTGCAAGGAGGAAGGAGAGAACCACTGTGGACCAAACTCCTTTTCCCCCAGGATTTGTGCCCCCTCCTCCTATCTCCGTCACTAACTTGAAGGGGAACAGCCATTCTGCAGAATCAGAGCACAGAGCATGCAAATGGTTTCGTCTGTGCATCACTAAGCATTCGATTTCGTAAGAACAAGTAGTCTCCTGTGAGATGCTGAGGACTAACTCTCCCAGAAGCTATAAAAAATTACCATGTTACTGGCTAAATACTGTGCTTGTTTAAGCCAACTGGATGCTACTAAAATCAGGAGGTTTATAGTCAGTGTGGAACAATGGGCAGAAACACTCAGACTTGCAGAAATTGCACTTGCTTATGACAGAGCCCAAGGGGACACAGTGCTGGAAAGCATGGCAAGAATAAAGTAGGCTCCATATACGACGCTTTGCATCTTTGATTTACTGAATTTTCTAATTGTTTCATCACTCATCTGGCTCTTACACAGTGACCTTTACATCAGTGCTCCAAAGGATTCCCCAGCTGTATTCTCAAAGACTGTGACAGCAATAAAAGAGGACAGAATTTGTCTAGTGCATGCTAGGAAAAAGTTACACAACAGATGAGGAAAAACAAAACAAAACCAAAGAAAAGGAAAATAGTTCTACCTGACTGTAGAACTTAAGCGAGATGAGAGACAAGATACAAGTGGAATTGCCACATTTTACTTACTAAGAAACCATTATTTCTTAGTAAGACTTGCCACAGTCACCATGTCATGACAGATCGCAGCACACTGACTATATCTAGCAACATAGAAAATGGAACAACCCCCCCAAACCCACTGTAGGATTGTTCTTGGCTGCACTCAAAGTTTGTGCTTCTATTCACCCTTTCAGCTGAGGATGGCAGGACATGGCAGGAGTCACGCTCTGCAGAGAGAAGTCATAAGGAGGGAAATGGCACAGCTACATCGTTACCCCACCGCTGGTCCAGAGCTCCCTTCACCAGATTAGCGGATGAAGTCACCACTCTGAAGCCTCCAGACAGTTATCAATACATTTACATTCAAATGAAGTGACGTGCTACAGTTGTAATTCAAAAACATCAAAAATTAAACTGTCACCACTCTATAGTTGAATTCTTGATGTATCAGACTGCACTCAGTAATGCGTTACGTGCAAATTACTCCACACTCCTGTCACTCTATTACTTACGAAAGGAGCTATACACAAGCTATACACCAAAGTCGCTCTGTAAGAAAGCTTGCCCAATCATCAACACGCTCCTGATTGTTTTGTCTTCAAAATAAAGTTCATTTTAAAAACAGAAGTGCTTAAATGGTATATGGCTTTAGAAATCAGAGCACATTAGCAAGAACATTTCAGCAAATGAAGACTTCTAGGTAGTTCAGGGTACATGTGCCAAAAAGTATGAAAGTATGTGTAGGTTTATTCAACTTCCAAAAAGCAAAAAAGAAGAAAAAAAAAAAATCACCATGACAACTCTTCACTGACCAGCCAGGTTTTGCATCCAATCCCTTGCCCTGTCAGTCAGAGTCAAAGCTGAAACCAGTGTGTCTTTGAAGACACACTACATTAGAGTTTGACTGTCTGCAAAGGGAAAAGTCAAAAGCAGATAGTTCTGCTACACCACCTGACACTGCTGCTACATCTTCTTTAAGCTGTGGCTGAGTAGCCCTCACGTCTCTCTAGTCTGTTCCCTTTCACGTACACCCCCAGTTCTCAGGGGGATCCCAGGAGCTGTGCGGAGCCACAGCAGGCAAAGTTCTAACCATTTGGGAGCTGATGGTGACAGACAAGCTTTCCAAATATAACTTTCCAAATGTAAAACTGATGTTAATCAAACACAGGTAACAATGATCACCACAAGACAATGGTACATATTTTCAACAGCCGCTGGTGTTTCATAGGGTTCGCATAATCCCGCAAGATAAGGTTTGGCAGGAACGGTAACACGCTCGTGTATTTTCCACCCCATAAGCCCTTCCCTGGGAGACCTTTGCCAATACCTCACATGCTTAAAAGTCTGTTTTTTCCAACTTTTTTTAAGCTGGTTTCAAGAAACATGTGAACCGTTCTCCAAGCCTCATCTCACCGATAGCTTTTGACAATTTCAGCTACAAAAGCACTAAAATTAATTAAAAATATGTTCATTCACTCAAAATCTACCTCCCCCAAGTTAATACTATTTCCCAATCTTCTTAACTTGCTTTTCAAAAATAAGAAGTTCTGTCATTAAACCACTGGAATTATTTTGAGACAAGACAGCAAGCACTTCCAGGTACAAAGCAGCATCAAAGCACTATCCCTGTTATTTCATTTAACAAGGGGATTTACATCTTCCAGCTTCCTTGTGACACCTGCAAACTGTAATTCTCTTCTACACACATGGTTACAGATATGTTTTGATTTAAAATACGCTGTAGTTCATTCAGCTCACAGCTTCTGGCTGAGAGGAGGGAAGCGCGGCCCCTTTTGAGCCAAAAGCAACACCAGAGGGACAAAATGGTGCTGGCTTGTCTTGTGGGGTATAGCTGCCAAACCAATGCCAAGGTTTTTAGTTGCCTGGAAGAAAAGATCCATTAAACCTCTCCTTCCCCGGCAGCTCAGGTCTGCTGGGCTACAAAACCAGCCAAACACTCCCTTGAAAAGCACGGCAGATGCCTGTATGCCACGTAAACCCGAACCAGTATTTCCTGGGCAAAAGTCCTGCCTTGTGCTTGCTGTTAGAGGTTGGACGGGATGTGGAGAGGCCACGCAGGCTGTCCCCACACAAGCTCATTGTGAGGCCCCCTGCGAGAGCCGACAGCCCCGTCCTTGGCAGGGCTGAATGGCTGTGGTCCAACATACCTGCTGGAGAACCCGTGCGATGCAGCCTGGACCATTCCCCCAGACACAGGGGATTGCCTTCCGTCCCCACAGCCTGGCAGCACCTGAGCCTGCCCATGCCACCGGGCAGCTGCCACATCCCTATCTATCATTAAAGAAAATTTATTACCAAAACCATCAGCCTTTGCCAAGTTGCCAAAAATGGAAGACAGATTTTCAAACACTAAAACCCATACCTCACAGGGCTTAGATTACTGAACAAAGACACAACAGTGCAAGTTCTACTGCAAAATATTCATTTTCCCATAAATGAGAATATGATTTAACTAATAGTTTTGCAATTACAGCATCAGAAGAATATTAATTTTCTGGCTCATCAGTTTTTCCTTTCTCACTACCAAAATAGCTGGAAAGCGGTACAAAGACTAATTCTGCTAAAGAGCGAGAAAAGCTGATTAGAGAACTTTTACCTCTTGCAGTAAACAGAAAACGAAATAAGATAATAACATCTTCATATTCATCATCCAGATTTAAATTGAGACCTAAACTGTAACACAACCTCCTAGCAATGAATAAAACTTTATACTAGCTGCATGAAAAAACTGTCATTTTTATACGATTAAAGCTTTTATCAACTCTCCTCATTTGCCATTAATGAAGACATGGTTCTTTGGAACGCTGACAAATACACAGAGATGGAAGGGGAAAAACACTTGGCATTAGAACTCAACAGCCTGATACGCTGGCTCGAGAGAGATCCCACACATTAAACTCTTCCTTTCACCAAAGGATGCATCTAGTGATAGACACAGGGTTCTTAAAGGTAGTTACACATTCAGCAAAGCACCAAGAGGCAGTTTCTTCAGGCATCTTAGGCACATTTTTAATCTATGTGAACTTTAATAAATAAACTCTTTTGTGCCCTTCTTGTATATACGTTTTCAGTTATGTCTGGTTGCCAAGGAATGAATTGTGGATATTTCACTACACAGATCAGAATTTAAACCAAAACAGAAATTACTGCACTATTAACTTGTCCTGCTTTCCCAAGCATCATTATAAAACTTAAATTGAAGCTGACTACTAAGATGTAAGTCTGAATCCCGCAGTCTACATCTGGCATGTTTAGCACTGTAGCCTCAAGCACAGGGCTTGCACGAGGCTTCAGAGCTAATTATAAAGCATTGCCCATCCGCAAACATCAAGCCCACTGTATACATGCAATTTGGCAAAGATTTAATAGTGTTCCCCCAAAACTCTTGTGCTCTAATAACGAAAAAAAGAGCATTTTACTGTATAAAAAGTAGAAGATAATGCATTTTTATGACCCCATTCATTGGACACAAAAGTTCAAGATCACTGAAGCAAAAAAATCCTGCAAGAACTTGCACAAAAGCTCAGCTTCTCAGACTGAAGTGAATGGAAAAACACTGCAATAACATCTGCCGTAAGCAATCCCCTGTGAAGCTGTCCAAAATTGGTCGTGCAGGAGCTGTAGGTGTTCATCTAATAAAGGTGGTGCACAACTGCATCCACAGCATCTGGGAAATCTTTGAGATGGTCTCTCAAAATAAGCAATTGCCTCAGACTAAGGCTCTCTCTCTGCCCCCTCAACCTGGGATGTATATTAGTGGGTGACTTGGAAGAACCTTTTGAAGGATGCTGGATATTCCTCAAACAAGAGCCTAAAAGCACATGCAGGAATCCAGATCAGCCCTTAGCAATTTCCCCTGCGAGTCTGCTGCTGGCTGGGACAGACAGCTCACTGCACATTGTCAGACGGCAAATTAGTTACTGAAAAATGTTGTTTGCTTAGTGCCAGCACAAGACCAATGTTTGAGTGGCCTGTTTCAAAGTGCCATTTGAAGTAAGTACAAGTATTGATATCCACAGCAGCACTGTGCCAAAGCTGCACCGCAGTGGCTCAGGACGTCAATACTGAAGTCTAGAATGAAGTTCCCATTCTGGCTGCTTTCCCAAGGACAGAAGAAAGCATTATCACCACAATGTTCTCCATCCATTTCCTCAGTGAGATGTCGGAATGCAGACACTGAAAGCTACCAAAGTGCCAAACACAGCTTAAGAACCTGCCTACCTCACAGGCTTGGCCCTTGGTTCAGTACCTCCAGTAAATGGCCTTTCAAAGTTGAAGCAACCAAGCAACCCAACCTGCTCCATCCATGACAGTCCAACTCCGGCAAGGTTGCACGAAATGCCTGTTTCCCTTCAAGCAGAAGGTTTACACCAACCAACACAAACTTTGGAGTTAATACCCACAGATGGGCAAAAGTGTGAGTGAGTTCCAAAAACTTATCAGATGTGAAGTTAATAAATGCAACGATCTCAATGCAGCCGCTGGCTGGGGAAGCACTTACATTGCTGACCGGCAAGTGCTGCAGGCATGTGCCACAGGAAGGGTTATTATTTTTTTCCCCTTTTATACTTTTAGCCCCAAACATCTGCTACCAACATAGATGGATGCTTGGTCTGACAACACAGCCATTCCCATATTCTTATTGCCAGCAAACAAACAAAATATGATCCACTTTTACAGCTTGAAAACCCTGAGAAAAATAAAAAAAATCTTCCAAGCCTGAAGACATGCTGTACTTTGTATTTCTGCACTGTTTGCAACAGGAAGGAAAAGAAAGTAGGTTCATCAAGTCCTCAAGGCTATTCCGAACATTATAATTGTGTATCTGCTCTATTCTACAGAAACTGCTCAAATAGCTTAAGCCCAGATCTGTCTTCAGTTTGTTATTCTCTGTGTGCGTGCACAGTGCTGTATCTCGCTGTTACTGAAGAAAACTGACATTTTTGCTTCCAGGCAGATAAGACTCCCTATAGTACAAGACACAGCAGCAACCTCCACTTCTGTAACCAAAAATGTCAGACACGAACAGATAAGGTTTTCAATATCCTGCAAATGCAGCTATTAGCAGCTTTTCCTAATAAAATTATAAGAAATCCTTCGGCAATTCTGATGCATATAGTAGTTCAGTGTTACACATACGAATACTCAGTCGTTACTCAAAGACAACCTGTTAAAGCCCTGTGGGAAGGCACGGGGTTGTGTATCAATACTTTTCTCGCCTAACAACATGCACGTGTCTCAAAGCATCATTATAATATGGTAGAGAGCAGCCTGATCAGTGCACAGCAGCATTTTCCAGAATGCAATGGAAACGCTGCTGTTTGTATTTGCTGTTCACTGTACACAGGCACTGAACTGGGACCACTTAAACAGTTCTCCAGCCTTCTGTTTGTGTTAGTCGATATATTGCTTGCCACTAATTACATTTAGAACTCGAAAGCAAGAGCACAGACTGGTAAGTTTTAGAAAAATTCTTAAAGCATCCTACCTCCACCTCAAAGTACATCAGTTTTAACTGTGTCTATTTATATCCTCGTAGACAATTTTCAGTTTGCTCTTGTGCCAGCTTTCCCCATCAGTTCCAATAAGCCTTCTCTTCCCTGAGCTTTCCCTTCGCAATGCACTTCTAGTCAGCAGTCACATCCCCTCTCAAGCTTTGGTTTTCCAGGCTAAACAAACCAGACTCATCTTGTCTCCCCTTCTGTAGTCCTTTTCCCTGCCTGTTTCTGAGCTCCCCTTGCTCAAACACCGTTGACCAGAACCCACGTTACCCCAGGCCTCGCAGCACTAACACCTTCATCTTGCTCCACGACACTCAAAATTGCATCTACCTTCAACTAATGCAACACATGAACAAGGTGCTGTCCTCCTGTTCCCATATCTCCTATGCTTTGTCCTCCACCACCTCCTCGCTTGCAGCTGATAGTCTCCCACACTGGAGCAGCAGCATTCACTGCCCGTCTTCCAAGGCAGGTTCTGTGACCTCCATGCAGAGGTATCGTGCACTCCAATAGCTTATACCTGCAGTGCTGCAGTTTCATTCACATGTTTCTGCTCTAAGTTGGAGGGTTTCCCCCCCACTTTGGTTGGTT
Source organism: Syrrhaptes paradoxus (assembly GCA_013400615.1). Classification (NCBI taxonomy): domain Eukaryota; kingdom Metazoa; phylum Chordata; class Aves; order Pterocliformes; family Pteroclidae; genus Syrrhaptes; species Syrrhaptes paradoxus. The sequence continues at coordinate 250,797 of VZTO01001365.1, forward strand.
TTTTTGGGCTTGTTTTGGATTTTTTGTGTTTGCTTGGTTTTGGGTTTTGTTGTGGGTTTTTTGGGGGTTTTCGTTTTGTTTTGTTATTTTTTCTGTTGGTGGTTTTGCTTGGTTTTGTTTTGGGTTTGTTTTGGGGTTTTTTTGCACAAAACAAGATGTTTAAACTACTCCAAATAAACACAGAGCTTCAGCATTCTCATTTATGCAATCCACAAAGTTTCTTGCATTTAAACACCTCAGCTGGAGGTGAACAAATGGAATACCATCTGTTCATGCTCTTAAAGCAAGGCAGGTCCCAGAAGGTTGATGAAGGAATCACCAGAGATGAACACAGTCGAGCAGCAAAGTTCACATCGTGTGCCTCTGTAGACGCTTCCAGTCCTGAAGTCTCCACAGAGAAAGATGTTCCTACAGTTTTTTAAGAACACAAATATCCCGCTGAGGTCTGGGAAGAGGTGGAGAGGCCAGAATGGCAAAATTAGAAACTAAGAATTAATTACAGAAATGCAATTCAAACAAAAGGTTTGTATTTCTGAGACAGCTTAAGAAGAAAGGATAATTGGCATAAGTAACTGACTCTATTGTATGAACAGCTACTTTCAGAACTGCTGAGACAAAATCAGCTGTTTGCTAAACATGTCAGAGTTTCTCTGTGTTCAACAATCATAGAATATTAGCATTCATAAATGTAGAAAAATAAGCTAATCAACGGCTCTGTGTGCTTGCTTCCCAAAGAGACATGCTCTCAGTGTCAGAATATGAAACTATAATAGTAAAAACTACAAAATCATCATGAAAACACTGTGTAAATTTGAATTAATAGACACTAGAGCCGGACACATGCAACCCAAACACCAAAATGTCAGCAAATCACGAGGGGATGGATCACAGCACCTTCCCTGCTAACAGACAGTACCCTTCCCACATAAAGTTCATATTAGGTTTTCTTTCCTAATTTCCCAGTGGTGCAAAAAAATGTTAAAAAAGTACAATTTCCTTATAGCTGCTGGAGAAAATATGATCTCAGACACAGGTAAGTCCCAATTTAGCTGTCTGGCATTTCTTAGTCATGCAAAGCCCAAAGTTCACTGTTCAGTCCCAGTTGGTCTCTCTGCGAGAGGCAAGGAGGATGGGTCAATCTTAACCGCGAGGCTGCCATCAGGAAGGGGGGCGAGCACCCAGCCCACTCAACCCCACCCCTCCCACTGCTCTTTGTCAGGACCTACAGGATCAGAAGGCTCACCGGCTAAAAGCAAATCCTTAAAAAGCTCCATCAAGCGTTTTATCTATATCAGCACAGTCCAGTAGGAAACCAACATCTCTCAAGCGTTAGGAGCAACATGCTAACGCCTGGGGACACGCACACATCTCCTTCTGCCACGCTGCTAGGAACTGCCACCTCTGTCACTGTCCAGCAGGGACTTCAGCTCCCTGCATAGACTGAAAGTAACTGTCGCTGCAGCGTCTTGCTTAGGTTGAAGAGACAAATGGAAAGCGCTGAAGGATTCTGACAGGGAAAAATAATTAATCCTGTCTGGTCATGAATGAAAGACAAGTAAATTAAGCCTTTCTGGTCGAGGATTTCTGATAATTACCTCTTCTACTTCAGACGATTATCACTTTGCAGACTCACCACTCAATAGCTGCTCATGGATTACTGGACTTTGTGCTAATGGATCATTATCCAGCCTTCACACCATTAGCAGGATAAAGACATCATGCTGCTCTGCGATAAAATACCACCTCAAGTCACAGAGTATGGACCAGACTTCTATTTCACTTCATCTGGAACAGATCTGCAAATATGCTGCTCCAGTTAAACACTCATGCTAGAGAGCAGACTGTTGCCTGGAGAGAATTGCGACTAACGGGCATTTACCAAAACATTGCAGGAGTGCTCAGACCCAGCAAAGCGGGGCCCAGGTGAAGATGTCTGGGAGACAACCCTCTCCTTCCCTGATGTCAGAGAGAACTCAGAGGGAACACAAACCCACCAAAATCAGTGGGACCGCACGAGTGGCCTGATAAATCCCAGAACAAATCTCAGTTCTATTTGAGAAGCAGAACAGTTCTGCCTGGAGATGACAGGTTCACCAGTGACAGATTTGTGAACCATCTTCCCTGCAACACATGTCCCAAATGTAACACACAGATTAATTAATATGACCATGCTGCTGTCAGACTGACTTACAGAAAAGTTATTAACATTCTTCTGGTGTCCCAAATAGAACTAACAATGCCTATGGGCAACAAAAAAGCAGTACAAGGGAAAATGGTGTTCCCTCTGAATAGGCTTTTGTTAAAATGATGCACAAATTGACAAATTATTAATTTTCCTACTAAACCATTAGCTTCATCAGTGGTAACATAACCTCAGTGACAAAAATGCAGATACAGTTTGGTTTACAGTGGGTTGCATCATGGTTCTGGGAGCTGCGAACTTCCCAGCTTCCTGACAAACACAGTGAAAATGGAGATGTAGGTTCTCTAGAAATCTTCTCTTTGCTTTTGAAAAAGATGAGTACTTCCATCTTTGATTTATAGGCATTCCATCCTGCTGTTATTAATAGTGCCATAAATACACCCTAAGGTGACAGTTTTTAATCACTGATCTCAAAGGGAAAAAGGAATACAAAATCTGGGCCTCTCAGAAACAGCATCAAGAAGCCAGTCCCCCAGCAGGACAGGCAGGGGTCCAGCTGTCTTATTATGCTAGACTTGCAGGAGTCTGTTCCAGGCGGGGATGGCTCCCAAATCCTGGTGGTCCCTCACCCCCTGCAGGAGCATGGGCTGGGCTCAGCACTGCTGCCTACCCCATGCCCAAGGGCAAAGCTACCCATCAAAGGGCGAGAAACCTGTGTGGGGGATGCACACATGTGCCCTCTGGTTGATATATCAACATATAAAAAGAGGTCCTGAAAAGGAAGTATTTTATATCAAAACATCACCAGAGTATTTCCCTGACTTTGTTATTGGAAGGGTACGCCAACAACTGAATGATCATAGCATGTATTCTGCAATGTCAAGAGACTACGATGTAAGGAGTTGACAGGGGACTAATCGGGGATCACCGTTAGGCATCTCTTTTGCACAAACTTCTGGTCCATACTTGGAAGTAAAGCTCTTCCTGGTGCTTTCAATTCCTTCTCACTAGGAGCACAAAAGATACACACCTGCAAATTTTGCTGGCGCAGTTTTAAAAATGTCTCAAGAAGAAATGTTTAAGCGTAAGGCAGTGCCAGACCAGAACACAATTAACCATTTCTCTCCAAAATACAATCACTACCTAAACCCAAAGCAACTCTACCCACTGCCTATGCTCCGAACACGGCTTCAGTCAGAGCCAAGTCTCCCTGCCAGGAGCACCTGCGTGCGGTGCCCTCACCCAAAGGCGAAGGGAGGAAGCGCGTTCCCACCCCGCACCGCGGAGCGCAGGGGAAGGGCTCCCTGCTGCACACCCCCCGAGCACCGGCAGCACCGGGGATCCCGGAGCGCCCCCTGGCGGGCCCGCGCGGCGCTGCCGGCAGCCAGCCGGTCTCCGTGCCCCCCCACCCCGTCCCCGCACTAAGGGGGCGGCGGCAGCCCGGGCCCCCCGCCGCCAGCCCGGGCCCCCCCTCCCCGCCGCTTGGGGCCGCCGCAGGGTGGAGGCGCGGCCGAAGGGAAGCTGGTGCAGGACCGACGGGCCCTGGGAGGAGCGTTCCCGACCAGATACGCACACCACAGAAACTGGAGTTGCACCTGATAGTAGGAAGCAAAAGCCAAAATTATCAGAAAGCTTGTAACTTACCGTGAAATACACCATTGTCCACTAAGAAGTGCCTGCAGTACTGCAGACAGCTTTTCTTATCCAGACTCCAGTAACTCATCGTAAGAGGACTTTCTGCTCACCATCAAAGACAGTGACCCTGCAACGTGAACAGAGTACGGATAATCATGAGTTAATTTGCAAGAAATGCACAGCTCCTGCAAGCACTACAAGAGTATTTATTTGTGCCCTTTATGCAAAATAAATTAATTAACTTCATACAAAGCATTACAAGTGTATTCCTTCACTCTCCAGACACACCCATCTCCCAGGATACACAGGCAAAGGGTACAGGTGGATCACTTGGACCCAGCTAGCGATGGACGGTCAGCAACGCTTACAACCAGCAAGCCCAAGGCTGCTGAAGTGCACCCACCCACAGCTGCACCCGCGATGGGCGGCTGCTGTGACAGTCAACCCCCACAGCCGCTGCAGGCTATTGTGGGGCCATGGAGAAATAATCAATTTAATCTATTTACTGATGCTGTCCCATATTTAACAAGCTACAGGCGCATCAGACACCACCACAGAACTATAAACCCTCCCCAAATGAAGGTTATAAAAAAAAAAAACCAGTGACTCAAAGGTAATTTACCTCCTGATTTTGAAACCAGAGTAGCGTTAGGTGGACACAAAGCCCCCTGAGCACTCCCCCCAACATCAGCGCACCCCTGCCCCAGGCAGACATTCACCTGCAGGACCTCAAGATGCACCCTCCTGCAGGTGGGCAGTTTGAGCAGCACCTTTGAGGAGGTGCAGTTACATCAACCGTGTGAAATCCTTGTCCACCAGCCCTCAGGGATCCCAGCTTTGAACAGGGAAGGGATGGTCTCAGCTCAGAGCATCGATGCTATCCTGTGCTGAAGCACAGGATAAACTGCCAGTCAGCTTTGCCATCTTTTCTGCGTCCCCTGCCTCTGTTGCGGCCCCATTACACAGCTAATCACCAACAGGACCAAACCGAAGGAATGGGAGCAATAACCTTCCTGGCAAACACCACCAGCCAAGGACACCCCAGAGCACAGCAGAGCACCTGGGAGCCCAAACGCTCCCCCTCAACGGCTGCCTGAACCAAGAGTCTTCATCAGAGGACAGAAGCCCACATGGAACGAAGACAGGAATTCGTCTTGGAACCACTGCGCTCTTTTCAGAGGCAGGCTGCAGAGAACTTCCCACAAGAACACAGAAGCCAAGCAGCAACCCTTCCCTGCCTGGGTCCATGCTGGCCTCTGCCTTCCTGCTCGCCTGCCAGGATTGAGGCTCCCAGCACCGTCACAGGATGAGTTTTGCCTCTAACGCCAGCAGCATCCAAGACAAGCCCATCAAAGTATTCACGGGTAATTTGCCACAGATGCTACCACCAGTAAGTGCTAGGACACAGCAAGTGTTTTTGGACACAGGCCCCAGAGCTCTGCTAGGGACAAGCCCCTGACCACCAATTTTTCTTGAGTCCAGCCAATGATATTTATAAACCAGTTAAAATGGAACCGCACAGCAAGCCAGCACGAAACAAAGACCAGCCAAGGGAGGGGAACGCAAGTGGCTGAAGCCAATGGCTGACAATGAAACAACCCCCCTTCAGCCCCGGGAGCGTTTCCATCACAGCCACTCTGCTGTTCCACTGCTGCAGTCGGGGACAATGGGAACAGTTGGAACAATTATTTTCAGAGACCTAAACAGTAAAGTTAACTCATTAATAAGCTGGTGATTATAACCCAAGACAAGGCTGTGTTTGTTCGAGTCATTTAATTGAACTTCCATACCAAGAATTTCAGCCTTTTCTTTTGCAAGTTGGACCTTACAAAAAATCCATCCCACCCAGCAGGACTTAGTATGCACAGTTATGATCACAGCCAAACAAACCAGCATTTCATACTTCTTTGATATTTGCTCCTGGGAAAACAAACCAAAACAAAAACCCCATGGACTCCTTGATCTCCTGTTCTGACACCAAATCCTCTCCCTGGATCCTCCTTCTCCCTGTGCTATTTCACCAAGTTCAAGGCTTGTATTTCAGCAATCCCGATACCCCTTCCTGTTACAAGCTTGCTTTGGTCTCCCGTTTTATCTCCCTCCCACCTCCAGTCTCATCAACCCAGCTGCTTTCTCACCCACACTTGGCACAAACAACGCCAACGGTCTCCATCCCAGCAAACCACAGCAGGATGTAAGGACACTGCTTTTCAAGCCCCCTCATAAAACTGCTTCCAGGGGGGGCTAGTAACGAATCCCCCCAGATTAAATACCACAGCATGCTGTAAGTGCACAGACTGTGGCTCTGCTGAGGAACACAGATCCATTTTGCTCCACTGATCTCAAACCAGAAAGGAAAACAAATAACCTTTAATCATAGCCAGCAGGACTCATCCTGAACAACCAATTTAGACACAATCATTTCTTAGGACCCAATGACTGTACTCAGCTATAAGGGAAAAGAAAAACCTGGAGAACTTTTCCCCTTCCCCACGCATCACTGTGATGAATGCTGTCTCCTGCAGTGGTAAAGGTGAAGCAGCTGATCAGGAAAAGCCCAGAGACACCTGCTGTTTCTGGTCCACCTGGAAACAAATCCAGTCCCATCTCTATTGCAGTCCCCTGCGATGGCTGAGCAGCCCTCCTCACCCCCACCACTTTCGTCAGTCACTAGGCACCCCTCAACCCATTCACCTCACAACCCAGGAAAAAGCAGGCTGGTCCTGGAGGGCTTGCACGCTGAATGAGCTCAGAGAAGGTACTCTGGAGGGGCAGCAGAATCCTGTGACCTGGAGGCAAAGTAGAAGGGACCCAGCTTCCACCTGTCCTGCCAGCAAGCTGTCGGATCAGATGGGCTCCGACGGACACCCCTGCCAGGAGTGCTCCAGCCTGGAAGGTGGCAAGGTTTTCTTCTGCAGGAGATGCAGCTAGCATGGGGCTGAAGCCAATAGCTTTGTAAAAAAAGTGTGATGTTTGATCGTTGCAGCTATTAGAGACTGACAGGCAAATGCTAATCTGATATTTACAGTGTTTCTGTTCCAGATTTGCAAGGAGGCTGTCCTTGCAGATGTGGGATTTACCTTTCCATTGTTGCCTCTGCAGGAAGAGAGATGTCGTGAACGATCCACTCCAGGTGTGAGCCAAAAATGCCTGTTTCTGTTTTGCTCGATCTTAAAGCTATCACAGTCTCCATTACAGTATGTGTTTGGGGTATGGCCCATGTATTGTTTACACTAAAGGCATATTTTACTAAAATCTGGAACACTAAGCAGTAATACCCGTTACCTCTGCCAGACTTCATCTTCTACACTTCTTGGACTTTTGCCCTTGCCAGCCATGAGCTTTCATTATAGCTTGCCATAACTAAGGCCACTCTTCCAGCATTAATTAGTGAGGCACAAGCTGTTAGTTACTTTAAACCTGTGGGAATAATAGTACTATCGTGGTCCAGCCTATTGCCAGGCTTTTTATAAAAAACAAGTGACACCATGTTTTAATGAAGAAAATCTTACCAAATATTCATCACTAAGAATGTATACAAAATAAAAAGAGATTTTATCTCCTGCTCAGCTTCCACACAGAACTCATGTCACAGGGGGAGATTTACGAAAATGTTGCTATTGATATATATATATATATATGCAGTGCCTCTGAAAGAAACCCCCGCGGCCTCTTCCCCTCCCTTTCAGGGCTCATGCCGATACAATACTTCTTTGTTCTTGCACAAAGGGTTCTCCCACACTGCGGTGGCCCCTTGGAACAAAGGTTCTCCCTGACACGTCAGGGATGAAGGCAGAATCCCGAAGTGGCTGCATCAGTCGACACAAATATCCTGTAAGAAAACCTTCCTAAGGAACACCGGCAGTTATTTGGATGGCCCTCAAAGTTATTTGCTTTCTCCATTACAAAGCTCCGGGAGAGCCCAGCCAGGATCGTGCCTTACTGTGTTGTACCCACAAAAAGCAAACAAAACACCAACCAACACCACACTTCAGGCCAAATACCATAACTTCAAATGAACGTGCACTTAGGAACTTAACTGTACACAAATTTGCACCATTTCAACAACGATTACATAGTAGAAAAATAACATCCCGTTTATGTCAGACCAGAATGTTATACAGGCTATACCAGCACAGCTTATTTAATACACGTAGAATAAGCTATATGAGTAAAAAGTGCCAGTAAGCATATAATTATGTTCAAATAGGAAAGGACAGTACCACCAAAACTGGTTTTGGCAAAAATATATCCTGAACAGATATAAATCTGAGTTCAAAACTAGTTTGTGTGGTTTCTTGATAACACAACCAGTTCATAAAGAGAGTTGAAAACACTCCTAACTTTTCCGCTCTGCAGGTTTCTCAGCTTAGGGGTATCACTGTTACATGACATGAAATTCCTGCAGGTTCAGCCTTGAGTCTGGGACATTAATTCCAAGAGGCAAAGCAATCGATGCTTCACTACCTGAGTAAAGAGATGTTACTCCTGTGTGTCAAGAATCCATCTACTTTATATCTGGGTAAAATATATTAATGTGCAATGTGAGCAAGGGAGTCTATTATGTAGTCTGCAGAAACATGGGAACTTGGAGGAACTGTAATCTTCTATTTCAGCTAATTGATTTCCATTCAATATGTGTCAGCTGCATTAGTTTAGTACTTTGAGTAGTGTTCTGTGAGAGATGTCCTTCCAAAGAGAAAAGCAAGATGTATGATTAGTTCTCATGAACTGTGCTTTATGAAAGAGTTAGTAAACTGATTTTGCTCAAATAAATTTGATACAAAAAATAAGTTAAACTTATGTACATGTGCATGCATGCATATGTCTGTGTAGATACAGATAGATGAGATGAACAAATAGAATTTTTTTGTTGTTCTAAAGATAGTGGGTGAACTCCTCACAAGGCAAGTTTTGTTATATGTGTGCTTTATGAAATGATTTGATTATAAGAGTTGTAGAGACAAACATGTAAGATACTTCTGAACTTAGCAGAAGATGCATATGCTCTGCCTAGGCTGTGATAGATGCTTCTTATTACAAAAGGCTTAACACCGAGAACATAACCCAGGACCCGCCCTGGCCTCACAATATTCTGCAGTTTCTCCTCTTGCACAGAAAACTCCATGCTTTAGCGAGTTGTGTGGAGAAGCAGGACGCTCATTCCAGGGAATCACAATGCATTGTAGCAGCAGCTGGGGGGTGAGCAGCACTTGAGCGGAACATGTTCTCAGCTCAAACTGAGGGTTATGGTTAGCAGTAAACTATTAGAGAAAGTAGTAGCATAATCTAAATATTTCTCAGCAATATTTAACCTGGACACTGTGCAGGTCCTGACTGTGAAGAGGGTATTAAGCACATGTTCGTTTAGCACCAGATAGGAACTCAGTTTGACTCCTGTGCACAGCTCTCTGCAGATACTCAGGCAGATTAACTGGTAGTTAAGTGAGCAGTAACAGGGTGAAGAGATTGTTAATCTCACCTTTTCTGAGCTGCCTTCTCCCCTTCTTGTTTCTGAAGTACTTCAACAGATAACATTATTAAGTCAATCAGATCTTATGAATGGTTCCTACTAACAGGACAGATACTGCAGTTCACCAGTACTCCCCTCTGACAAAACCACGCCTCCAGTTTCAGAGCTTGCTCTTCCAGTTGTCTACCCAATAAATAAATTTTGAAAAGTATGGTTTATTTTAAAAAAAATATTTAATTCCTTAGCACAAAATGGTGTATGGCAGAAACAAATATTTTGTAAAAAGTTCTGCGATAGCTGGGGAAAAAAAAAAAGTGCAGTTCTGCCTTCGACAGAAAAGAAAGCCCAGAAAACACTGAATTCAGTGCTCTGGATCTAGGGCTCTAGATTTTGGAAGTTTGCACCTATTTCAGATACCTGTTAATTTTACAGTGAACAAATAGTTCAGAGATACTGGAGGCTACAAGTGAAAGGAAAAGTATAATTAAGAAAAACAATAAATAGGTTAAAAATGAGCAACACAGAGTCAAGAAAAGGACACACTAAGTGCATGATTGGAAATAATACTGTATTAGCTCCAGATATGGCGAGAGAGCACTTGCTGTAAGCATTAGAGACATCTGTATGGGAGGGTGGAAACACCATCTGGCTGGCACTAAGTAGCAGGAATATACTGTCCAGAGAGAAACACTGGTCTTTAATCTGGCAACTGGGATTGCTGTCAGGGCACCCAGAGTCTCTGCTGACTGCCATCACATACATCCAGTTAGCTTCCAGTTATTACAAATAGAAAAAAACAAACACCGAATCACAGTACAAATACTGCTTGAAACCTTCCTTGGAGAATACCAAGGTAGTACTCAAAAGCTAAGCAATTGTGCTTCACAACAGATCTAGACGTATTACTAGAAGAGAGACAGGGTAACTGGTTTACCTTCAGTTTGAGAGCAAGCAAAAGACTCACTCGCACACCTCAGGAACAGAACGAGGGCTGCCCAGATGGGATCGCTGGTCCTTCTGTACAACCTCTTATTCCTGTAACAACATGTTCCAGATCAAGCACTGCATAATTTCTAAAGGTGCCATCAGCACTCAGCAGCTTGGCAAACACACCGCAGTGGAAATCAGAGAAGATGAGACACTTATCCTAGAACATGCTCTCAATAGTCCAAGGGCTCAGCCCTTTGTTATACTAATATTATGAAAGAACAGATACTGTAGAGAGGGAGTTAAGTCATTTGCAATTCTGTTTACAACATGCAACCAGGAAAACTTATGCTCTCACCACCTTTCTTTCCTCGGAGCGTGTTAAAATACGCTGCAGGATTTCTCCTAGGTTAGTCTATCAGTAGCCATCAACAGGAACTTTTTTCCAGGCTTTACACATCAGAAAAAGAGCTGCTGTTTCCAGTCTATATTTTTACTTTCTAAAGAAAGTATCAACAATTCCTCTGGTGGAACAACCTTCACGCTTTCAGAGACCAGCTGCTGCACAACATGGGCTCTATTTTTTTAAATGGTATCCACAAAACAAAGTACCCATCAGACAAAAAGCTTAGCCATAGTTAGACCTGAAAAAATGAATCTGAGGAGATTATAAAATCCTAATATGACAATATTTCATGGGGCATCCACCCATCTACAGTCTTGGGCTTCTTATTTCACTAAGCCACTAACAGTCACCCAAATATTGCTAAGCATTTAAGCTGGTCTGAATTCATGCAGATTTAGATTTAACTGTCATACAAACCCAGGCTCTAAGGGATCCAAACATCATCTGTGCAAATCTCCACTCTAATCAGCACCAAATACCTATATTCACTCAAAACAGAAATGTTGCTGAAGTTACACAATTAGGAGCCCTGCTGAACAGGCAAGGCATGCTAGCTGCACTGGATGAAAGATCTACACTGCTGATACAAAAAGACATTTTTACCCACAAATGGATGTCACTCATAACTTGAAAAACAAAGTTTCACCTACCTAGGTGTAAACTATTTCATAAGTGTGTGGATGCTTTCCAGAATTTCAAGTGTCTTCTTAACAAAATGCTCAAAAAGTACCCCCAAAGTTACACTCCCTTTTCACTTGCTCGTTACACTTGTTTTTCAACAGCAAGTATTTATCCATAATATCACCAGCATGAAAAAAGTTACTGATGATACTTGGTAACAGAAAGGAATAACATCCAGTATCTGATCCTTTGCTTATTTCTCTAGGAACTGATCTGCAGGAATAAAATAAGAGATTTTTGCATGGTTTGTTTTTCTGCCAGATGAGTTCCCCCATCTAATGTGCCATGAGGCCACGAGAATGGCACACGGCTGGCAGTAAAGGTGTTAGAGTGTGCAAGCCAGAACAGTAGTGAAGAAAAATTTCCTGTGGATTTCGCTGGGAAAAATTGGAAACTCTTAGAAGTCAGAGTTGACTATACAAAAGGAAAAGGTCACAGTAGTTTGGATTTGGGATACAGATGCTGCACGTGCATGCTCTTTAGACAGATGTGTTTTCCTGAAAATGCAGATTTTTTTTTTTTTTAACCTGGTTATTTTGGCTATTCCCCCATTACAGCACTCAACACTAGCCTTAGATGTACATCATTCATGATATGAGGACGGATTCTGATGTCAATTTGCTTAAGTGCTTGATAAAGCTCCTTCTAAATCTTCATTAATTTTACAGCAACTAATGATCTGTATCAGCAAGCCAAAAACAGTGTTATCATCATTGACATCACTACTGCCACATCAGACCACAGCTCTCTTCATTGTCCTCCACACTAGCTGAGTCCCTTGTCCCAGCCTCTCTTGGTCAGTGCTGAAGGTACCGAAATCAGGCGGCAGCAGCTGCACTTCTCCCTCCTAATGGCACTAGCGGTCTGTGAGGTTCAGCCCACCCCTGTGCCTGACTTGGATCATGCCAGAGGACAGATGCCCACAATTTACTCCATAAACCACCCTTTCACTTGCCAGGGGAGGAGCAGGCAGGCTTCACTGCACAGCACCACACACAGTGTCTGGCCGACAAGTCACCCAGCACCCACCCATTCCACCCCGTGCAGCCCACCCAGCGCAGGCAGGAGGCCAGTCAAGCTGTGTTAGCTTGTAGGACAGACAACTTCTTTATCTGTCCAAGCCACCGCTAACAAACAGCAAACCTTAACCTTTCCGTGGCTGTTAATTCTGATGGAGCTTTTGTTTCAAGTCATTTCTCTGCTCTTTCTGGGAAGTCATGAAAAGCATGTGTCAGCACTACGTGCTGCTGAGGAAGGCATTAGAAAGGATTTCAACCGACTCCCCATGGCAACAGACCCTGAAAGGGAATTAGCATTTGCTCCCCATTCCTCAAGAAGCCTAAATGGAATTTGTTTTTCTCCTACTTAAGGAATTATTTCCATGAAGATGACATGCTGCTGCCTCTATCACTCAGCAGAGACAGCTTCAGAAGACACCTGCCTTGCACACCCTTGTTCAGCATAACAGGCATCCCACCAGAGAAGGGACTGATAAATACAAATAGGTGTACATTTATGTTTTCCTTACACAGCTTTCTGCTGCTTTTGCCAACTCTCCATGCACCAAGTCACAAATCCAAATCATTTTCTGGTTTTGCTGCACAAAGGTTTTCGAACTCTAGATGTTGAAGACAAGAGTCTTTCTACACTGGAGATTTTAATCTACAGAGAGAACTCGCTTCACCACATCGGCAATGCTATTTTTTTTATGCATCATCAACACATCTTCAGATTCTATTATACTTTTTGCTGAGACTCTTTCATTTTCTCCAATTTCTTCTATAAACACCACCACTCACTTCAAAGTAGGCAGAGGAATTCACAGCAAGCCCAGAGCTGTCAGCTCCAAAAGCCATCCACCCCAATATGAATAGTCCCAAAGTTGGGGGAACTGATTAATCTCGGAGGCAGTTCATGAACTCCCCTAGGTCATGCCTCAGTTCTCCAGGTAAAAACTGGAAGGGGAAAGAAAAAAAAAAAAAAGAAAAAAAAAATCAAACTTTACCTCCCGTGCTGGAGATGATAAATTTCCACAGACTCCCTTGTATTACACTACCAGACACAGTCAAGCCAATACTGTTCACAGCACTCAGTCTGGTGGCACTGATGCTGACTAGGATGAACTAATAAGAGTGCCAGCAGAAGGAAACCGCTGGTCTCCCAAGAACACATCCAGCGCTGCTTTAAGCTGAAGCTCTGGTCAGCACTGCTTCGCCATGTGCATCTCTGCCTGGAGCATGAAGAGTAAAAGGCAAGTGAAGGCAGTGGATGTTCTCACAGAGATTCAACACCGTGAGAAATGCACTGAACAGCTGCTAATAACACATCCTTAAGACCTTCTGAAAATACCTGGCAGACTTTCAGACCTCTTCCCAAGAACAAAATGATGCTTTAAAGACACTAAGTTCTGATAAGGAACATGAAGGACAGGCTTACTTTGTTCTTACCTACCATAATTTTAGAAGATAATAATTATTTTCCTAGAAATTAAAATAAACATGTATCTCCCCCAGGCCATTTCACAGCTCTAAGAAGGACCTTTTCTTCCTCAACAGATCAGCAGAAACATGCCCTGTAAAAAGCAGGCGATACGCAGCACATCAGATCATGCCTGAGAGTATCCATCTCTCACTAGGAGTAAATATTTAATAATTTGAACAAGTCATTTTCAGACACATTGTTAGTATATAAGACCCTATTCTCTGAAACAGGCAATCCTGAAGCAGCTACTGCTGAACTTACAGCTAGTGCTCTAACCTGTGAAACCCTGGATGGTGCTCTGCTATAGCACAGAATAATTCAAACTATGTGATAAAATGTGAAGATAAAAATAAGATGCCTGGAAAGGACTTGTGCCAACACAGCCAGCCACGTACCTGGATGATCTACACCTTGTATATTTGGCTACTTATCGATCGATTGCATTTGTCATCAATTGACACAGTCAGCAACTGCCAATATTCTTGTTTTTTCTGGTGGGGACAGTACCAACCAATGCATCAGCCACACGCGGATGGAACTAAGACTAAGCAAGGAATATGGGAAACACATCGATACAAGGCTCAGCAATGCCCGATTTAGACCTACACAGTTACAGTCAACACGTCCCATACTCCATCTCGGTGACACGCTTGGTCACGCTTAGTGTGCATGGGGTATGGAACTGTGTCAGCTCCAATAAATCGAGTCTGTAATGGAGCATGGACTGCTTTACACAATAGCTTGTCTCCACTTGAAATTTCTTGCAAGCAACCTTGAATTATTTCAAGTTGAAGAGACTCACATGGACATCTCTTGCCGAGAACCATACACTGCTTAAACACACCTGGCCAAATGCCCTTGAAGCAGCTTTGAGCTGTTCACTGGTGGACCCGAGCCTCCATAGGGGTATGCTGCATCCTCCGCATTGTGTCCCTGGCTTTTTCTAGAGCTGCAACAGGTATCTGCTTCCAAACCGCTGCCAGGAGCTCTGCCCACCTCTCCCTCTATGGCTCTGCACTCCCACTGTCCTTGGGGGAACGTCAATAAGTGCCTGTCTGCAGTAGCAAATATTTCCTCACCTTCTAGATCTCGCAACCTGCCTTTCATCTCTCCAATGCATGCTCCACGCTGCTCTCAGCTACGCAGGTGCAGCTAGATAGTCCTTCTGTAAAGCCGGATGACCAGCAAAAGGCATCGTGAGTCAGGAAAGCAGAAGACAAGCTCAGATCTCTGAAATAACGATAATGCCCTCAATGGCCATGGAGGCTGGAACAGGGAAGTCACCTTTGTTACAGAAAACAATTAGTTTTCTAAAACAAACAAGAAAGAAAGGAAAAAAAAAATTGTACACACACCACCTCCTGGCAGTTAGATCAGTCTGCACTAACGTTGGCCAACCTCAGCAGCACTCCAGCAGAAGCACCTTCTACTAACGGACCGGGAAGCAAAGACTGATTTACCCCAGCACAGTCCAGCCCCAGCGGTTCAAACCAATTAATCTCTGGCGCATTGCTCAGCGCTGCTCCACTGCCCGGGGGAACCACGCTTTGCTGGTTCCTGGATTTAACACCCTTCCAGCGCAACAGCCATGGTGATTGCTCAGAATATGCTCTGCATCCTACTGTGCCACGAGGAAAACACCATAGTAACTGTGTTCGTAAGGCACCTTCATTTCAACACATTCATATCTGAAGCACTAATAAAAGTTTCTGCAAGACCCTACCAGGAAACTATGCATGGCAGTCTCACTGCCTCTGAAGGCACAGGCAGGAAAAACTGTCCTATTAAAGACAATACAGGAGGTCTTTATCAGAGCTGGAAACAGACCTCTGCATTCACAATTTCGAGTGTTCGTGATATTCTTTAACATTCAGACTTCTTTAAACTTATTAAAAAACAACAACAACAAAGCAAACAAAGAAAAGTCCATCACACCACCCTGTGTGGCTGTGCAACCCTGGCTTCACCATCTAGGTTATCAACTGAAACTGAATTAGACCTTGAGTGATGCCTTAAAAGAAGAAAATCCTTATTCAGATTTCATTAAAGGAAAACCGTTCTATTTATAGAAAGATTACTTTGTAGAGCCAACAGAAATGCACAGCTCCAGCGTTAAAGCCTTTCCCAGCAATAAGGGGAAGCTAAATACTGAATGGAGGACTAATTTTCATTCTGTGTTTTGGTGCTTATCATAAAACTGTTTTACTGCCACGGGTATTTCTTGACAGTGTTTTAAATTACAGATCAACTCGTGCAAAACTGGGATCTGTTAATAGCAAGTGGCTTCTCCTTTGATTTTATGGAGTGAAAATTTTATTCTCCTTTACAAATACTGGTCATTTTGATCAAAGTCATCACGGGACACCCGCCTCAAAGGGTGAAAGGACAGAAGCATTAAATCAATTCCCTAGGCAACCTCCCAAGCTGAGCCAGTATTGTTAAAATAATGAGTTGTGCACCACTTGATCCAAAACCACCAGCTGATCCCCATTTTTATAGACAATAGGGAGCATAAAACCAGAAAGCAATTGCTTTCAGTCAGATCATTTTTCACAAATCACACATCTCGCACTGATAAAACTTAACATTTTTTCTGTAACAGCCTACTGGCATTTTTAAACCCAGAAAAAGCATCCCTCAGAGTTAAAAAAAAAAAAAAGTGTTCTCAAACTTATTCCACAGGGCTAATGTTTAAAGAGACAGGAAGATTTTTAACAGTGTGCATGCACTCTACTCTCTCTCACTTCCCAGAAAGTCTGCATTTTCTTTTCATATACCACGCTATCTTTAACTTAGGTGTCTGGTTGCAGGGTTGAATCCTGTCTACCTTTCAGCAATGTTATGCGCAGGTATTCTTTCAGAACAGACACCCAAAGTTTTCTTTTGCTTCCTCTAAGTTTTACAACATAGGGGCCAGAAGTCCCAAGGACAAGTAAATCAGGAGAGTCCACTGAAAACAGGTAAACATTGTGCTTTATAACTCAGGAGCTAAAGCCCACTTTAAACAAAGAGCCTATGACTAGTTCATCAGATAAGGCTTATATCTTTCTCCCTGGAATTTAATAATACTTCTAAAAACACTTCTCAGTCAGCTAGAGTTGAAGTTCCCGGAGTTATACAATTGCTTCATTACAACAAAACGTGCAGGGAGCATAATTCAGCTCATTGTCCTTTCTTTTTTTTTTTTTTTTTTTTTTTTTTTTTTTNTTTATGGAGTAAATTGTCAGCCCTGAAACAAGGTATTTTTAGGAAGGACTCAATCCAGCAAGAGGCTTGACTCTTCCCAACTCCTGCCTACTTCAGCACAGAGTCGGGACCAAGCGTGCTCCGGCAGCGCTGCACTCCGCAACACTCTCTGGGGGATGTGCTCCGCTCCTCTCAGGGGGGTCAGGATTTTACGTTAAGCCTCATTTAACACAGTCTGGACCAAGTCTAAGGCATAACAAACAGCTACTTTTTTTTTTTTCCTCGTTTTAGCTCATCACCGAACCGGGTTCTGCAACAGTTCTGACACAACCTCAGAGCAGAACCTCCCATGCCACATGGCAAACGTCGGGTTTACCCCCAAGAGAGGCGGCAAAGAGCCCAAAAGAAGACTGGAAGTGCAACCGGCATGATTCATTATTTAACCAACAGAACAAACACAGCCGCTGGAGCAGCTCCCGGTGGCTCCGGCCGGCTGCAGCCACGCCTGAAGCCCCCGGCACCGGCAGCCCTGCGGAGGACCCCCTTCCCTGGTGGGACCCCCTCCCCCGGGGTGGCACCGGCAGTCCTGCGGGGAACCCCCTTCCCCCGGGGTGGCACCGGCAGCCCCGGGGGGGGGGGGGGACGACACCCCCTTCCCTCAGGGACCCCGCGATGCTCCCGGGGAGCCCTGGGCCGGCCCCGCCGTGAGGGGGAAGGAGAAAGAAAGGTCGCAGGTTCTTTATAAAGTGATTATAACGGCGTCCCGTGAGATACATCATACCTCACCGACCAAAACAATATTTTATCCAAAGAAAAAAGAAACAAAAGTTGCACCTTGTAAACCCTCACCTTAACTTTCGTCTGCAAACACCGGGAAAACCCAGCACGAGCTCCCAAAACGAAAGCCCAGCGGAGGATCCCGGAGGGGCGGGCAGCTCGGACCCCCTCTGGGGACAGCCCCGACCTTGGGGACAGCCCCAACCCCACCACAGGGACCCCCCCCGGGGCTGCACCACAGCCGCTACCCGCCCGCGCCTCAGGGGCCGAAGCGCCCCGGCGGGGCCCGTCCCGCCCGCACTCACCACGGGGCGCCGGGCTCGGCTCGGTCCGGTCCAGTCCGTCCTACACCGCCGCAACCTGCTCTCCCGTTCAAACCCCCGGCGCTGCCGCCCGCCCCGCCCCAGCCCAGACCGCCCTCGGGCACGGAGCGCCGGGGAAACCCGGAGCGGCGCAGAGCCCGGAGCGGAGCGCGCTCTCACCGGCCAGCGGAGCGGCGGCGGCTGAGGCCGGCGATCCAGTCCCGGTGTTGCGGCGGCCCCGCGCCCGCTCCCATTCAACCTGCTCCATTGTGTGGCCGCTCCGAGCTGGTGGGGCCGCTTCTGCCTTCAGCAGGGTCACTCCCTCCCTCAGAGCCCCCCGGGCCGCTCCCCCTCAGTACCGCCTCACCTCACGGCAGCCGCGGGGCCCCTCACAGCCCCGGTAGAGGCTCCCCCCGGCGGGACTCACGGAGCTCCCCGAGCCGGGAGGACGGACCAGCGCTGAGGAGAGCCGCGGTCCGGCGGGAACCGAGGGCGCGAGGCGGCCCCCTCAGGCTCACCTTCGCCCTGCCGGCGGCGGGTGCCATAGAGACGCGCGGGACGGCGGCAACCGCCGCCACCGCCGCACCTGCCGCGGGGCGGAGCGGCAGCGCCCTTCCTCACAGCCCCCGTCCTGCCCCACAGCCCCTCCTCTGCCCCACAGCCCCCGTCCTGCCCACAGCCCCCGTCCTGCCCCACAGCCCCCGCCGGCAGGAGGTGGAAGCAGCCCCCGAGAAGGACCTTCCCCCACCGAGCCGGGATCCTTCAGGTGAGGGAGGGAAATAAAGGGTTTTGACTGACTTTTTAACAGTTTTTTCTTTCCTGTGCTGTCTGTCGGAACTGGACTGCGGAGAAGCGATAACCGGCGCTCACACAGCTCTGATTCCCCTGGCGTGAGGTGAACCAACAGTCTCCAAAAGCCTGGATGTGGGGGAACACCTCTCTGCTGGAAGTTAGGTCTCAAACCCTGCTTTCACCGTTATAACTTTTTATATCTGATAGTCCCGTGGGTGGCTGGGGAGCATTTCACAGGGAACCAGCAGGTGTGAGCTCTGACAGACGGGGAAAAGAGCGGGAATCGTGCCGCGGCCTGAGGAGGGTGACTCTGCTGTGTGCCCTCTCCCAGGGACCTCAGGAGCCCCCGGCGCCCATCGCTGTGCGGGGTGAGGCCTCGCTCCGTGCTCTGGAGCCTCTGTTAGTCTGTCAGGATGCTGACAGCACCGTGCCCACCGCTTTCGGGGGGCTCTGAGGAGGGCTGGGGGTGTTTACGACAACCATTTGCCGGGCACGCTGCACCATCAATAAAAAACCTGTGCGACACCGGGTATTTTTCTTAGCGGGCCATTTGGAGGACTCTCACCCCCTATGATCTTTTTAAGACGTTGCTCACAGTGTATTCAGAGCTGCAGAGGCACAAGAGCTAAACAGTTTAATTCTTGTCCTTATCCTAACCACACAAGAACTGGATCCTCTGCTTGGAAAAACTCATGTGTGCTGCTGCTGTGGCTGGAGGAATGGGACAGTGCTCCTCAGAGGCAGCCTGGGGTGTTCTTACAGGATGGAGAAAAGTGCCTGTTCTCCCCCTGACCCCCCAGGCAGTTCCTCCACTCGGTTCTCCAGGGCTATTTGTTTCTATGCCTGTTACCGGTTTTTCAATAGACAGGCCTCCCACGGAGACAAGATCTGCAACCTCTCAAGCCTGGCACAGATGGAAAGCACAGCTTTGAACTCAGCTGCGCTTTTTTTGAGGGGGGAGGGTGTGATGGTGTTGTTTTTTTCTTTTTTTTTTTAAACAGATAAGCCCTGGAGGATAAGGAAAACAGCAATAACAAACAATTAGAGGAGTTGAGTCTCACTAAATCAGTTGTCACTGCAATCTCAAATCCCACACCACTCGGTTACTCTCTGAGTGTTGCTGCTTCCCTGGATTTGTATTCTGACCAAGAACTGTAGTAAGAATTATCATGTGCAACAAATGTGAAAAGGTACCAGCGGCCTGAATTCAAAGATTTTTAGATACCCCTCTTCATAGTTTCTTTCGAAATGATCTGTTAGACCACCTCATGGCCACAAATACAAGGAAAGAAACTTTGAAAATTTAGTTCAAACTAAGAGAAGGCTAAGGAAGCAATAAAGCAGCGTTATTGCCACCTTTTAAAAATCCTGCATAAGCCACCACCTAATGGAAAGGATACAAGAATTTGCTGCAATTTAGAAAAAATCTCTAGGGCTTTTCTGAATTTCATCAAGGGTAAAAATTAGGGCTATGAGGCAAGACTGTGAGGGAAGAAACTTAGTTCATATTTGCCCACACCTCACCTCTGCTTGCTAGAAATGTAACATGCAGTTTCCTGGGACTTTTCTCTCGGCTTTACAGTGGATTTTTGTGATAAATCCTCCTATGACTCATTTACAAAACAGAAGTGCTAAGTCCAGGTAGCATCATATTTAATTAATACAGAAAAAACCCATCATAACTGTACATTATGCCCAGTTTGGAAAAACTCTTTCTACTTACCAGCTGTAGGAACAGCTCTAATCACTCATGGGTGGTGGATTATTGCTGAGACTGTATTAATAGTCTGGGGTTAAAACTCAGTGTTGAGTTTCGCTTGGGAGGACGCTACAGCTGATCCCAAATCCCTGACCATCTGTATGACTTTTGTGTCCAAGTACCACAGCATTGGTACAGCCCTCCACTGTATAATGCCTAACACCAGATGCCTTACTATTTTTCCTTTTTTTTTTTTTTTTTTTTTCTTTTTTTTTTTTTTTTTTAAACAGGCACCGATACCTGGTTTCCAGCTCCGGTCGAGGTCTGCCTCCCCCTGCAGAGCTGCTCCTCCTCTCCCCCACACTGGTTTCCAAATGCAGGTACTTCACGGCTCCCTGCTCATGGTGCTTTGCAAAAACCAGCCTCACCCCTGAGAGGACCCAGGAACAAAAGTAATAAAAATGCACTAACATCTACTCTTACGCGAAGAAAAACTGCCTGGTTTTAGGATCTCAGGATTCACAATTTTGCCCTGTAGTCAGCAGAGAAAATGATGGCATAGCAACTAATCATTAAACAAGCAAAGCTCAGCTATTAAGATTTTTTTGTACCACACTCTTCTCCCCAGTATTTCACTGGCAAGGAATCATACAGAAAGAAAATCTGCACAACACTTCACTTCAAATAAATATTGGGACTGTGAAAGATGAAACAAAGGTCAAGTGCTTGCTGTATAAAATGTAACAATGAACATAAGAAATTAAATCTTTATTCTGAGAATATTTACAAAATAAATAACAACACACTCTCATACCCTTAACACGTGTTTCAAAAATAAGAATATAAGTTCTTGGCACAGTATGGTCCACCTTTTCAAATTTCCTGTTAAAGTTTCATTTTCATCTAATGCAGGTATTTATAGAGCCATCAGGAAAAACAGCATAGGTTTTTCCTCTTCAGGTGAAAATTCTAGAAGTTTGGATCACTGACATATTAATTTATATTCGTTAATATACCAAGTGACCTTTTTTTTTCCCCAACTAACTTTAGTTGTTCTGACCTTATCAGCTTGTTCTGACCTTATCAGCTTGTTAAGATCAGCCATAACAAATTACCTTTTGTATCGGTAACAATGCAACCCATTATTCAAGATGAAACATTTTTAAAACACAAATTACACTCAAAAGTAGTATAAGAATGTAATTCTAACAAAACTCGTGTGTGTAAATGCATACCACCAGCTTTGTAAAGGCCTGAAATGGAGTTCCCGAACCAACGTGGGCTATGCAGTAATGACACGCAACAGAGAAGCACTAAAGGCCGTACACTGTGGGCTAACACTGCACCTCAAAAACCGGACTGTCGGCTGCTTTCACCAGTTGGTTAACACACCTGTGTGGGTATTCAGCAGGGGGAAAAC
This sequence comes from Syrrhaptes paradoxus, assembly GCA_013400615.1. Lineage (NCBI taxonomy): Eukaryota > Metazoa > Chordata > Aves > Pterocliformes > Pteroclidae > Syrrhaptes > Syrrhaptes paradoxus. Next base: position 272,719 of record VZTO01001365.1, read on the forward strand.
TGGAAAACTAATTTAGGACATCTTTGTGGAAAAGTTTGGCTTCAGAACATTGTAATTCATGGCCTGCACACTACTGCTCCATTTCCCTCCCGTACGAGGGATAATACAGCACTAAGTAAGTACAGGTTCTCTGTTCCAGACGGGGACCCTCACGGCACTGTTTTTCATCCTAAACTTCTACTTTATATAAAGCACACAACATCCGTAACTGGCATTCCTCCAAACAAATCTCCCATTTTACCCTTACATAGAGTTTCTTAACCAGTTCACAAATTGTTTCAGTGTTTGCACAAATTTGTTGTTGCTTATCCGATCTCTAATTCTTTCAGAGTAGCTTTCTTCTTTCCATATTCCTTTACTTTTCTTCAAGGCTCTTAGCTCTGCTCGAAGCAGTCTTTTGTGAAGTTTCCAGTACATCCGGGAATCATGGTGTAGTCCTTCGATCCGCGCCGCTCTGCCCAGCCCTTGTCTCAAGATCTCTTCATTTAAGCACACGCTGAGAAATCGACCCTACATAAAGGCACAATAAATACGATATTCACTTCACCTTTACAACAGTTTTATTTATTTTTTTGTGCGAACTCCCTCTGACATACAAATAAACTTCTGGATAAATCCGCGCTCTGTCAGAAGGAGTTAGAAGTTAAGAGGAATGCAGCCGACTGTGAAAACCTGACGCTAATGCAAGACTTTTGTGAGAGAAGATTTGATGGACTAAACATCAGGGTGACCAGAACGGCACGATACAGCCTAGCACCATCTGACGGAGAAATACACTTGTGTCACGGATCAGTCTGCAAAAATACCAGTCTTGAAATCAGATTTAGAGATACAACATTTAATATCCAGATAAATTATAAATAACAACGCTCGTTAAACATACTGAGATAGCCGAATGGTGTAACTACAGTCAAACTCAAAACTGCAGATAAAAGTCAATTTTTGACACTGTATTTACCTTATTGACTAAAACAAGGCACTCGAGTGCCAAGTCGTCCCTTCCAAGAAGCTGGAACCACATCATCTGCTGGGGTTTCAACTCCCGCTGCAGCCAGGCCATGCCGCTCGGAGCCAGCTCCACCCCAGCGAGCCGCACCAGCAGCAGGCCTTGCGGCTGCCCTGATGGGAGAGGGAGAACTTTGTTACCCAATGCAGCAAAGGAAGTTTTCTGCTTTGCACAGACCCTCAGCTCTTGGTAGTTAATTTATTCCCATGGATTAAAAAAAAAATAATTAAAAATAATCCATTTTAGTTCCCCAAAGCACTACTGATTTGCAAATAAGAATTTGGTCTCACCTCTCCTTCAGTAAAAAAATTAATTGCATAAAGGGCTGAAGCTAGTTTGCTTTGTTCTGCATACAAACAGAACCGCTTTCATTATCAGTCACTGTTGTTTTATCTGAAGGGGCAGAAGCAACAGGCAAGAAGCATCAGCACCTGCAGCTACGTGCAAAGCATGCGTGTGACTCACAGGCTTGAGGGACAGCTTCTGCAGAGGCACAGAAAAGCTGTCCAGCAGAAAGGGTTTGCGGGCGTAGCTGTCAGATCTTCATCCACAAACAAAAGCGCAATCCAAACAGTCTCCCTGCCAGGAACGGGGCTGAGCTATGCAAGCAAACGAACTGCCTGTGTGCGAGCTTTTGCTGCCAGAAAAATATCGTGATAATGATGTCAATCGTCTTTCTTATCCCTCGTTTCCCACCTGTAAAGCACAGGGAGGCCAACAGGCAGAGCCGGAGCCGTAACTGAGCCTCACCGCTGTCTCTCCTCTGCACAGACACGTTAAGAACGACATCGTGTCATCCCTGCCCTTGCTCTTCACCTCCTTTTACTCACATTTTCTCTGGATCGCTGTGATGAAGGGAATGCTGATGGGAACGTGTTCCACTTCCAGACCTCTCTCAGTTACGTGATGTAATTTTCCCCGCAACTTCACGTTCTTTTGTACAAACTCCACAGGTATATCCAGAGCGCTCGTGAACTTCGTTGTCTATTGATGGCAAGAAGAGCAAGACAAAGTTTAAAAAAAACATAAAGCGGTTCCAATCACATTAAATCCAACTTCTTTGGACAGTTTGGCAAATTAGAGATCTATTACTAGCATGGGCAAGGGGATATATATATATTTTTGAACAGTAATCGGCTGCAGAAGCCGCAATGTGCCGGCCTTTCCAAACACTTCTGATGTTCCCTGTTTCACAGGACTTGCAACAGCAGGGGCGGGCAGGAAAGCAAGGTTTAGAGAAAGAACAGAAACTGACATTTTTTGAGCAATGCATATTGATGTTCACTTGATTCACTGTGAAAAGAGTGTTACAGGTGTCCTGAACAGTGCTGGAACAGCGGTGGAAGGAAGCCACGGCGTATCTGGAGACACCAGTGACAAACAGACTGAAAACAAAGGCAGAGCGGGGAGGACAGGAACAACCCGGACTGGGATAAGGGAGTAGGAGAGGAGAGGGACAAAGGCAGGTGTACACCTCTGAAAAGATCACGAGGAGATTAATGTGATACCACAGCCACCGATTAACAGGAGGATTCAAAGGGACAGTTACGTGCTCACATGGGAAAACTCATGAGTTTAAAATCCCTGGTTTAAAACAAACAAAACAAAACAAAACAAAAGGAAAAAATAAAAGAATTCTGGTAATATTTGTAGTTCAGGCTTTCTAGCAAGATTTTTGAGTAAAAAAATGATAAAAATGTTCTCCCCTAGCAAAGTGCATTTGGAATTGCGCAGCGGGAAGATCAGGGTAACTGCTGTTTTCTGCACAGCTGGAAACCCACGGGAGCACGGGTCAGTCCTACCGGCCCCGATCACTCCAGCCAGCGAGGGAGGATGTCGGGTGATGTATAAAAATATTCAAAAAGCAGTTCTGGTCACGGAATTACGGGGAAAAGAGGCGAGGAAACCACCTCTGCTCCAGCTTTACTGGGCTGGAGATACGAGACCGCTCAGGCCTCGCACCGGAGGAGCTGGAGTGTCCGTTACCGGCACCGGGCACCGCGCCGAGAGACAGAACAAGCCTCGAAAGCAGAAAAAAAAAAGGGGGGGGGAGGTGGAAGGGTTCTGCCCGTGGAGATGCCGCTCGGAGGAGACGCGTGTGAAACCGCCGCGTCCTGGGCCGGCACCGGGCCCCGCAGCACCTCCCACCGCCCGGCAGGACCCCCGCGGCGTCCCGGCCCCGCCGCACTCACCAGCCGGAGGCTCCGGACAAGCAGCAGCGCCCCGGCCACCGCCATCGCCGTGCTGAGGTTCTGCGGGCAGAGGACAGCGGGGCTCAGCGGGGCTCAGCCGGGCCCCCCACCCGCCCCCCGGCCCCGTTACCCGCAGCAGGCTGAGGTGCGCGTCCGCCCACTCCGAGAGCCGGGCCAGGGCCTCTGCCGCGCCGCTCCGCCGCTCCGCCATGGCCGCCCGCTGTCGCAGCGCCGGGGCGGGGCCGGGGGCGGAGATCGGGGCCGGGCGGGGGTGGACCCCAAACCCCTGGGCGGGAGCGCTCAGGCAGCTCCTGGGGTCTGGGGGCGGCCGGAGCCCGTTACCAGCTCCTGGTGCCTCCTCAAAGCTGCCGTCCGCCTCCTCTGATCCCTGAGCCTCTCGGGGCGCTGCCTTAAGGGCAAACCCCAGCCCGGGATCGCTCCTGTGTTCATCGTTGTTTGTTCTTCTCCCTTAGTTCCAAGCTAACGCCGTTCATCACCCAACGGCTCAGGCCAGCGGCCTGNACGCTAAAAGTTTACTGGTTCATTCCTGCAATCTGCTAATCATCTGGTGGAGTTGTAACATTTCTGTTTGTGTTACAAAATAGCAACACCGATAGATTAAAAAAAACCTAATCCATCCCTTCCTTCTCCTCCTTGAAAGAAGAAACAGTTATCTAATTTCGGTCACCTTTCCTATATATTACTACTGATTCGGAGTTCAAGTTTGATGTTATCAAGTTCATCTCACGTACTGATAAGCAATTCTCAACCCACCTTTTATCAGTAACAAGTTTCCCTGGCACCTTCACAAACAGTGAACAAAGTATTTGCCAAGCCTGCAAAGCAAAAGCAGACTCAGACACCTCCAGATTTCTAAAAGCTAACTGATAAAACACCTCTGAATTTAATTCCCCATATTCTGCCCTTGAGAAGTTTTTCCTCAAAGTCAGAAAAGCTTTTTAAAAATCCTCTGGGTCTGGACAAGATGTGATTAAAGCACGCAGCCCCCTGCTCCAGCACGGACACTGCCTCATACACTGATAATCCAGGGACAGAACCTGGCCAGGACCCGAAGACGCACCCACCTTCGGCTACAAATCGCCGATACACTCATATCTTGTGCTTACGCAGGGGTGAAACGTGTAGTTTGGGGAGTAAAACCAACGAGCCTGGCTGACTCTGCTGTACTCAAATGGCGAGAACGTGCTGCGGCTGGATCGTGGATCTACAGCTTCAGGACCATCAACGGTCTCCTGAGAGCGGAGAGGGGAAGGGACAGAGGACAGGCTCCAGTGCCCAAGGAAGCCCTTGTCACCCTGTCCCCTTCAGCCCACCTTCCCACTCCTTGCGTCAGTGCTGGTATCGGTCTCTTTTTTCCTGAAACACACAGAAACAAACCATCCACAGCCCCTCCTGCGCCGGGAACACCAAGCTCCGGCTGCGACACTTCCAACATTGACAAGGTGAGAAACACAGACCGGGAAAGGAGATCACGTACCTCTCAAAGGCATTTTTAATAGTTTTCTTTTTTAATAATGATGTACCAGATACATCCAACCAAGACCCCAGTGCCCTCGCTCCAGGCGCACAGTCTGCTTGCTGCACATCACTAAGGCACTCCGGAGGGAACTCGTTTTTGATAAACGCAACGGGAACGTTTCCACCACATAGCACCAGTCAGAAGTTTCTGTAGCAGCTCTACCACAGGATTTACCTTGTTTGATGCGTGACAGCAAGTCCTACACCAACTCACTGGGAATTTGGCAAGTTTGTCGTCACCAAATCACTTCCAAAGGCACTGATCAGCTTTCCTTACCCCTAGCTCAGAACAGTCACATTTTTTTCTACTAATCTTGAATTTGAACGTTGGAATTTTAGTGACATGGAGAAACCAACACTAGCAATCCATTCTCTCAGAAGAATCGCTTCCTGCGTGCCCTCTCCTTCCAAAACCTGTCTCGGTGTGCTGCCAGCTGCCGCACTGCCCAGTTTACATCGTCAGGACCCAAGGCTTAGAATATTGTGCGTTACTCTTGAGTCCTACCTTACAGCAATTTCTTGTCAAGAAAGTACCTTGCATGGAAATCAAAATGCTTTGAAACAGCGGAAATAAATTAAACAAATGTTATTTGTTTATAAAAATATTTTCTTATAAATCTTTAAAGCTTATAAAAGCCAGAAAATACATTTAAAAGAATCTCTGAAACATTTCGTCCTTTGAGGTGTGATTACAGCTCAAAAAGTGAGAAGAAACCAAGCCCACAGACATTTTACATTCTTCTTCCCACAACGAATTCTGTGGCATAACACGCTTAACCTACAGAATGCCTTTGACATCCTTCCCCGGGTCAGCACCCTGTGTCAGATCATTTCTGTTTGAAAAGAAAGGGTTGGAACTGGCTGACAAAGCTGCTGCTTGGAGAGCCGCGGCACGAGGAGCTTTTCCATAGGTACTCTATGGAAATGCGGACATTGATTACTCCAGCAGCCGCGACCCCGAAGCCGGAGCTGGGGGCTATGTATGTAGTACATAGGTGCTGTTGTTTAATAATTCCTTTCTGAACCTAGATTTTCATATTGGGAGGGCAAGTGGTACCACATACACACATACCACCATCTCAGCCAGCCCTTGTTCAGCGGTGTGGCATTTAAAAATGCCTGTTCTCCTGCTTAGTGATTATGGGATACGTCTTTGTAATAAAACTAACACGACCTCGCTAGTCCGTCCAATGTTTAAACTGCATCACTTGGTCCTCTTGCACTTCCAGGAAGACTGTCCTTCGTCCTGCAGCTTTTTAAATTTTGGCCCCAGTAGAAACCACCAGCCGAACCCCAGAATGACACAGATGATGGATTCCACATAGTAACCGTCCAGCGTGGTCACACAGGAGCCACCAGCTTTTGTGCAGAGCTGAAACAGAGGAGCAGAAGTTGATGGGTTAAGTATCCTCTGGGAGATACAGGATCACCGACTTTCAGGAAACAGGTTTAGAGATCCTCCATGTTTTACTCACTCTTGGTTATGATCAAACATATTTGTTTACTCTTCCTTGTTTCTTTAGTAAGAGAGGCTTTTGAGCTTACCATCAGTATGAAAAGTAACAAAACTGCTATAAAACATCTGGGAAACAGAGCACATTGGCTCCAGAACACAAAACCTGTCCAGCTGCCTCGCGCTGGAGGTGCAACCACTGTTCTTAATCTCAAGAAGCAAGATTTTTTTTTTTCCCCCTAGCCATCCAAACACTGAATCTGCCAATGGACGGTNCCCCCTAGACATCCAAACCCCTTCTTTAGAAATTACAGCCTCACACCTCACCACACTGAATCTGCCAATGGACGGTACAAAATGCTGCGTATTTCTGGGAAAACACGTCCGGGGTGTTTTTTAATCACCGAACCAGAAGACAGAATCTCCAGCATGTAAAGGGTATGAGTATACCCACGATCATTTCTGCTATTGCTCAGCTTTCAACACTGCTACAGTCTCAAGACACATCAACCCTCTGCGCTGAGGTTCTGCCAGTCTTCTGACACACGTCAAGATCAGAACAGGAATAAGCAGGGAGTGGTGGGAGTGGCAGAACACTACCAACTGGGAGGATGCAAAAAGAGACCAGAGGAGGGAGGTGAAGGAGGAAGGATTTAAGTTCCGTAGAGGCCCAGGCCCAGGGAACCTCATTACTGGCACGCCAACGAGAGACGGGCAGAAACAGCGCACACCGGGGAAGCAGTTTCTCCTCTGCAGCTAGAAAAAACTGCAGCTCCAGTTCAGACAAGTAACGTTTGATCCTAGGACACTTTATTTAAAGAACATCCTCATCCCAAAGAGTCCTGGCATTCAAGAGGGAAATAAACCTCAGTCATGAGTACATAAAAAACCCTCACCAAAAACCCCCCAAACATTTCCACCCTTCCAAACAGTCGTGTTAAAATTTCGCATTTGCTCATGAGGAGGTGAATCTGAAACCTTGCTTTCCAGGCAGTTTTGTGTCCTGTGGTTCAATCTGTGTACAGCAGCACAGCGAGTTCTTTGTTCTCTTCCACAGGGCTCCCCAGAGCTGGGAAGGCAGCCAGCCACACTGCTCCATTTCACGGGGAAAGGGAAGATCAAAGACAGAGAGCAAAGTAACATCACGGGAGAAGGTATCAAGGTATCCAGTTAGGAAGTCTCCAGAAAGACAGAAGAAAAAAAAAAAACAACCTACCACAAAACTCAAGGGACTTGGGGCACAGACAGCCTGCCAGGAACAGAGCACTTCATTACACACCTCTGCACTGACCCAAAAATGTAACAGCAGCGTCCTCACACCACCAGCCCAGTGCTTCTGCCACCAGCTCCCATCCCAGCACAGAAAGAAATGGGTAACTACCCTGCAACTGTGGATCTTTGTCAAAGATGTTCATTATTAAGAGTGTATGGATAAAAACAGACCTAATTTTACCAGATGGGAAAATCATCTCGATTAGTGGGTATTTTTAAGCACATGCTATGCACTATGAAGGTTTTCAAAGGTAAAAAAAATACTAAGAGAAGCCATTTCCTCGAGAAATAGGTGAAGAGAGGCCTTCACAGCCTCCAAACTTACTTCTGCAGCAACTGTAGTCCCACAGGTCTGTTCCTGGGCCCCCGCACACTCTTTCACTGTGAGCGGGTCCACAAGCCAGAGCGCTACGGTGGAAGGCCAGTTCCCTCCCAGATTGGACACAGTATTCAGGAGCGTCATGTAGGTCCCTCCGATCAGCGGATCGCTGACTTTGGCGTTGAAAGCCATTATTGCCACGTACATGCTATACAGCGTGATCTACAGGAGAGGAAACAAAACCCACAGGACAGTAAGGTCTCCCCAGTTACAGACAGTAACAGCTAATAAATCTAACGTAAAAATGCTCCAGGAGATCACTTGAAGTTAGCAACATTGACTGAAAATAATCCCAACAGGTTAAAAATACAGAAGGGAGAAATTGCTTCTGCAGTCCGTGTCTCTGCTAATACCAACAAGTGCTCTTGCCACTTGGTTCAAGTGATGCTGAACCGGACCCAGCCTCACGTGCACTGGAATGACTCAGTTATCTACTGAAGTGTGATAAGGCCGGTGAAACCAGCACATAAAACACATAAAAACAACACTTTCACATTTCAAATGAACTCTCAAGGCACTGCATGCATTTTGGTTCTGATCCAGAGCCCAGTGTGGATCAGGTCTTTGTTTTCCAGGAGTTCGGATCAGATCCATTATGTTCTTCATTCCAAATCCCTAATGCAGCTTTTCTAGGACCGGGATCACACAACTCTACGGATCTGCGCAATAAGCACAATTACCAGTCGCCATGCCTATGAAACCCAGTCAGAACGCTGGGATTTCTCCAACTCCACCATACTTCTGAGCTTCTGGTTTGGAGGGAAAAAAATAAAATCTGTGAAACAAAAGCAGATCTGATCAACTAAAAGTAACTTCATAGAAATGTCCGATGGAGGACACGGGAGAAGGAGAAATGATACTGGCGAGAGTATCAGCACTAAATAGAGCCATACAGCCGGACAGGTCAGACTCCGAGGAACTCTAGTGTCACTAAGGACAAAAGCAGCTAACAGCATTTACAGTCCCTGTGGATCGAAATGGAATACCCTCCTGTCCCCCTCCCCTGCCCACGGGCAGTATGTTACCTGATGTAAAGCATAACTCAACAATACTACAGCATAGTAGTAGACAGGAAATCCTCCTTCGTGTTTCACTTTAGGAGTCCACCATACCAAAAAAGCAAATTCCAGACCAAGCAGTAATCTGGAGGAATAAGATAGATAATTTGTAATTAAAGTAATTCTCCCCATGCGTTTCCTTGATACAAAGAAATTATTGAACACTCATACATACAGAATATATAAAAATTATTTATATCTAAATAGTTAAAACTATTTCTATCCGAGATTGAATTAGATATTAAGGACTTGACAAGCACAGAAACTGTAAATATTTTATACCAAAACAATTCTGCCTTCCACACAAACATAACTCACTACCAGATCTCCTATCTAGCTTTCTGCCCTGTACCTTCACACAGAAATTTATTTTTTGTAGAAAACCATGCACAAGACACCTAACCAAATTCAGCTGGAGCAAGACTTCAAGACTTTTTTTTTTTTTTTGGTGAAAACATACACAGTTGCATAAGAACACGTCAAAGTAACAGCTACCTGTCACAGACATGTCACATGATTCACTGAGGAACAGCAAGAGGCAATTCTCCGGAATCACTGGTTTTAGAATTCCATAAGCAAACTCCTGCATAAAACACTCCACACAAATATTAAATGTCTCCTTGTCTTTATCAGCCTAACTCAGCTTCTTCTATTCCCAGTCACCTCGGTAAAGCACACATCCAGCAGATTCGCCCAGTGAGCTGCCAATGCCTTCTGCCGCTCTGCCGCTGGGAAGGACGCCTGATCTGACAGGTATGGCCCCGGATCCGCTCCGAATGATCCAGGGATAAGGAACTATGGACATTGAATAAGAGCAGGAGAGAACTGCTCCAAGGCTGTTGCATGTGCCTCTGACAAACACCTCGTGTGCTTTCTTACATGTGTTACTACATGAACCAAGGCACAAGACACCGAGTTCAACTCCCTGTGAGAATTCTGATACACTTCCTTCTATCTGGACCTTTAACTTACAGAAGAATTGATCTGAATATGCAAATGACTATGTTTCTATTAAACAAGATTTGTTTGTTCTTACCTAAAAGGCATAGCTTTGTAAAAGGTGTTGAGCGGCTGGGGGCCTGCTGTGTATTTGCTGATGATCAGAGGCAGTATTATCTGCAAAGGAACCATCGGAACCGCGAGCAGAGCTAGGTGCTCCTTGGGGACGCCCTCTTCCACCAGTTTCAGTCCTGTTACAGCATCTGCTGCTGAAAAGCCCACCTGCAATACAAGTTAGACAAAATAAACTGGGGAAAGTGTCATTCCTGTGCCTTCATTGCTGCTGGTATCCATGATGGTCAACAAGAAGCCACGGAAACCTAGTTTGTACAGAGCTGCAGATTCCAGGAATAGAATTTAGGTTAAAAGAAATGTTTTCTGTGCTTTTAACTGCAGACTACACAAACAGCCCAACTGTTTAAAACCAAATTAATACTAGATTGCAATCAAACTTCTCTTTAATGTTTGTGTAAGCACAAAAGCTCAAACAAATGTTTTCTGTTGTACAACCTTACTTAGCACAATGACATAAGCAATTTTGTTTAAAATTTCACATGAAAATTTAGAACTCTGATGACAACTGCCAGCAAAACCAAGAAAAAAGTTACACCACAGGGACTCAGCAACCTTTCAGACACTCCTATCAGCAGCATCTAACAATTCGTATACGTATTTACTCACTTTTGCTGTGAGAATCAAGAGACAGAAAGTGAGAACTGCTGGCATCTTGATTATTGAGAATAGCAGCCTGTATGTATCAGTAATGCCTTTTGTTTCTTCTTTTGTTGGTGTCAGTTCCTTGTTTTCCTTTTTCAAAAGGGCAACCAGTGTAGTGGTAATTAAAAAGACAGCTCCCCAGAAAAACAGGAAATCTGGAGGGAAAAAAAAATTAAAATTAAAAAAATATACACATATTTCTAGCAGTCACCATCAACACTTGATTAACAATTCACCGAGTATCTAGAATGCGGTTATTTTGCAACAGTACAGACCTACTAATCAAAAATGGAATAAAAACATCACTCATTGACCTTCCTAAAAACAAGCACCAAAAGCAAACCACAAACACAGCTACATACAGTAACCGACACAGCTCTCCCCTCACCCCTCACCCTAGAACCGCGTTTGCTCGAGATCTGAGACAGCAGAGCAGCAGCAAACCGGGTCACTCCCCTGGTGTTCTCTGAGTTAGTGCCACAACGAGCATGTGGGGGGAGAAACAGAAATAAAAATGAAAATGTTGATAGATTACACATACAATCGCCAAAAGCTGATCAAGGAGGAAAAAGCACATTTAATAGTCACAAGACAAGGAAAAAACTTCAGAGGAAGCAAGATGGGGAAAAAAAAAAAAAATCAGAGGAAGAAGTGTCAAGTCTCCAGTTGATTTACTGTGTAGTCATGTAACTATGCTGTGCCTCAATTCTATACTCCCTGGACAATATCCATCCACCAGCTGAAGGAAACAAAGATTTACACTGATGAGTGTAAAGATGTCCTGACAAAAGTTCTTACACAGTCATCAAGTAAAGAGTTGCTCAAATACATCTGTGTTCAATGGCTATTACCCTTGCTAACTCTTCAGTGCTCTATTTTAAGCAGGTATAATATTTGCTTGTCCACACCAATATTTTATGGCGAGTACTTTTTGATATAGTGAATGGATTAATGGAAGATAATCCTATCCTCCACCTTTACGAAAGAGGCAAGAAAGAACTCGGCAACGTGCAGAGGGTAAGACAGAAGTAGCCTTTTATCTCCCTGGTCACAAGCAACTCCAAAAGCCTCACGGTGACTTGAAAGTAAGCAGTGAGGGCCGGTGAAAGGGCAAAGACAGTGCAGGGGTTTAGGCAATCATTAATCGCTCCTTGTGCGCAGGAAGGGAACAAGCACGACACGCATGGAGGAAAACATGGAGAGACTACTTTAGCCATACCCTAGCATTCACAGTGTAAAAGAAAAAAGGCATTTCCAACCATTTTCTGCTGCTTCCACATCAGTTCCTTTTCCCTTTTCTAAAGAAAAGATCTCATAACCACTGCTGTCAGATTGTGCTCTCCTCTGTTAAAAAAAGGTAACCTCAACGTATATTCTTAAGTAAAAGATGATTTTTCAGAGAGTTTTGCTGTCTGCAAAAGACACAGAGGAGTGGTACTCTAATAATAGCACTAAGCTTTATCACCGCAGTGAGTACCAGGACGGGAATAGAAACAGCTTTTGAGCATCATTGCATGACTACTTCTGTCAGCTGTGATACAGCAATGGCTGGATCAGCAAAAATAAATAATAATAATCCAGACATAGAGTCCACTAACAGGCTACAAGCACAAAGAATTAAAATCACAGTTTACACAAGAGATTTCTAGCATCAAGTTTCTGGTGTCCCCAGTGCCGCCTGGCCCCATCCCTGCCTCTGTGCCATTGCTGGCAAAATAAACCTCTGTGCTGGGGCAAAGCAAACTCCTGAACCAGATCGGGGCAGACCAGGCTGGAAAATAACCATCAATGAAGCGTGGGGGGCACAGGCGCTTCTTCACAACAATTTTAATTCTAAAGCTACCCGTCTCTTCCCAGGAAAAAGGGCACTCCACAGTCACTGGCCCAGGTAAGTCTGGGTGGCCTGGAAGGGGTCACCTTCTTCCTGCACTCACCCTTCACCTCTCTTCCTTCGCTCTGGGACAGGGACACACCTGACCGCATGGCAAACAACTAATGCTGTTGCTTCTCAGCAGCTTGAAGTTGACTTGGGATCATCAAGTATGGACTTGCCCTCTCCCTGTCATCGCCACTCAGCCTGTGACAACAGCGTTCAGAGATCTAAACGGGCAGGAAACTGTTCACCTTCTCAAACTAAAGCTTTCTGCTGCTTTAACGGCCCAAACCAGCTCACTGCGAGCCCTGTCACGAGCAGTGCCAGGAGCAGATAGCTGCTGTCCTCATTTCAGTGAGCAGGTTTACAGCACCGCTCTGCAGCTGCTTCAGGAGAAACCCGGACACAGCAGGCTGTGGCATACTGTCACATGAACACGGGAACAGGAATTTCTTGCAGACAGTTTTACCACCCAAAACCCCATATCCTGCAACCACAATGTCAGAGCTATTTGCTTTTCTTACTCCAACCAGGTTAGTACTCCAGGACAAGTTAAACAGACTGTGCTGGTGTTTTTTGGGTTTGGAATAATTTCTTTTTTCAAAGACAGCAGTCTTGTAATAGCAACAAATCCATTTATACAAACAGCACTGAGAAAAAACAAAGAGAAGAAAAAACTTGGACAGTGGCCATAAATATAGCCAAACCAAACTCTCTCAACTACACCAGTGATCTGCAAGTTGCACCAGCAGTAATGGATGTCAGCCTGCCACTGGAGCAGGAGGGAAGAGACACGCCAGCTCTGACGAACCATCCAGTAAGGGAAAACAAAGGAAAGCAGTAAACCAGCAGGGTTACTGTGAGGACTACTCTGTGCTTGTTGACATAGAGCCAGACATTGGGTTATGAACTGGAAGGAGAGAGGAAGGCAGTTAGCAATTGTGATAGGTGCATAGACAAAATAAGTACAGCACTCCTGGAAACTGATATCCTGATTTATCAATAAGCTAGATACAGGATAGAAAGCAAAAACTAACCTTTACACAACAATTCAGCCCCCTCTCAGCATACTTTTTCTCTTACATGATACGGACAGAGCAATCAACGTAAGAGAGGGAAAAGAAACTAAAGCCATGAGCATTTACATCGCTAGCCATGGTCACTTCGACACTGCAGCCAGAAGAGGTGCCAGCTATTCCTGTCCTCCCATAATCTGAGCTGGCTAAACCCAACCTCACAACGAAAACCTGTGCATTTTAAGCAGCTTTTAGGTAATACACTTAACATCAACCACCACATATAACCCTTCTGAAAAAAAACCCAAAACAACCCAAAAACCACCAAACAGAAGACATCCCTATGCTAACAACCCGTTATGCTTAGACTACCAGACTCCATTTAATTCATTCAAGAGAAAACAAAATCCCCCTTAATGTACTAAAATAAGGCCTTCCTTCAGAAATTGGCCACACGGTCAACTCTGAACACTTTCATTTCTACTTATGTGAATAATACAATCTTGGAAGAGCCAACTTTTTTTAAATTTCCCCTTTCGTTCCTCCCAGAAGATGTTCTTAAAAGGCCTCTTTAAAAAGAGGAAAAGCTTCTGCTTTATTGTCTTCTTTTTTAAACAATAACCTACTCCATAGTCATTAAACTAAGAGAGAGAAAAAATGCTTAGGTCAGCCAAGACAATGACAAGGCAGGTTTCTCACACTCTTATGCCCAGAGAAGCCCGGAAGTTCAGTGCAGGTAGCAGAGGACCCCCCCAGCCTCCTGGCCAGCTGTGCTTTCTCATGGTTAGGGGACAAACCAAACCTGTTTGGTTCACAGTGCCAAAGCACCGCTCACTCTGAACAGAACTTTGGTCCAGGCTCAGGGAAGAAGCATCCCCATTCCAGCATCAGCATGCACAGCCCCGTGGTACCCACGCAGTACCTGAGAGTGTAACAATCCCTTGGGGCTGGGGCTGGAACCGTAGGTACTTGTTGCAGAAAGAGGCCGACTCCAGGGCCAGGAAGAGGACGTTGCCCAGGAAGTAGCCAGCCGTCTGGCCCACGGAGTTGCAGGTGGAGGCATAGCCCACATTCTCCCTGGACAACATGGTGAGGGCCCAGCCGTCCACCGCAATGTCCTGAGTCGCTGCCAGGAACTCGAAGAAGAAGAAAGCCACGGTGAGGGCCACCACATCAGGGCCCCGGCCCTCCCCGTCGCCCAGGAGCACATCCACCTGGGTGGACATGTAGATCATGAAGAGCCCCAGGACATACTGCGTGGGCACCAGCCAGGACTTGCGCCGGCCGAAGCCCCGCAGGTAAACGGCGTCCACCAAGGGGGCCCAGAGCAGCTTGAGGCTGAAGGGCCAGAAGACGAAGCTGAAGAAGGCCTGGTCGGTGTAGCTGGCGCTCTTGCTTTGCAGGATGAGGGGCACGCTGCCCGCCAGACCCAGCGGGATGCCCTGCAGCACGTACAGCACCAGCAGCAGCAGGATGCTGCCCAGCTCCGCCCGGCACCCCCGCGGGCCCCGCTCCTCCGCCACCGGCAGCAGCGCCTCGGCCTCGCCGCCCAGCAGCCCGTCCCCGCACAGCTCCAGAGCGGGCGGCGCCTCACTCTTCACATCCAGGCAGTGGTGGTGGCTCCCGGCCCGGCGCTGCCGGCCGCCCTCCTTAGCCATGATGGCGGGCGACATGTCTGGGCCAGCGGGGACCGTGCTGCGGCCGAGGCGGGAGCGGGCCCCGAGGCGGGAACGGGCCCCGCCGCTGAGGAGACACCGCCACGCACCGGCCCGGCCGCCGCCAACCGCCGCCGCCCCGCCCCTTCCGGACACGCGCGCGCTCGCGGCAGGCGTGGCTGCGCCTCATTGGTTCGCCGACGATTACGTCAGGCGGCCGCCCCGCCCTGTAACGCTCACCTCTGACTGACCGGCTCCGCTGGTGGGGCGGCACCGAGGGGGTGAGGCGGCCCCGGGCGGCTGAGGAGACACGGGGAGCGTCCCCGGGGGGTGAGGCGGCCCCGGGAGCGTCCCCGCGGGGGTCAGCGCGGTGGAGGGCTCAGGTAACGCGCACACTAACGGTCAAGGTGCTTCTAAACCTCCTTCAGCAAGTGTGCACCCTCCATGGGCTCGGAAATGTTATGTTAAATGAAGGGTGAAT
Source organism: Syrrhaptes paradoxus (assembly GCA_013400615.1). NCBI lineage: Eukaryota > Metazoa > Chordata > Aves > Pterocliformes > Pteroclidae > Syrrhaptes > Syrrhaptes paradoxus. Next base: position 288,359 of record VZTO01001365.1, read on the forward strand.
AGCGGATTAATAATAAAATATTGCATTTTTTTGTGTGTTTGGATCTCTTGTACTAACAAATGAAAGCGAGCGTTGGTTTTGTGGAGAGGGGTTGGTTGCTTTACCCATTGTTTATACAGTCACACGATAACTAGACTGTCAGAAGCACACCTTGCCTGTCTCACTTCTGTTTTTAACGCCTGAAGTATTCTTCCATCTCTCCGGTTTGTAAAATTCTTGAAAGATACAACTAAACCCATAAAATTATTAGAACACTTAGAACAAGAATTGTACACCGATAGTAAGACAAAATCGCTTGGAATCTTTCGGTGGAACCAAAGTGAAGAAAACCAATAATTTCAAAAGATCAGAGAAGAGTTTCTTTCCCAAATACCTTGGGAACGCGACAAGGACGCGATTGTACTCCTCAGGGAGAAGAAATTCCACCGGGGCAGAAATAGAAGAAACGCTTTATACCCACACGCGGGAAAACACCTGCGGATGGTCAGTCTCAGCTTCCTTTGTGCCCTTAAACCCGCTGAAACGAGCCCCAGGAGCTCGAGCACCGCCGGCTGTGTGGGGTTACCGGGGCTGTGCGGGTATCCCTGCCGCTAAACCGGCGCGGAGCCATCCGCGGTGACCCGGGAGAGGCTGGAACCGCGCCGCTGTGCCCGCCCAGCCCGGGTTCGTGACCCCGCCGCTCCGCCCCTTCCGCCGGAGCGGGGCCGGGCCGGGCCGGCTCCTCCTCCCCGCGGCTCCGCGCAGCCGGGCGGCATTAGCTCATCTCGGCGCGGCGGCGGCGGCTCCTCGCGGCCCTTTCTTCCCCTTTTCCCCACCTTAGGGCCGCCCGCCCGCCGCTTCCCGCCGGCTGGAGGCGGCTCCGCGCGCCGGCAGCCCCCATGGCCCTCTGCAACGGCGATACCAAGGTCAGTACCGCGGGACGCTCCCTGCCGCCCGCTGGGCCTGACGGGCGCTTTGTGCCGCCGCCGTTGGGCCCGGCCGGGCCTGGCTGGGCACACGGGGCGCTGGGGCCCGGCCTTCCCTCGCGGCCGGCTCCCGGGGGGCTGCGGGCGGCGCTGAGGCGCGGAGCAGGCCGGGGAGCGGGGCCGGGCGGCTGTGAGGGGCCGGGGCTGCCTGTGTGGGCAGCTGCCTGCATCCCCGGCCCCGCTCGGTCACAGCAGGCGTGGCTCTGAGGAAATTAATAAATGTCGCCGTTAGGATTTTGAGAGGATTTTCTAATTGTCGGCTCGCGGTGTGGCTGGGGCCGCTCAAGGCCTGCGCCGCGGCGGGTTCCCGGGCACGGCCAGCGCCGTTCCCAGCAGCCAGCCGCGCTCGGGGGCTGTCGCGGCCCGGCGGGAGCGGTCCCTCGATCTGCCAGCTCCGGGGGAGGGCTGGTGGGCTGGGTTGCCCTCGAGCCAGCCCGCTGTCCCTGTCCCCGGCCCGGTTTGCAGCGACGGTGGCGAAAAACTTGTGTGTCAGCGTGTCCCGGGGTGACAAAGCGACTCCTGTGCCTTTGCGAAGGAGAAGTTTTTTCTCCATAATGCGACTTATGAAGCAAAACCTTGCAAGTTGTCTTTAGCCGCTTCTGTAGTAGGATCAAAGCCTTGTTGTAGGTTTTTTTATCTAGTTTACGAGCAAATGTGGCTCCGAGGGGGTTTTTTAAGTGCTCAGTTGGTCCCTGTTTTCCGACACGCTTTTCCCTGACCGCCCCCAGACTCTCCTTTCCTGGCCAGGGTTGCTCTTGAGGCTCCTCTGCTCCGGGGAGCTGCTGCGATCCCAAGCTGCTGGTGCCCGAACCGCGCTCTTGCAGGAAGCGGGTAACGAGAGCGATTTCCGCAGGGGGCCGGGTCCCAGCAGCCGCTGGAAATCTGCTTGTGACCTGTGTGAATTAAAGTTCGAGATAACGGGTTGGGGGCTCTTGTGTCAGCCTCGGGGATTGCCTGAGTTTGAAGGAGTTACTTTGCTTTTTTACGTTTAAAAAAAAGAGTGTTTGTATATCAGCTTGATTTTAATACCACAGGGAAACAATTAAAATCTTGTAAAACCTGTGCTGGCTTGAAAGTGCCAGGTCAAGGCTCCTGGTTTAGGCTTGTCCTAAGTTATTAGTGTGGGTGAAAGCTCAGGGCTGAAGGCTCGGACAGAGGTGTTTCTTGGTACTCCAGAAGATGGCTGTTCTGTACGTTAATGTGCTTTATAAATTGCATTAATGAAAATCCTGTGAGCGGGTAAGTGTGTGAAATGCTGAAAAATTCCCTGATTCTGCAAAAGTGGGCTGTTAGGAACATGCGAACTCAGTTGAAAGCACTAGGTAGGTACACCAAGGAGTAAGATACGCAGTGCCTTTAGCTAATAGTGCAAGCCTGATGGCAGGTCTCCTACCACAGCTGATCGTAGAACTTATAATTATTTTTTTTGGCACAAAAAAACCCAGCAGTGATGGATGGAAGATTTTTTCCCTCCGGTGTTAATAAGTTGTAGAGCTGAAATGATGCATCAAGGCTGACCCTTGCTGTGGCAGCACAGTTGGAGGTCGCAGTATGGTTCAGGGGATGGTTGGGACCCTGGTCCCAGGTCTGGAGTCTGTGACACAGCGGGCAAGCAGCAGGGACCCCGGTCCCAGGTCTGGGGTCTGTGACACAGCGGGCGAGCAGCAGTCTGGAGATACAGCGGTTTGATAAAGCGCTTTCTTTGGCTCATGAGTCGTAGAGAACAGTAGGAATCCTTCATGTATTACATGGTTTTCAGGATGACTCTTGTGATTTAAATTAGCTGCATATCGCCTTTTTTCCCCTGTTTTTCTCTTGGCATCCTCCAGTCCCACTCTCGGGACATGAGGCTGGTTTCTGTCTGCTCTGCCCCAATGCCTTGGATGGCTGGCAAACCAGCGTCAACAGCAGTTTGCAAAAACAGCAAGTTGTCTAGTTTTTTGTGAAAATAGACCAGGAGAAGACAAGGAACTCTAGTTATACCCCTACTGAGGGGAAAAAGAGCTTTTATTAGAAACTGGAGAATCCCCACTAGGAAGAGGCGCTGGCTCCATAAACCCTGTCCCTGCAGGAGCTGGGCTGTCTGGTATCCTCTTCATCTCGCTCCTGGCATGAGTACGATACACAAACGCATGAGCTAAACTGCCATGTTGGCTTCATGTTAACAGCATCTGTTCTTTTTTTGGTTTTATTAAATGAAGTTTCCCTTATTAAATTTGGATTCAAAATCTCTAGCTCTGGAACGGTGCCTTTAAGTAAATAAAGCCAGATCCTGCACTGACTTACCGCCTTTCTCCTTGCTCTTTTTCCTTATGATTTACGATCGTGTTTCTGTTGGGCTCTCCTCAGAGCTGAACCTCCTCACTGTTCTACTTTAGCTCCGAAATGAAGTACAAAATCTCCTCTGACGTGGGCCGGGTAGCGATAGTCGCTTGCGTTAACTCCCGGGATGGGGCTTGCTTGGACGTGTGCTGGAGATGGGCTGCAAGGCTGCCTTCGGGAGAAAAGGACAGCAGGCAGTTATTAGGCCAGTGATTGAATAATTTTATTTTTTCTATTTTTCCCTTCTGGTGAGGTGTGTGTTGCCGTGCTCATCTTGCATGTTCTCTGTAAGGAGATGTGTGTTGCTCAATGGATGCAATGCTTTTACGGGATTTTAACCCAGATGCCCTTGGCAGCGTTTGAGGAAGGACCTTCTGAGCTATGGTTGGATGCTGGCTTTTGAGGTTTTGGGAGGGTATGGATGGACTCCCAGCAAAACTTGGGCAGTGAGCTGTTACTTGAAGCTTTAAACAGCCATTTTCCAGGGCCACGTAGACGATGAAGAGGTAATTCTGATGTTGATGCAGTTATCTCTGAAAGCGTTCCTCCGATCCTTGTGCAGCCTGATGCTGTACTCTGCATGAGTGAAGCAGCAGGGACGGCTCGGTGCACATCTGGAGCCAAGGAGAAAGCTCAAAGGCAGCCTTTGCTGTGTGTTTGTTGGGGAGAATCCGTCCCAGGAGGATGGTGCTCTCCTCCAGAATGCCCTGTGCTTGACGTGGGGGTGTTTATCTGGCCCCCATGGAAATCTCATGGCGTGCTGCAGGCTGCCCCGGCTTCCTTCAGAACCTCCTGGGAGCCCTGGGTCGGAGGATGTGCTGCCTGGTACACACATGCAGAACACCTCCAACATGCTGTAATTCAAACTTGAAGTGGTCGGAAGCTTCAAGATATGTTTTGAGGCAGTGTTTGCCAAAGTAAAACCCTTCCTGCTTTTTCCTTCGTCAAATTACATTGGCAAGGAAACAGCGTAAGCTTTAAATTAAGGGAAAAACACCCCCGAAGTCAGTAATTTCTTTAAGCAGCTGGGGTTTTTTTCTGCAAGAGTTTCTTGGTCTCTTACAGTGTGGTTCAGTTCATGTTCTTCCTTGAGGATCTGATAAGGGCACTTTCATGGAATAGCTGCCTCTCTCCACAGTGTCTTTTTTAAAAAGATGATACTTGTCCTTGTGTTTTCCAGCCCCTTTCAGATTTAGCTGACATTGGCCAGACAGTTCAAACATGATGGGCTCAGAGAGAACCCTTGCTTTGTTCCGACATGCACTTTGCTTGAATGCTGCAGTCAAAAGTTGGGTTTTTTTTAAAAAAATAATTTTAGCAGAGACATTTGTTCTCAATTTCTCCTTTTTATTCTCTCCAGGAGGTAATGTCAAGTGAAAGCTCAGTGTATGAGGCAGCATGATGGGGGGAAAAACATTTTTCTTCTTCCTTTGCAGTGTCCTGTTTTGCTTGAGAAAAAGGCACATGCTCTTAATTATCACAGGCTGCGATGAGTTTTGTGTGGAACTGTAAAACAGAAAAAGCTGGAGCAGCTATAGTGGTGAACAGGGCATATGGCTTCTTATTTATGGACAGCTCTGCCTTCCATAGCTTATAAGCATTTATTTTTTCTTCCCTAATTTGTACGATGTTTGGTTTTGGGCTTGCGGATGTCATGTTCATGTGGCTGCTTGGGAGGGATGTGTTAGTGCAGCTCCTTTATCTTGCTGACGCGTCTGCTGGTCCTTAAACGCGAGGTTTATTTCATTTAGCAGTTTCTTGGCTAGTCGTTATAATTTTAATCATAAATTGACATAGAGGCAACCTTAGCAAGCTTTGCAGATGATTGTTGTTGGAGAGATCTGTCTTAAAGCCTGCAGTCCACGATGTGTGGTCCTAAAGTGCTGATGTGGGTGATGTTTGCAGCCAGAGAACACTGGAGGAGACTTCAAGGATGGGCAGCACCACTACGAGGGAGCCGTCGTCATCCTGGATGCCGGAGCACAGTACGGGAAGGTCATCGATCGGCGGGTGCGCGAGCTGTTCGTCCAGTCCGAGATCTTCCCCCTGGAAACGCCAGCCTTTGCCATCCGAGAACAAGGCTTTCGGTAGGTGGCTCCTGCGGTGCCTCTGCCAGCACGTCCAGCTCCGTCCCTCCTTTCGCTGTGACGGTGGCCCTGCGTGTCGGCAGCGGTGGTAACTGCCTGGGTTTTTGTGCGGCGGCTTTTTTGTGATGATGTTAATGATTGCATCTTTAGCTTATCCACAGAAATGCCTTAGTTCTGCAGGGGAAACTTGTGTAGCAATATAAATCTTGTGTATTTGCTGCTTAATGCCTTCATGCCATTTTAATCGTTTCCATTTGTAAGTATAATTTAAGAGGTTTCATTTTGAATATGTATCTGCAAAAAATTTAGATGATCTTGCTGTTTTACCTGATAAACTAGGGTAGCTATTAATGAAGAAAACAAGTCTTGTGAGTTTCTAAATTTTTTTTTTTAATTTAAAAAAAACCAAACAAACTAACTTGGATACTGAAGATATCGTAGTAAACCATGCCAAACTGCTTCTGGGAAGCAGCTGAAAAAAACTGAACTGGAACTGCTGCTTGGTGGTTGCAGCAAGAAAAGGTCTCACAATTATTTTGTACTTTGTACATTTCTTTTCCTTGTTTTATTAGGCTTACCAGCGTATGCCACTCTTTTCCATGTGGAAAATAAATACCCTGAAGTCTGCAAATCGTCAAAGACCCTACTTGTCAGTTGGGTGCAAATCCAGAAACACGCGGCGTGTGTGCTTCTGGGTTGTGCTGACAGCAGATAAGACAGTGCTTTGTTGTGGAATGGCGTTTTTCTAATCAATGATAATTAGTGAAGCAGTAAACAGTATATTTTAGTAAATCAAATAGGAACTTATTGATCTCTTCTGAAAACACAGAGAACAGAAAACCCAGGATCTCCTGCATCTGTCAGGTAGCTGTTGTGTGAAGAATTTATCTTTCAAAAATGTTCTGAGAAATCCCTTCTCTTGTCATCTCTTGTTTATAATTTTCCAACAGTCAAGTCTTTAAAAGGTGGCCCTGCCTAATTACTGGCTTAAAAAGAATTCCTGCCTCTCCTGTGTGTTGGATTTGAGGTGTGGGTTGTAATACTAACAGTGTTTTGTCTCAGACCTGGGCTGTATTGATGCAGGTTTGTAGTGGGAAGAGCTTTTCCCCTTTTCTTTTACTGCTGAAGGTTCTTCAGTCTCCTGACTAGACCTGTTGGACTTGTCATTCCAAATAATCTCTCTCTAAAATGTGGCAAAGCCTCTCCATTCGAAAGGTCACTTCTCAAGGCTGAGATAGTGGTTTCGGGTTATCGGTTACCCGCATCGGTCAATGAACTTTGTGACCACAGCCTCTGTTAATTGTTTGCATCCAGGAAAGCTCAACAAACACTGACACCAGCCATGGGGTGCCTTTATCCAGTGACTGCTGTAAAAATGAGTTTGTGGTTTTACTGCAAGATTTTGGCAGGTATTCTGTGTGTGCAGGGAAGAGTCAGGTTTCTGTGTTGCAGCTTGTGCACCGGATGGGCTGAGGCGCTGTGTGTTGGTTTGTGCTAAGGTTTGAGACGGGCAGCAAGGCTGAACATTTTGCTCAATTGCATTTACATGTTGTGTTTAAAAAGCCAGCTCCTCAGTTTTCATAGTTTCAGAACAGCCTCTAATGACCATCTAAACGTGATGTAAACATTGGCAGTTTCCCCAGGGTCCTGGGCTGAGGAGGTGCCGCGGTGCTGGGCTCTGCTGGCACTAGGCTGAGCTCCGGCACGAGCCCTGACGTTGGGATATCAATGCACTCATTTTCCTCTTGGTATTTTGACGTGGTTCCTGATGTGCCTGCAAACAGGCTTTCCAAAGCTGGGTCAGGTTGTTTTGGCAGGGGTTTAAGTCAACCAGAAAAGGGTATATTCATACGAACGCAGGGAGGTGCGTAAGAGATGATGCAGTGGTGCAGTAAAACTCTCAAAATCTACATCGCGTGCTAGTTTTAATTTCTCCTGCATGGTTGAGAAGGTGCAGGTTCCTCCCTCACCCTCAACTCATAATTATTTTCTTTAATACTTGGGCACATGGGATAACCTTTCTGTATTCTGTGGGATTTTAATTGGTATGGAAAAAAAACAGGTTTTTAAGACTCCACTTATTTAATAGGACAGTCTATAGCTATTTTGACTTCTCATAAAAATGTTCAATTTGTAGGTGTGACTATATTTCCTTTAATTGATACTAAATAGTGTTCGTTATATATGGTACTTCAGCAAATGCTTCTGTACGTGGAATTATCAGAAGCAGCAATACCGCCAGGCATGATGAGTTTTCAGTCCCTTTCTAGCAGTGCTTGAGTTTAGGGAATTCATCGTCTCCAGCTGCAACAGAGGTGCCTGCACCCCTGCAGCAGGTACTAGTTGTCAGAATTGTTCTGTGTAACTGTCAGCTGGATGCTTATCCCAAAGCTCTCTTGTAGATCCTGACATACAAAGAAATAAACGCTGCTTCTTCCAGCTCGCAAGCCGCTGTGCTTTGGGGTGCCCCCATCCAGCCCCCCGCTTCGTGTCCCCTGCCTTGAACCACGGAGCCTGGGCTGGGGAGGAGGAGGTGGGCTGCAGGGGGGATCCAGCAGTGCGCTGGGGGGAGCAGGTATAACCTGCGGGACTGCAGCTGAGAGGTGGCATTTGGTATGTGGCCTCGTTACTACGCAGTTATTTCTGCTGGTGGGACAGATGTTGTAAGCACACTGCCCGTTTTTGCTGCTTAAAAATAGAAAAATTCTATTTAGTCAGTATTGCCTGGCAAACACTCTAAATAATGCTAGACAAAAGCTTTATTAAATGCATTTAATCCTGTGTGTCCAACTTCTCTCATCCTGTTCTGCATTTCTCTGAATGCCAGATTTGATGTTCTCTGTGAATAAACAGTGTGTGAGTCCAAGGTCTGGAAGCCTGCGGTCAGTCCTGGCCGGGCTCAGAAAGCGTTGCCCAACGGCCCGCTGCCCCTGCACTTCACCCTCCTGCCAGCCGTCTCTGCCCCTTGGAAAAATTCTATTTTCTGTTCTAGTGTGAAGCATTAACTGCGTGTGTTGGACTTTTCATTCACAACCTGTTGCTGGTGCTGTCACACTGTAATCGGGGTGGATTAGGGGCCAGTTTGTCGGCAGCTCTGGGAGGTGTTTGAAGGCACTTCCCCTCCAGATGGCATGGACATCGTGCGGTCGATATGTGTGTATCTTAGTGCCAGTGCTCTGCGTTTGCTCCTAGCCATCCTGCTTCTCTCGTAGTTGATGCTTGGCTGTGAGGAATTTAAAATACAGTCACTTTTTAGGATGGTTTCTGTCTGATTTTGTTTAAACTGGTGAAATATGTCTCTGGTAACTGCTGGATTTGACAGCTGTGGCATAGCAGAGTTAAGCTGTATGTTAGGAGATCTGTATTAAAATTTATGTTAGAGTATATAGAGTTCTGAGACTGTGAATGTTTAAAGCAAATAAAGATATTTTAAAGTAAACAGTTAATATTGGAGTTAATATTTTCTTTCTCTTTTGCCTGCAGAGCTATCATTATATCTGGAGGACCAAACTCTGTGTATGCAGAAGACGCGCCATGGTTTGACCCGGCGATATTTACAATAGGAAAACCAGTTCTTGGGATCTGCTACGGCATGCAGGTGCTGTTGGGAGATGTGTTTGTCCCCAGCTGTCCTCTAGGCTGTATTTCTGATACTAATGGAAGATGAACTGCTAGAGGACCTGCTCTCTGAAGGGAGATGGGTGTTATATTGAAATGTGCCTGAAAATGCCACGCAAATTGAAAAGCACGTTAGCTAGCCTCAAGTACAGGAGTTCCTTAAGGCTGGCTTTGCAGAAATGAATCAAGTGTGTATTAATGAACTACTACCTAATTATAAATGATTGAAATTGGTCAAGCTCAGTAAGTATAATAATAAACTAGGTCTCAAATTAAGTCTTAAATCTCTGAAAATTAAAGTAATTGGAAGGTAAAACCCTGAAAATATTTTTTAAGTTACCAGTTCAATTTGCAAGGAAAAAGAAATTATTTTGAGACTTCTGAAATCTACAGTGCAGGTATCCAACTGCAAACGAGAAGGTGAGGTTTGGGAAAGAAAAAAACTGATTTAGAATTGTCCTACTGATACAGCAAAGGTTATTGAGAGGCACAAAAATAACGCTATGGGAGTGGATTCAAGTTTCTGATTGCTTCTCCAGAGCTGAGGAGCCAGATTTTGAGAAGTTTAAGCTCCAAGGGCCTTTAATTAAAGGATAGGTGAATCAGATTTTTTTCAGCAGCTTAACTTTTTATGATACCTGGCCTCAGGTACTCAGCTGATTCACAGAGCAGCTGTTTGTAGGTACAAGTAGGTGTACACTCCTGAACATGCATTATTGTGCACATCTCTACCTGTTGTCTGCTGCTGTGGGTTTCTGGTACTTGCTACGTGTGGTAACGGTCCCCAGCTACGCTGGCAGAAGGGAACAGGCCCAGTTCAGAACAATGATTAATTTTGAAGATAATTCTTACAGTTTTGTGAAGTGATACATTAAATGAGTATAATAATGAAAAAGTAGGTTGGTAGGTGTTGGAGGGCTGGAGCCGTTGTCAGTTACAGACAGACTGAGGTATAGCGTGCTACTAGATTGTGTGGTGCTTGTTCATGTCATGCTTTTGTTCTGACAGATGATGAATAAGGTATTTGGAGGTACGGTGCACAAGAAGAGTGTCAGAGAAGATGGAGTATTCAGCATTACTCTGGATAACACGTGTTCACTCTTCAGGTGCGCAGACATTTAAAGTTATCAAAACAATATTATAAATACCAGTCTGGAAATTGGTGGCTGGATGAGAAGCAGCTTTTTTTAAAGAAAATAGTGACATCGCACCCATGCTTACGTGATAATTTCTAATAAAACTTTTGCAGCTGTGTTCATAAGTAAACAAGTTACTCATTTAAACAAGTACTTAGGCATAACTTCTCAGCTGACTCTAGAAATGCAGATACATTTGTGTGGAATATTGTTTAAACCCTTCATTTCAAAGTAGAACACCTTCAGTGAGACACCATAGAGCATACTACAGCACGAGCACCTCTGTGTTAAGCTCTTGGCTCCTTCTGCTGTGCAGGGCGTTACTCTTGTATTGGTTGGCACCCATCTGATTTCCGAAAGGTAACGGAAAATCTGAAACCATTCGTTTTCTACCTTCCTGTAAAATTGCTTTGTGATGTTTTATAAAACCAAAATCGGATTTCTTGGTCGTTTATCAGTGCCTCTCAAGTTCCTTGTAATAATTCTAACAGTTTACTCATACCTGGTGTCCCAGTTTTATTAACTTTCCCCTGTAGGGCTACTGCAGAGCTTGATACTCTGCCTAAACTCTGAGGTGCCCAAATTGTCCTGAAAACACTTGGTTCTGAGCCACAAAACTTCACTTAATTGAAGTAAAAAGCAGGACTCCAGGAATCCTGATTGACTCTAGATGGCTGTACGTGTCAAAGACGTAATACTTCAGTATTGGGGTTTATGAAGGAACCCCAACCCTTCTGAATTAAGATAAATTATCTCTTGCATGAAGGATGCATTGTACAAGAATTCATGCGAGTTCCAAGGGAGGCATCTCGGAGATGACTGTTTCTGGAAAGGAAATCCATGTGCAATGTTTCAAATGGGCCTGGTCAAGCGAGATGTGCTTTTGTTGGGATCCCTAAAGGCTTCTCTTGGAAACACAGGTAGTTAGGTCTTTGTTCTTTTTAATTGATTCTAGTTTTTAATCTTTGTTTAGGGGCCTTCAGAAGGAAGAGCTTGTGCTCCTCACTCACGGCGACAGTGTGGATAAAGTCGCTGATGGATTCAAAGTGGTTGCACAGTCTGGGAACATTATAGCAGGTATTTATTTTATACTGAAATTGTCTTTTGAAAGTATTCATTAAAGGAAAGAGTATGGCAGGCAGTAGATAGAACCCAATGGGAACAGAATATCTCCATTATTTAACTGTGAATAGTTTTTAACAATTTCTTGTACGTGTTTGTTTGCATATTGTGCTGACACAATAATAAAGAAAGAAATAGACATTAAGATGAATGTTCTTACTTTTAAATTGGTAGTTTAAGAAAATGTAACTTTATTTTTACATTTTATGTTATTTTAAAGTCTGCCTGTGGTGTTTCTCTTTGAAATAAAGTACTGTGTGCCCTTAAGGCAGGGGAGAGGAAGATAGGTACTGGTGTGCAGTGTGAGCAGTGTTTGGGTTTGGTACTGTGACAGTACAAGTCAAACACTGTTTAATTATTAAAGCTTGATTAACTTGTTATTGTATTCAGTATTCTTGCATGAATGACCGAAAATAACATTGGTCCTGAAAGCAGTGTTTCAAACATTACACACAGATCGTCACAGGAAAATGTAAGAGCTTAGAATTTGGTTTTTGAAAGCTACTCAAACTACTGAGTAATAAAACTTTCAAATGTTGGGGTTTTTATGTCATGCCAATTTCTTTGCACCCATGCAGGCATAGCAAATGAATCCAAAAAACTGTATGGAGCACAGTTCCACCCTGAAGTTAGCCTCACGGTGAACGGAAAAATGATCCTGAAGAATTTTCTTTATGATATTGCGGGGTGCAGTGGTACCTTTACAGTGGAAAACAGAGAACTCCAGTGCATTCAAGATATCAAAGAGAAAGTGGGCTCATCAAAAGTCCTGGTAAGTAGACTGATTGAAGCTGAAAGGTTATTTGCAAAAGCCCAACAGAAACACTGACGCATACAGTTCCTCAGGTTAACTTGAAAAAGGCAGGATTGTCATGGTTTGGGTAAACACTTTTTGGAAAGTTTGCACAATTGGGTCAATACATGGTTTGGCTTCTTGTTTTCTTCCAAATCATTGACCATAAGTCAGTAGTCTGTTCTGACCCTCGTAGTTGTGTCTGGATTAGTTGTTAACACTTTTCCTGTAGACAGGTGACCAAATGTTTGGTTTTTTCCTCTTTTCCTCGTCCTTAGGTTTTGCTCAGTGGTGGTGTGGACTCGACAGTGTGTACCGCTCTTCTGAACAGAGCTCTAAACCGAGATCAGGTCATAGCTGTACACATAGACAATGGATTTATGCGCAAAAGAGAGAGTCAGTCTGTGGAGGAGGCACTCAAAAAACTTGGGATTAATGTTAAAGGTACTGTAATTTTGTTAAACATGACTCATACCCCTAATGATATGGCAAGTCTCCTAAAATGTGCATTTAGTATTTTATTTCACTGATTTGAATTGACCTTTGCAGTTCTCGGACTGGTTGCTAATTTGGAACAACCTAGGCTTATTCCCAAAATTTCAAACCTAAAATATTAAGCCTTGTTTGTTTGACTGGAGCATGCAGTGAACTGACCCATCTCCTCAGTGGCTGAGATCCAATACCTGCTGTTGGGGCTCAGCAAAGCCGTGGATGTGTGCCTCAGTCCCTTTTCTGCTGATGGATTCAGCTGCTGCAAAACTCATTTGATTGCAGTTTTCTTCAGTCGCTGGGTTAACAGTCCTCCACTGGGGCTTTATTTCTTGTCCTGGATCTCTTCCTTTTAAAACTGTGAGAGCTCATTTGGGTGAGTGAATGCTATTATAGCCAAAATTACTTTTTCAAGGCTTTTTTTTTTTCCCCCTCATCTGGCTTCTAAATAGATGCATTTTAGTCGGTTTTGATTTTGGAATAGCTTGAGAAGCAATACGTTTTGAGAGAGATCTTATTCTTGCACGCTGTAGACCAATAAACCTGGGCTCTGGCAGGCTGCCAGAGAAACAAATTGAGGGAATCCCTCTGCTGCAAATGCTCCTTCTGTAGGTCACAGAGTTCAGTGCCGCTAAAAGATGCGAAAGAGCTTCCTAGCTGATCTCTGCATTGAGAGCCTCTCTAAATTAAGAGGCATAATGTACCATGAGTAAACAGTGCGTCATTTAATTTTGGTTGCAGAAGGGCCTTGGGGAAATGCCATCCTGTAAACTATTCAAGTAAAGCAAGTAAATTATAATCTAAGAGAGGAAGCAAGTACTGAACTTGCACGCTGTTGCCTAGCCTCATAATATGAAAAAAAATTGCCCTCTACAGTAGACTAATAAGAGAAATAAAGTGGTTTTGTTACAATTAATTCTTAAGGTACTGAACAGCCCTGTTTAATGCAGTTAATAGTTAAAGGACTGGAATACAAGCTTTGTTTTTTTAAAAGCAATAGAGTGAGACTTATTTTTTTGCAACCTTGCATGAAAGTCTTTACTGGCTTTGCCAACAAATCCCTGTAATTGTGTGCAGTGGTGAATGCAGCTCATTCATTCTATAACGGTACAACAACTCTGCCCATCTCGGATGAAGATAGAACTCCACGTAAAAGAATCAGCAAGACCTTAAATATGACTACAAGTCCTGAAGAAAAAAGGAAAATTATTGGTGATACCTTTGTTAAGGTAATGTTTATAACTATTGGCTGTTTGGTTTTTGGTTTGGTTGTGTTTTTCTTTTAATGATATGATTTCTAGATACATCTTCTATGTTAGACTGTTAATTAGTTAGACTAATAATTAGTCATCCTGTTCGTGCTTCTGCAGCTCTGTAGCCTTTGTTGCACCATCCGTTGTCTTCCTTTAGACCTTCAATAGCTGAAAAGTAGATCTGAACACTCTTCTTTTTTTTCTCCTTCTTTTATAGATTGCCAATGAAGTTATTGGAGAAATGAATCTGAAACCTGAAGAGGTTTTTCTTGCTCAGGGTACTCTCAGACCTGATCTCATTGAAAGCGCTTCTCTTGTTGCAAGTGGCAAAGCTGAAGTCATCAAAACTCATCATAATGACACTGAGCTGATTCGAAAATTAAGAGAAGAGGTAAATGAACATAAAGATACTAGTGTATTGAATATACGTATTGAAAATGTACATATGGGATATGTAAGCTGGAGTGTAAATGGCTTTTTTTTTTTTTTTAAGGGTAAGGTAATAGAACCACTGAAAGACTTCCACAAAGATGAAGTGCGAGTGCTAGGACGAGAGCTTGGGCTTCCTGAAGAGCTGGTTTCGAGGCATCCCTTCCCAGGTATGAGAGCTGGTCTGTGCTGCTTGGTGAGGGGCTATGGATGGCACCAGTACTGTTTAGAAGATACTCAGCCTGCAGCGTGTTGGAGTATAAAACTTACCTCTGAACATAGAAGAAATTGATGCATTTAAGTTTGTACCTAAGCAGGATTTTATTTTAGGAAAAGAACATTTGAGAGCAGCTTTATTATGTACAGTGGTTAAAGGAAAAAAATTGTAATTGAGTTTGCTTTTAGCTGCATTTGTTTCTTTTTAGTTGTACAAACCAAAGCAAGGATTATCAGCGAAGTGCAGCTGAACGCTGCTGGAGCTGTCGGATGTATCTTATTTGAGATAATGACCTATATCCGCCTGCCTTTCTAAGGGGCATTTGCTGTTTTGAAAATGATTGCATGGAGAATAACAAGAGTTTTCTGCCAGAAAACATCAAAGTGTATAACATAGCAAACCCCACATCCTTTTAAGGGGGTTATGTTTTTCTATCCACGTGTTTTAAAATTGTCCTGCAGGGTGTGTAGTAGTCACTGCCAGAGCTGCTAATGCACCAGCATCGCTCGAAATGCAAGAAGCTGTCTTCAGACATTTCCAGCAAATGACATGGGCTTTTGTAGTAAAGTAGCTAAAAGGTCAAATAGCCCCCAGGGGTCTTTAAATAAAACAGAAATTCCAGTGGATGTTATAACCAACTCCTTCATCCCCGTTGCCTAGCAAAGGGAAGAGGAGGTTCCTGCTGGCTTTGCCTTGCCATCCGCCCCACTTCATCACCACTGACTGTGGCTTCCCACAGCCCACCCAGTTTAAGGTGCAGGTCAATAATGCAAATATTGTTCTGGAATAAACTGCTTGTGGGCTTTTCTTTTTGTCTCATAGGGTGTTAAGACAATTGAAATATAGGTACAACGGCAAAGTGTACTGTACGTGATGATTGACCGGCTGTTCCAGATGCTGTCACACTTTTAGGTGAAAGTCAGCTTTCCTGCTATTTAGCATAATGTTTTTTCAACTTTGTGTTGCAGGTCCTGGTCTAGCAATCAGAGTAATATGCGCTGAAGAGCCTTATGTGTGCAAAGACTTTCCTGAAACAAACAACATTTTGAAAATAGTCGCAGATTTTTCTGCAAGTGTTAAGAAGGTAACAGAATTGCTGAGTTCTAATACGCATAAAAGTAGTATGATCGTTCTGTAGTTGCCCGCAATGAGGTTTAAGCTGATAAAAGTTTAAAGCTACTTGTTTGTGCTCTTCAAGGAGCAACACATTCCCGTGCAAGTCACTTGCTGCCATTCAGTACAGTACAGTAGTATTTTTCATGCTGTGACTGGTGCGAATGTTAAACGGTTTCCAGAAAATGGAAGTTTATATACCTTTCAAACAGTAAACAAATTTTGGTTTAGTTAAACTTTGTACAGGTGAGAATTTCTGGAGTTTTTTCCCCTCCCTGAAATAATTGTAACTTTCTAGATTTGCGTGCTCTAACAATCACTAAATGTCTAAATTAAAGAGTTGAGAAATTCATGCTTGCCAGATGTCCTGAACAGAAACCTGAAGGTTTTAATCAATGATGTTTAATTTCTCGATCTCTTAACTGTTATGACCTTTGTGATTCAAAACTTGCTGAACTGTAGTGTAGCGTAACAGGATATTGCACTGAAATAAACAACAAAAATTCAAAATAAAGCTTTGTGAAAGAGAGTATAGGAAAAAGCTTCACCTATGGCCTTTGAGAGCTTCAGTTTAAACTACACACAGTCTAGTCAAATGAAACTGCTTTGGCTAAAGTTGAGTTGTTAAATGGAAAATATTCTTTAAATAGTTCCAAGGAGTAAATGTGGACTAAATTAAAGCAAACGGCTACTTAAATAATTTTATTTGCATTTGTGTAAGTTCTGTTTGAGTGCTCGGGGGCCTTATGTAATTAAAAAATATCTTTTCTGTATCGTTGCACAGCCACATACTTTGCTCCAAAGGGTCAAAGCGTGCACAACTGAGGAAGACCAGGAGAAGCTGATGCAGATCACCAGCCTACATTCACTGAATGCCTTCTTGTTACCCATCAAAACTGTGGGAGTGCAGGTAAATGGATTCATTCCGGGGATGTGCTGAAAGCTGCTTCCTAGCAGCGTGGCAGGCTGCAGTGAAGCATGATAATTGCTGCTTTAAGACAGAAAATAAAGGGCTTGACTCGAGAACATAAACTTCAGGTGACAGCGATACCCATGTTACTGTCATTTGTCAGCGCTGGTGTAGTGCAAAGGTGTCAGGATGTCTGGATAGGCGCTTGAGTGCGTGCCAGGTGTTGTATTTGAGGATGTCATTAAGGTTGAATAATGCTGGTCACTTACAGGCAATTTCTTCATGACATTCATCATTTTGTAAGCCTCTGCTGTAATCCTGGTGCCCCTTTTAAGGATGAGCAGTCCTCGACTAAATTGGTCAAATAAACCCTGCTTCCTACCCTTTTGAATATCCTCGTTGCCTTTTCTTGTACTTTTTCAAATGGGATTATATCCTGATCCTTGTCAGGAGAGGAACCAGAGCAGTGCGGGCTGTTCGGGATACAGGAACATTTCAGTCCGTGCAGTGGCACAGTGTTTTCTTTCTTTGTGCTCCTTTGCTAATGCCACTGGAATTTTTGTGGGCTGTCTGTTGTGTTTGGTTTGTATTTCCGTCACTAAATGCTGAGCTGGCGTTCTCATGGAATTGTGTGCAGCAACTTGGCAGATTTCTTTAGTGAGGAGTCAGAGCTGTGAGCTGCCTTTTATTGCTTTATCAGCATTGAATTACATCTTTATCATCAGCTGCTTAATCTTGTGTGTCTCTCCTGTAACTCCGTGCAGTCAGCTTTTCTTGCTGTTTTAAACAGCAACATCATCAGCAGGTTTCTGCACTTCATCGCAGATGGTGCCGTCAAAATACCAGCGCACAATCAATCCCTGTGCTCAGGTCACCTTGTATGAGTCTGTCTGTGCTGAACATTTTCCTTTTGTATGCTCTGGTTAGCTCACAAGAGATCTGTCTTATTCTGTGTGCTCTCATTCACTTGGTATCTCTCAGCGTACAGGTTTCACCAGCTTAGTATCGGCTAAATGTTGACCCAAAGTAATGTCCTGTAACCTGCAGGATGGGCAGGATAGTATTGTGGACTGTTTTTGGCAGGAAACTTCCTGTTCAGTTATTTTTTTAATTTTTTTTTTAATTTATAGGGTGACTGTCGTTCATATAGTTATGTTTGTGGGATCTCTAGTAAAGACGCTCCACACTGGGAGTCTCTTATGTTTCTTGCCAGGCTCATACCACGCATGTGCCACAACATAAACAGGTAAGTATTTTAATTATCTTCATTTCTAATAATTTCCTCGGTATAGGGAAGTTTAGCATGCACAAGCATTCTCCTGTTTAATCTATGGTATAATGTTGGACAGGTGTATCATACAGAGGTTACCAATACACAACAAATCAAAGCATAGGTTTGTTTCTGGAGTTACTAGCTAGAAAAAGTAATTGATAGGCTATCTCCTCAATTTTTAAGCACTTGATTAGACAACATCCAGGGTAACTTGTACAAAACCTCTTTTGAAAGATTCCAAGCCTGTTGATGAGTTCTGATGCCGTGGGGTTTTGGTTTGTGTCAGAAGGGGAATTTATGTGGGACTGTCAGTTCTAAAGGCACCCAGGAACGCTCCAGAGCTGGCAGCTCAATCTTAACTGAGCTCTCCTGTGAGTATGCGTTTGCCAGCGACTCGATTCTGTAGCTTTTCTAGCAGCTGAAGTTGCTTGGGTATTAAATCGGTGCATATCCTCCTTGCCTGGCTGTAGACTTTCTGACGAAACTGCTTATAATTGCTTATAGCAAAACTGAATTTTGTCACGTAAGTGCCACCTACTGAAAGAGGTATTATTCCTAAAGGCGAGATCTTGAATTGCAAGATACTTTAAACTAAATGCAGAGAGAACAAAAGAAGGCATAAAATCCAGGTTGTGTGTGCAGTTTCCAAGTGTGTGCTGGATTTACAGCTTTGCTGTCGTCTTTAAGCTCTTTTGGATTTAATACTCCCCCCCCTGAACAAACTACATCTCAGGGAGTTCTGCTGTACCAGGGGATGTTTTTGGAACCTTTCGTTGCTCTTTTCAGGGACACTGGAGCTGGTGGTTTGAGGGGTGTATTGAAATAGTTGGTCTTCTGCCCAGCTGTGCTTGCAGACTATATTACAAACAAAAAATACAGAATGTATAGCTTGCATATTTTTCTGCTTTGGATTTTAGACAAGTATTCAGGGTTTGTATGTACAAACTCAAATAACTTGTGTGAATATGTCATAGTAAATCCTTGTTTGAGGCCAGTTGGACCATGTTATACTCTGCTTTTTGTTCTGCAGCATATAAAACACAGTGAAGGAGGTTAAAAAGATAAAGCTGATGTGACTGGTTTGAATTCAGGAGATAGCTTATTACAGATGTAGTTATGTAGATTTATAAATTGCAGCATTAGTGCTCTGTACTGAAAACACAGCTGTTCATTGACAGTAAGGTTTCCTATTTATGGCATTTTTTGGTGGTTTCCTATTAGGAGAGAAGATACAAACTGTAAGCACGTATTAGGTAGCTTTCTTAGAATGATCTTCTACTGATATCAAAGTAAAATTGAAAAAACGCCCTTTGTGATACTGCTGAGTTAGTACTTCTGGTTTTTTCAAACAATTATTCTCTTGATTAAGTAGTATTGGGGCTATTGCTAGTTTCTAGTAAACCAAAATAAATTAATGTCTGACTTCCAAAGCCAGTGTGTGTGTTGTGTTTGTAGAATATATCCATGAAGTTATATTAAGCTCTAGTTAGTAGCTGAGGAGCACAATCAAATCTTACGCTTTTTTCTCACTGCAATACAAGAGGTGCAGCCTTTAGGCAATTTGTTTTATTCTGTGTACACAAAATGTGGGTTCTCGACCATCCTGTTTGTTTTCCAGAGTTGTGTACGTGTTCGGTCCACCAGTGAAAGAACCTCCTACAGACGTCACCCCCACTTTCCTGACAACAGGAGTCCTCAGCACTTTACGTCAAGCTGATTTTGAGGCTCACAACATTCTCAGGGAGTCTGGTAGGTACTTCACCTTATCCCAGGGATTAGACTCTTGTTTCGAGATCCCTGCAAACCCAACTGGGTATAGTTACAGTGATGCTGTCAGAATCTCCAGGCTTCTTGAGTATCTCCAAAAAAAGTGATAAATGAATGGGATGGCAGCAAGAGCCTTTTCTGTCAGTTGTAAAGCTGATAGCTGAAGGATGGGAATTGCTGTCCTCTCTGCTAGCAGAATGAATTTTAGGGCATTTGGGGGGACTGAGGCTTGCCTCTGACACGTCACAAAACTCAGAAGTGTGGCACTTCACTGCAGCGCAAACTTCTGGAAAAAGTGCTGTTAGCCAGCTGAAAGTGAACCGAATGCCTTCTCCGTGCTGATGATCTCAGTTGTCAGCAAATTATGATGCAATTATCAGGAAATGTATTTACCCAAAGTAAATAAACTGCATAAAGAAGCTTGACATAGTTTCTAAATTGTGGGGGCTTTGTGGAAAGGTGGTAGCCTAAATATTAAGTTTCTACGGGTGATGATGCTCACTACTTGTGCTTTTATGTTTCTTAACTGAAAGTAGAAGCTGTATTTGTGAACCCAGCCACTTCAGGCTAGCAGGCGACGGTAATACTTCAAACCCCTGACATCCAGGGAGCACTCGATACCCTGTACACAGGCAGCGTTTGGGAATATAGTACTTCTGTGGGTCAATTATTTTTTTTTTCCTTAATTCCATTTGAAGATGCAATATGTGCGGGAAGCAGTACATCAGGCTTGCCTATATTTTGTATAAATCAAGTGACGAAGGATATCTCTCTTTGAAAATACATCTTCTGTGTGCAAGGCTGCCTTACCATTGTTTGTACAAAAATAGCCTCAGAACGCTGAGGATGACACTGCCAATTGTGTTTGTAAAACCGTAGCTGTGCCTCGCTAACTGTAGGTGACGCTTGGCTTTGTGTGAATGAAACGCTCCCCAAAATAAGACCTGAGTTATCATTTAGTGCAAAAGCCACCTTGTGCCATCAGCTCGGGCCGGCGCTGGCAGCGGGG
The DNA here is from genome assembly GCA_013400615.1 of Syrrhaptes paradoxus. NCBI lineage: Eukaryota > Metazoa > Chordata > Aves > Pterocliformes > Pteroclidae > Syrrhaptes > Syrrhaptes paradoxus. The sequence goes on from VZTO01001365.1 coordinate 308,862, forward strand.
GAGAGCTGCGTCGGCGTCAGAGCGGCTCTGCGGCTGCCCGACACCTGAGCCTCGCACTTTTAGATCATTTAAACGGTGAAATGAAGGGTCTGTGTATTGCCTTTCAGAAGGACACATTTAACAAAAAACAGAAGTGAGAGGTTATGGTCGGGGGTTTCCTGTCAGCCACCAGCAGCAGGGATACTCCGGGGATTTCTCTTAAATACATCAAAGACCCAGAGATGCTTCTGCCTGGGGACAGATAAAACCCCATGGTTACGTTATGTGGGGAGGAAAGGAGATCTTAAATTGCATATCGGGATACCGGAGATTATAAATCTTGTTCTGCATGCCTGCGAATGCTGAGGATTATCTCAAGTGTCAGTTGGCATAGTTTTAGCGTATGCACCACTTTGGCAGCGAGAAGATCGCAGAAGATGTAAATGTAGCTCCTGGGATATAGTTTGAAGTACACGTGGAGAAGTTTTATCACGTTTGTGTCTTTAAACCCAATGAATGTGCTTTGTACTACTATTTTCTGAAGGTTATGCCGGAAAAATTAGCCAGATGCCAATAATACTGACACCGCTGCATTTTGATCGGGACCCGCTGCAGAAACAACCTTCCTGTCAAAGATCCGTGGTTATTCGAACTTTTATTACGAGTGATTTTATGACTGGTATTGCCGCAACTCCTGGGAACGAGGTTCCAGAAGAGGTAATACGGGTTCTCAACTTTCTTTTCAACATGAGCTAGTGTTGTAGGTGACTCGTTTTGACTTTCTTCCCTCTCTCTTCATTGCGTGCCTTGACTTTGATCTTATTGCCATTTTTTGTCTTTCTCATAATATTAATTAGGAAGAATACAATGGTGTTTTGGGGAAAACTGTAACAAAATGAGAAGCTGGCAGATGGGTATGACAAACTTCAAGGTTTTCCAACAGTGTTGAGCCAAAACACCATCAGTTAAAAGAGAAAGAATACTCCAGCTGTTTCTGGGATTTGGAAATCAACGTTTTGCGTTAGTAATTGGAAATGTTCTGACTTGCAGAATTGCCCTTGATTTCCACTTCTGATTTTTCTGGAACCTGCTGTTAGCATCTCAAGAGCATGCTGCTTTCTGTTTGGGTCACTGAAAGTATTTAGGAGTCAAGTTCAGGCATATTTTTCTGGGAAACTGTATCCATGTCCAGTTTCAAGTGCTCTGTCTCTCTGGGAATGCAGTGTAAAAGAAGAACAGAACTGACTTTTTTTTTTTAAGCATCCTTTAAAAGCATATTGGCATTGTTCAGTAATTGTATAGAGCTGAAGTCTTCTGCTTCAAGGCAGCCTGTCCATTGAAATAGAAATGATTCAAGGTGAAGTCACCATGTAAACTATTCCGTTCTATAAAATGAGGATTCGTTTGACCTTCAGGTTGGTGTTTAAAAAAAACAAACAACCCAACACCACAAAAGCCACAACCAAACAAAACTCCCCACAGAATGTAAAAGGGTCACGTTAATGCTAGGTAACGATGTGGTAACCAAATAGTAGAGGTTGTGCAGGATACCTGTATTTGTGGGGAAATTAATAATATTTGATTAAAGACTTTCAGTGTTTTTCCATGGCGAGCAATGCAATGTTTGATTTGTGCTTGCACTATGAAACAGCACGTCAGGCAAGTGGCGGCGTGTGGAACTCGGGGATTGCTGAGGAAACTGAACTTCTAAGGATGGGCAAATTCCCGTCTAGAATACTTCTGCTAACATGAGCTGGTTGTGGTCTCTGGAGGATGGCTCTCCATGGAAACTTTTCCTCTGGATGCCTCTTTCTGTTTTTTTTGGGTTTTTCACCTTTAGAGCTCCCTTTTTTGTTCTGAAAGGGGTTGCTTTGTGTTTCGTGGTTCAGCTGGAGACGATGGTCTGAGAAGAGTCTGAAGATGACGGTAGGAACACAGAACAGCATGTGTTCCTCCTGAACTTTCAACAAAGAGTTTTGCAGCTGAAGAGCTGCTGCCTTGAGGGGAGTGCGTTCCCATCGACACCCTGGTTTATTGTCAGTGCCAAAAATCAGCAAGTTCCAAATGTAACTGCTGGAGGCTTTCTTGATGTTGATTTTATTTCCTAATTAGAGGTAATGTCCCAATAGCTATAAACGATTTATTGTGTACAACAGAACTAGCATGAATAAAGTTTGGGTTTTTTTAAGCTTTTCTAAGGTAGTTTCATCAGGTCTGTTTAATATGCTTTCTTCTAACATATATATATATGTATTTTCTTTCCTTCCTCCACAAATAGGTTGTGTTAAAAATGGTGTCGGAGATTAAGAAGATTCCTGGCATTTCTCGGGTGATGTATGATTTGACATCAAAGCCACCAGGAACTACGGAGTGGGAGTAATTAACTTTTTTTCTATTAAAGTACTGTGTGCAGTCTAAATCATATCAGAAACCATTCCCAGTGTTGACATGCAGTACTGTGAAAGAGTGACTGGAGCTGCTACATCGCATCAGATTCCTCTCCTGGAGCATAAACCTGCAGTTAAGAGCTGTGCTGGGAATAATAACGAAGTGGGGCTGAGGATTTGTACGGGTAAATAATCGTGGCAGCAGTGCTGGTGCGCAGACAGATTCCTATTGCTTTTGCCTTTGTCTTACAGATTCTTTCTGTTTTCATGTGTTTTATCGTTAACTGTCATTTCAACGTCTCTTTGTTTTTGTACACTGTGTAAAAAAAGAGACAGTTTATTTACTTCTACCAAGAGCATTATTACAGCCTAAAAATGTAAAATGAATTCTTTGTGACCAACCGCTTTTAAACGGATTTATTATAAATAAATATTTTGCCAAATGGAGTAGTGGGTACTGTTGAGTTGTGGCATTACCATGTACCTGTCGTAGACTGTTTAGCCTGTTCTGTACTGTTTGACCTGTTAGCCCATGGCAATAACGTCAAGCTCCGGAAGAGCAATGCTAAAATATCACGAAATTACCTCTGTCTGTCTGTCTGTACTTGCTCCCTCTCACACTGCTCGGTGTGTGTGTGTTGGTAATGGGTGCGTGTACTCCGGCTCATCTTTGGTACACACTCGCTGCATGGACGCGTGTGTCCAATTCCAGACAGTGAAGTGTCTCTGGGGACTCCGAGAGAAGCATCAAAATGGAGATGCAGCTGGGAAAGCTGTGGCACCAGAGCGACGGGATGTGTGAGTCCTGTTTCTGTCCTCCGACGCTTGCGCCACAGTCCCTTCGCAGCCTGCTGACCCCGCACTTTCCTTAGGCTTGATGGCAGTTCATTTTCTACATGTTTGCTTTTACAGGATTTTTTTTGTGTATGTATTGTACTTGGCTTGATCTTTAAGATCATTATAGTCGTTAGTGTGCAGTCACGGTGTCGGAGGTGACCTACCCGGTCCGCATAGATCCCTTCTGCCGTTTCTGTAGTTAAGTGAGCGGTCGGTTGAGAGATGGTCACTTTGGACACTCTGCTTTTCTGATGTACTGAGGTAAAGCTCCTTCCACCCACCTGAGAGCTTTGAGAACGTCTTGTGATCGCTGTCTGCGAAAGTCACGGTTACATTCCGACCAGAGTCGCTTGCTGGGTGCTGCCGGGTACCTTCACCCGGGGAAGTGTATCCAGGCTCGCCTCTCTTATCCCTTTTTTTAATTCAAGCAGTTACTTTTCACTCGACTGCAAGATTACCATAGTATTCTGGGGTAAAATACTTCCTTTAAACTGTTCAGCAACGTGGAGTGTTTCATGGCCGCAGACAGACATAGATTTGTGAAGTGGAATAATGGAAATTGGAGTTTTCATTGGAAAATCATCATGGAAATTGAATTTCTGCTGATCAGAAATGGCTAATGTGTGTGTTTGATTTCTGTGCCTGTGTTGTTGGGTGGTGGTTTTTCACCTGGGGGTGTTCCAGTCCCCTGCCCGTTGGAGCCCTTTGGGGACCTGGGCATGCAGGGGAGCGGTGGCCGGTGACGTTTGGAGGCAGGAGCACTGCCTCCTCCCTTCTCCTGGCGGGTTTTGTATCTTGGAGAAATTGATCTTAATTAATATCTCTGATACCTTCTTGAGCAAATGGGGGTAGTAATTCTCCCCCATATCTGCTGTAACCTCTTTGAGCCCTTTGGATGAGCTTTGTGTGATCTAGGTGTTACCAGTACAAATGTTCTTTTATTTTACTGGAGTGTGATCTGTGAGAGCTGTTGGTCAAAACCACTGAAAATTGGTGTTGGCTGGGGCAGAATCTGTTACAACGTGGGTTCTGCTGACAACAAATTTTCTTTGTAACTTATCACGAAGCTCCCTAATGAAATCATGGCCTTAGAGCCCATTTTAATTTTTTTGTCAGAAAAAGCCGAGGCTAGTGGTTTTCATTACTGTGTTGGTATCTCAGAGGTCAAGGGTGCAGTGAGAAGAAATTCATCTTTTTGGTGGGATGCAGAAATCCTTCAGCCTTGGAATGCTACAGCAATTGTCGGCTTGCTCTTGCTGCTGCTGCCGCCGGCTTGTGTTGCCTTGACAGCAGATAGGCAAAGGAATCGCTAAAAAATAATGCAGAGAATGTAGAGCACCTCTGAGACCCCAACCTGTCTCAGGTTTGACCGAGACGCTTAGTTGGTCTCTGTGTAAATAAATCTGCAGGATGTAGTCCCCTAGTCGGGATGTGACTCGCAAGAAGGTTTGGCGGCGATGGTGATGCCATTGGGTTGGGGGTTACGGCAACTCCTGTGCCTCTGGACCACAATCTCGCAGGATACCTGGGCAGGAATCTCGTATTCCCTGTGTCGCACGCTTGGACATCCTTCTTGGCATCGCATCTTTCCTCGAGGCGTGATGTATGCCTGTGTCTGCTGAAGTCTGACACACGTTTTTACCGTCTTTTAATCCCCTGGCTTGCTTTTGTGTCTGTAATGAAACGGAGCGTGGAGCAATTCCTGGGCTCTTCAGCAACATACTTTGGTTTCTGTTTTGGTTTTTTTTTAAGACAGAAAGTTGAATATTGACAATTTTAGGCATATAAACTATTGCACTATAATTAAGATGTCTTATTGCAAAGAAATTAGCAATTGTTAGCTCTGTGCCGTGCGCTGTGGGTGGGGGGTTGCTCTCGGAGGGTTGGTGTTGGTATCCCAGCGGTTCTGGAGTGTTCTCATGGAATCCACGTGTATCGGGACAGCCAGAAGTGGAGAGAAACACGATACTCTGTTCACATTTCTTTAAAAATTATGTTTAGCACCTAGTTTACAAACTGATAACTGTAGCTGCCCTGTACGATTGTTCACCTTGAGTCTTCAGTAAAACATGTCAGCAGTTAGAGGAATTTGTATCGGGGGCGTTCCCCATCATTCTCAATTTTTAACATTTTTCTGCTTGTGAAATGATAAAAGTACTGTGAGCCTTAATTTTTATCCACAAATAAAAATATTATGTTTGAACATGGGTGTGACTTTTTTTTTTTCCCAGGATTTACGTGTAGAAGGTACGTTCCCCTGCGCCTGCGGAGGGTGGTTGGTGCTCAGGAAGAGGGGTGATGCTGTTTCCAGCCGTTGGGGAGGCCGGGCACGGGGCTCTGCCAGCGCCCTCGCCTCGCCCCGCTGGCTGCATCGTGTGCCCCAGTACTCCCCCAGCTTCCTTTTCTTTTGTTTGTGTAATTGATTTTAAACGTGCGTTCGAGAGCCCCCTTGGAGCTGGGATAATTTTCTTGTTGCTCATTCCCCAGAGTGGTTTGGGATCCAAAGGCCAATAGAAAGCTGCTTGCAGGATTTCTTCCTTTTTTTTTAATGTTTTTTAGGCTGAAAAAATGATGGAAAAATATTTTGGGGTAAGTGTAAGCTTCGTGGACAGCCTGAGTTTGAATCTTAAGGGAGAGAAAGAATTTTTGCTCCTGACGGGGTCCAGCTGGGGCTGTGCCTGGGATGGGCACGGGGTCAGGGACCGTCCCTTCTCTGCGTCCCGCTGCCTGTCCCCGTGAGCCCCCAGCTTCTTTACATTGTGGGCGCACTTTCCTTAATGAAGAAGAAATAATTGAAAGCTGCCATGCATAATTCAGCGCGCTCTGACTTGGGCTGGCGGGGACGATGACCCAGCCACGGACACCGCGGTCCCTGTGCTGTTATTTCCCCCATGGAAAGGGGCGGTCAGCCCGGGATTTACCTTCCCCGGCAGCTTTTATCCTTTGGCTCTGCTTTGAGATGCTCACCCAGTGCTGCTGGTCCAGGTTGCTCCAGGAGTTAATTTTGTTCTTGTTTGGGGAAGGTGACGTGCAAGGTGCCACTTACAAGTGCCTGACTTTTTTTTTTTTTTCATGTCTGGTCCACCTGGGGCTCATCCATTGGGCTGGGCTTCTTGGTGCAGAGGGGGGATGCTGCTTTGGACAGCAGGGATGCAGCGGGTTTTGGGAAAATAAAGAGGTTTCCTTGCTGACCGGGAGGGCTCTGGAGCGATGTCCTGGGGAGGGGGGACCCAGCGCCCCACGCGGGGTTGGGAGGTGGCTGAGTCAGGGTTTGGATTCAGGACCGTCTTTTGTGCTTTGCGGAGCCGGGGTTTATTTTTAGTCGTTTCTGTAGCGCGGGTTGCCATGGTAATGCAGAGGCATCGATTCTCTGAGGATGGGCTGGACCGCGAGGAGCAGGCGTGGGGACAGGGACAGGGCTCCTGGCCACGGGTTTGGAGGAGGTGACAGCTCTGTGTCCGGTCCATCCCATGGATTTTCAGTTTGCAGCCGGAGCCGGGGCTCTCCCCATCTCTGGAAACCACAAATGATTCTCTGAGCGCACAAACCTGTCCAGGAAGAGTTTTCAATGCATCCTTGGAGCATTAAAGCTGCTCTGCAGGGAATTAACGGCTCCAGACCTTGTTGACTCAAGCGGATCAGCCTTTTTATCTGGAATTTATGCCACCAAGTCAAGAGCGACAGGGGTGGTTCTGCACCTCCTGGCTGGAAGCGGATGCTGAAGTCGGGGCATCATCAGGCTGCAAAGGCTGGAGCCTGTGTCCGAGGGCAGAGCCTGATACAACCCCCCTCACCTGCCCTCCCGGGCAGCCGCTTGCCTCCAGAAGGGCTGAACATCCAGCTTCCCCTTGGCCTTGGGAGATCTCCCCCTTTCTCATCACGAATGCTTGATCACTCCTTGGTGCAGCCCAGAGCACACCCAGAAACACTGCTTGTCTGTGATCTCGCTGATAGCTCAGCAAGGAGGAAAAAAACCATTAATGAATATACCCAGGGCTTTTTCTTTTTGCTTGGTTGTGACAGGATGGGTATTTGGCTCCAGGATTATAGCTAGAAGTTATTTGAGGACATAAAAGGCTGAAGAGAGCCTCCTGCCCCTTCAGCTTTTTAACCCCAGCAGGTTGGCTCGCCCAGAGCAGCTGTGGATGCCCCATCCCTGGAGGGGTTCAAGGCCAGGCTGGATGAGGCTTTGGGCAACCTGGGCTAGTGGGAGGGGTCCCTGCCCACGGCAGGGGGTGGCACTGGATGGTCTCTAAGGTCCCTTCCCACCCAAACTACCCTGTGAGTCTGTGCTCTCCAGCTCTGCCCCTACCACCCTGTGCTGCCCACGGGCTCCCGCGGTGCTGGAATGAGCCAAGTCCCCCCCTGCCCGTGCGGCCGTAAGTCACTGCGCCTAGCTGCTGTCAGCCTGGGTGAACCACTTAAAACCAATTAAGGCCACTAATGAACCTCTCCCTGAGGGGGTGTCAGTTCCCCAGGCAGCAGCGCGATCGCTGTGACTCTCGCTAATTGGATCGTGCATTTGGGAGCAACTGCGCTCCTATGGGACGCGATCTATCTGTTTCCCTGAGAGATCCCTTACAGAGGTTTTCCACCCCGCTCCGTGCCTGTACAAGGCTTGTTTTTTTTGTCTGCTTAAAACCCTCTAAATAGGACCTTCCAGGTTCTGAGCTGCTGCTGACTGATCCTGCTGGAGATGAGCCGTCCGTGTGCGTGCAAAGAGACCTTGGATGTGGGAATACGGGCCAAAAAATGTGGGGAACGCTTACTGAGAGATTTGGGGAACATTTGTTACGAGGCTGGGGTGGAACCGGGGAAGCCAGGGTGGCTTTTCAGGTCATTTTAATGGCAGATGAATTTTCAGTGAGTTTCAGCAGGAGAATGGCTGGAGAACTGCTGGCTCGGGATGTGCATCCTGCATTCCTCCCATAGGGAATGGGGCGAAAGAAAGCTGTGGGGAAGGAAATCGGGACAGAAGTTCCTTGCGTTAGGTTGTGATGCACTTGTTGAGCAGCACGCGGGTTTAAGTGATGGAAAACTGCTCAAGAGATTTGGAAAAACTTTAAAAATGCAAACAGTGGAAAACAGAAAACCAGAAAAACATCTGCTGGAGGTTTTTAGAAATGTTTCTCTTATTTACATCTGAAAAACAGGAGGTTTGGCTGAAACAGTGCCCGAGCCAGAGGCATTAAACCGTGTTCAGACCCCAGAGGAGGCGAGGCTGGCTTCCAACCGGCACCGTGAACGGTATTGTTCGGGTTTTTCAACAGCTGTTCTGTGCCTCTGCACTTCTTGTTACCGCTGTAACCTCCCTTTGGTCCAGCCGGCTCGGGACTGTGCCTGTCCTATGGATAAATGCCGGGATTGACCCACCTGCGCGGGCAGAGGGCTGCTGGCGTGGCCAGGGGCTGGCAGGCACTGTGCCAGGGCTGGGGACCCTGCTGAGCTCTGGGACCTGCTGAGACCTGGGGATCCTACAGAGCCCTGGGACCTGCTGAGACCTGGGGACCCAGCTGAGTCCTGGGGACCCCACCAAGCCCTGGGGACCCTGCTGAGCCATGGGGACCCTACAGAGCCCTGGGGACCCCACCAAGCCCTGGGGACCCTGCTGAGCCATGGGGACCCTACAGAGCCCTGGGGACCCCACCAAGCCCTGGGGACCCAGCTGAGCCGTGGGACCTGCCATGCTGGGATGGGCTTGGGGGGACCTGACTGGCAGGTGGGGGTGATTCTGCAGAGAGTGGGGCAGAGATGGTTTTCCTGTTGCGTGTCCAACTCTAGGGTCAGCGGCTGGAATAAAAAAATCAGATTTTATAAGGCGCTTTAAGAAGAGCTGTAGAAATTTCCAAAGCATGGAGGTTTAATGGTAAGTTATAACCTGTAACAAGCTGCAAGCACAGAGTGGGTGCACGTGTTTCTGTATGTTTATACAGTGTGTAATTAAATCAGAAACGCACAATTCTAACCAGCCCGGTTTAACCAGTGAGTGTGTAGAAGCAGCAATCTCAAAGGAAGGGGATGCCCCCAGCCCCAGGCAGGGAGGGGTCCGCAGCTTCGCTCGCCAGGGCTCTGCTCCCCACGGCCCCCGACCCCCATGGTGGGCGTGGGGTGAGGTGTCCCCCATCTCTCCCTGTGGGAGGGCAGCTCCTGGAAGCCTGGTTAGGGACTAATCCCTGCCCCTTGTCTGAGCAATTGTACGGGGGCTGCCCAGTCTCGGTCTAACAATGTTCAGGAGCGGGATGCTGGTCTGTTGGTACCGGAGCGGGGGGCACTTGGGTGCCTGGAAGGTGGGCGAGATGCTGGAGCAGCAGAGGGCTCGTCCCCTCCCAGAGATATCCCAGGGCCAGGGCTCCGGCCAGCTCCGGCACAGTGGGAGCGTCTGAGGAAGGTGATGATTTCTGTACGTCTGCAGGTATCAATATTTAAAGCCAGCTTTGCTTTCAGGAAAGCAATCTTTCTGCATTTTTTATAAGGTCAGGCAGGGTCTCCTTACCTGCTGGAACATATAATCCCCCAGGAGACCGTATCCGATGGCGTTACCTGCCCCAAGGAGAGGTGACGGGGACAGCTCCCCGCACAATAGCCGCTGTGCACCCACAATGCGCCGTTCGGCGAGGAACAAATCACCAGCAGCTGCTTTTAATTGAGTTTAAAAGCGACTGATACCTTGTAAGGCCTTTGGGAGCCACGGGGTGTTTCTGTGGTTAAGGCAATGACGAACCCGCACGGCTGAGCACGCTCGGCGTGCCCTGCGTGAGAACCGTCCGTCGCTGCCGTTAGCCAGTTTCCGCAGGAAAAAACCTGGAAAACCTTCTGGGGGTTAAAAGTGATGGAGCCATGCAACAGGCGTGTGTCCCCGCAGCTGCTCTGGGTCCGTTTAAGGGCTCCTGGAGCTGCTGGAAACCTTTCCCTCTTTGGGAAGTGCTGGAAAGCTTAATGGCAAAGGAGGGAAGGTTTTAGGATTGGTGCAGAGCTAGAATTTGGTAACAGCTCGACTTTCGAGTCTTTTTTTAGAGTTTTGCAAAATTTCCAAAGAATGTTTTAGTGCCGTCTCCACTAAAGGGGTCAGACAGCAGCAGCCGCCCTGGAAGGCAGATTTCGGGGGATTTCTCCCAAAAGGGAAGGGAACCGCTTTCTTAAAAAACACCGAAAATGGGTTTTGGGGGTTTTTTTTGTCCTGTGGGCGCATCCTGAGCTGGGACGATACCGGTGACAGGCTCCTCAGGGGGAACGGGACCAGCAGACCCTCCCCAGGCCCCTGCCCAGGGGGTCCCTGGCCCCCCCACAGTGGGGGGGGACCCAGCAGCGGGCTGGGGGTGCTGGGAGGCAGGTGGGAAGGTGGGGAGGGGGATCCAGCCTCTCCTGGGTGGTGGCAGGCGGTAAGGGGGGGACACCGGCCACGCTTGGAGCTTGGGAGCTTCGGGATGGACCTTGGGAGAAGGATTTGGGCAGAGGGAGGGCGGGGAGAGGCTGCTGGGGGGCTTGGGCGGGCGATTTCTGCTCTTTCGGATCAAAGGCGTTAAAACCCTGCTGGTCTTCAGGGGGCTTTTCTCCTCTTTGCCTGCTCTCTCTCCGAGCACAGATACGTTTGTGCTCCGAACGCGCTGCGGCGATTAGAGCTGTAATCTCTGTCTCAGCTTTGACGTTCCCGAACTGGGAGGGGGGCGATTCCATCCCAGCGCCCGCTCCATCCATGCGTTTTCTCAAACCACCTTTTGCTCAGCAAGCAAACGCAGCGGGAAAAGTCACAACTTTGTTACAGGTGATCAAACCCCGGAATTTCTACAAATCCCTCGGAGAATGGACGTTGCTGCTGGATGGGGCGACCCGAGGAGCTGGAGCTGGAGCTGGGGCTCTGCACGTGGGACGAGGAGGAGGAGGAGGGATCCAGCGCAGCGGGTCGGTGAGGACAGCGATGCTCCGAGGCTGCATCCAGCAGGAACCACGCGGGGGTTTGCTGGGTGAGCCCCTGCGGGTGTGGGTTTGCCGTCGAGGTTTTGCCGTCGAGGGGAGCACAGTGCAGCTCCACCTGCACCAGCCAGACCCTCGACAGCTGCAGCTTTAGTGAGCTGGACGTTTTTTCCCCGCTGCTATCCACCTACACACCTCGTTTTGTACGAGCCCAGTTTAGGTGTGCCGCTCTGCACGTGGTTATATTTTTTTTTAAGAACTTTTTTCTCCTTTTTCGTTGCAAACCGAAGCCGGCTGGTGAGTGGGGAGCTGCTGCAGATGTTTCCGTGAGAAGGTCGCAGCTCTTCTTTCGGGTTAAGCTCCGCAGACACATATCTCATTACAGCTCCGCGGCCGGCAGGAGGTTATAGCGGGAGGGACGCGCGTGCTGGAAATCAGTTTAGACGATTTGAGGGCAGTGGCGTAGCGCCGGGGGTGCCGCCGTCGCGCCGAGGCAGGACGCAGGATGCTGGCGGCACGCACGGGGACCGTGGGGAACAAGAACGCCGAGGAAGCCCTGAAGTTGCGGAAGCAGTCGGTGCTTTCCCTGGGGAGCAGGGACAGAGCCCCGAGGAGCTCCGTGGACGGCGGGAAGGAGGGTCGGGGCCGCGGCGGACAGCCCCAGCAGCGTGCCCGGCGCCTGGCTCTGCTGCGGGAGCTGGAGATGAACTGGTACCTGCGGGTCTGCGAGCTCTCCCACGAGTACACCATCGCCTACACCACCGGCATGCCCCACAGGTACCGACCCCCGCGCCGGCCAGACCGCGGCGGCTGGCACTCCAAAAATAATAATAGTGATATTAATGGCAATAATAGAAATTATAATGATGATAAGTATAATAATGTTAATAATAATGATGATGAAAATATTATTGATGATAATATTAATAATGATATTAATAATAATAGCAACAATAGAAAGCTTATTGGCTTTATGAGTCTGACTTTTCCCATTATTTCGGATTTTTTTTCCTGGATGTGCATCACAGAGCTTGAAATCCTGCAAACTTGCTCCTTAGTTTCTGTAACTTCTTTGTCACGAGCTGCCTGTGGTTCTTCAGCCTCACTTCTCACGAGCTGTTCAGCCCAAGTGGATGTAGTTTTGTTTGAATTTAGTTGAAAAATTTAAAAGAAAAAAAAAAAGGAGCAGAGGGCAGGGGAGCCTGTGCCGGGTGGTGCTGGCCCTGGTCCCCGTCTCCCCCTTCCCTCCCCGGACCCGGCAGTGGAGAACAAGCCCCTTGGGAGGGGAACCGTGCGGCTGCTGAGTTTCTAATTCCATCAACCTTAAATGTCGCAGCCTCCAGACTCTGATCTTGCTCCTTTGAAAACAATAAGGGGATCTTGGCATTAGTGGAAATTAGACGGGCGGCTCTCTAATCCCCCGTGCCCAGTAAGACCCTTAATGAAATCGGAACCTAAATACGCGCTGTCTGGTGCTGCTGCCCCAGTGATGCCATCCCCGAGCAGTGGCATCGTGGGGACGGGGTGGCTGGGCTTGTCTGGGCAGTTTTGGGGGCTGGCGGGGAGAGGACGTGGGTTTGATTCACCCCGAGGGATGGGGCTGCTGCCAAAGGGGGGTTCAGTGTTTTTTCAGGATTTCAGCTGGGGATTTGGGGGGATCTTCCCTCATCCCCAACAGAATGGGGATGCCTAGAGTGCCTGCGCAAAGCAAGGTCTTGCAGATGTGCTGGGACTGGAAACTAACAGAAAAGTCAATAGAATTAAAATTAAAAAGAGGATAACTGAAAGGAAAACAAGATAAAACTACGGGGGATGGAGCAAGCAGTTACAAAGTGCAGCACTGTCTGGCAAGAGCCCAGCGAAGGGGATGCAATGGGGTCTGTGGGCTCCCACCGAGCCCTTTCTCGGGCACAGCACCCGTCGGCAGCACCAGCCCGTGGGCAGGTGCCTCCAGTCTCAAACGGGCTGGAAAAGCAAAATGCTGGGGAATGTCTTTTGGGAGAACTCAGTTTGTGATGATGCTGATCTGTTCAAACCCTTAAGACTCCAAACCAGTGAAACTCTATGTCTGAAAAATCCAGAAGAGCTTGCACAAATATTTCTTTGCCTTTGGTTCACATTGTGTTAGAGGTGAGGAGCGAGCTGGGTCTGACACAAGGTTAAAAAAAAAGGGAATTTCTTTTCGGAACTAGGGATGAGAGTGAATAAAGAGAGAGGTCTGGAGTCCCAGCTGGATGAACTGTGCCCAGATGAAGCTTGTTGCTGCAGGAGAGATCCCAGCCTTCAGTACTATGCTGCTGGGAGGAAAAACCAGGGATCGGTTAGAACTGGATTAGCCGCAGCCACAGGGCAGGTGTCCCTCCCTCGGGGCACTTGGGTTACGAAGAGTGGAGCCTGAAAGCCTCGATTGCACCCCAGCAGCGCTGCCTGGACCCTACTTGCACCCCAGCAGCACTGGTGCAGCACCACGACAGCATCATCCCCCATCCTGGGGCAGCCGCGTGCTGGGTACCGCGGGGCTGGGCACTGCCAGAGCCTCCCACTGCCCAGCCCAGCAGGTCAGGGACACTCAGTCCATCAGTGCCCTCAGGGCTCGGACACGACAGTTGCAGAGAAAGAAGAAGCGGATAATACAAACATCCATGCCAAACTCCCTCTGTGACATTGAATTATAATCTTTTAAAATATGTTCTGGGTTTGGGATCAGTTGTTGTTTATCTGCTTTGAAAGGTTTAGGGATTAGTTGAGTTCATGATACATCCATCACTTGATTATTTAACTCGTTTTTCCGATGCATTTGGGATTGAAATGGGTTGAGTTTCTAAAATAGAAGAGCTCAGCAACTGGCCTCCATGGTGTGTATCGTACATTGCCATGATTTGCCGGCTCTGGGCTGGTGTTGGCCAGAGGAGGTTCCCGTGGTCCTCCGGGGTGTTATCTTGACCGAGGGCGCTGGATGTCCTCATGCTCTGGCTTTGGTGTTGCCGTGACACCGGCACTGTGTCTCCCATCACCCCTCAGGGACGAAGACCCCAACAACCAAAAATTTTCATTTGCTCCTCAGCACTGGTGAAATAACATGTTGTTGGTTTGGTCCATTTGTTTTTAAGCAAAGTGGCTCAGATGCGTACCCCTGTCCTCGCCGGTTGCCCAGTTCTGTGAAACAGGAGGATTTTGGTGGCTGGTGGCACCTCGGGTGCTTTGCCGGCCCCCATCCCACAGCTCCCTCCACCCACGCACAGGGTCCCGTGGGGCACGCAGCCCCCAAAAGCTCCTTCCCACCCCAGCTCTGATGCCCATAGCTCATTCCTTTCTCAAGTATTTCCCTTGTCTGTTTATTTTTAGTTTATTTTTTTCTTCTGGGTGTTTGACTGCTCTGTAGCCTTTGTTTCCTTATTAATTGCCAAAGCCCCAGGGGGCTGGAGGTGCTGGGGAGGGTCACAGCCCCTGTAACCTGAGCTGCGAGAGTTCACAATGGACAACGAGAAAAAAAAAATGTTGTAATAACTTACATAAGAGATGCTTGCAGCATTCATCCGCCCAGCCCAAGGCCTCGGATAAACCCTGGGACAATATTTGTTTTACATTTACTGGCCTTGGACTGAGTCCCAAACAAATATTTCCCATTCTCTAAATATAAGACCTGGGAAACAGGGTGGGTGCTCTGTTCCCATTGGCAGCCCGTAGCCCTCCGAGTACTTGACCATTATAGGTTTCAGCAGATGAACAAGATTGCTGATCTTGGCCAGAACCCACCCTGGGCACCCATTAACGTGAGCCAATTGCAAGAATACGAAGAACGACTGGGAGAAAAATATCACTCTGTGGTCCTGTGGTCTTCTCGGCCAACACAGCCCTGGGAGGGGGATGGCCTGGGGCTCTCCTCTCGGCAGAACGCCGGGTGGATGCTCCTGAGGACCCCACGCTCCAGCATCTGCTGGGCTTTGAGGGTCTCCCGCCGCAGCTCTGCACGCAGACCATGCATCTGTACAAGCCCTCCTGCGCGGACATCCCACCCCCCAAGCCCAGCCTGCAGAAGCCGAGCGACGCGCTCCTGAAAAGCAAAAAGCGGAGTGTGGTCCCCAGAGCCTGTCCCCCCGCCGCGGGCTGGCCGGGGAAGCTGAGCCCCGCCGCCGAGCTGAAGCAGCTGGAGAGGTTCCTGCACCTGCACGGGCTGTCGCTGCAGGAGACCGTGCGAGCCCGGACGGGGATGAAGTACAGGTACCGCCGCGTGTCCTGGGCTGGGGCCGATTGTGCAGGTGGAGAAGAGAAGGCTCCGGGGAGACCTTAGAGCAGCTTCCAGTGCGGAAAGGGGGCTACAGGAGAGATGGGGGGGCTCTGGATCAGGGGGTGCAGGGACAGGACGAGGGGAACGGTCATAAGCTGAAAGAGGGGAGATGGAGATGGGATCCGAGGAAGAAATGTTTTCCTGTACGGGGGGTGAGGCAGTGCCCCAGGTTGCCCAGAGAAGCTGTGGATGCCCCATCCCTGGAGGGGTTCAGGGCCAGGCTGGATGAGGCTTTGGGCAACCTGGGCTAGTGGGAGGTGTCCCTGCCCATGGCAGGGGGTGGCACTGGGTGGGCTTTAAGTTCCCTTCCCACCCAAACCACTCCACGTCTATGAAACAGCTACAGCCATGGGAAACTCAACCAAGGAACCATCTGACCCTGTGGTCAGTCTGCGCCCATAGGTCTGTGCACGCCTTCGGGAAGGCTTACAAAATCTGGAGACATCATCTGCTTTAGTCATTTTCCTTTAAGTTTTTGGAGCACCATGGTTCCTGTTGAAGATGATGGATTCAAGCATGAGCTGAACTGTAAGCCTGTGTGTTTTTCATAGCTGACAGACAGAGCTATCCAAGATTGCGTTTCACATGCACCGTTGCCAGGAGAAGGAATTGTGGGGTTTTCCAGCAGTCATCACTTGCCGCTTTCTGTAGGTTTTTACTCCTCTGCCTTTGGAAGTACAGGGGCTCTTCCAGTCTCACTGGGAGCTTGGACGTTTTCCTTTCCAGCACGGCTTCGTTTGCCTTCCAGACCTTTCTTCAGACAGCCATAGGTCTCACCCAAAGACAACCCAATAAAAACCTCATTTTTTTATTAAGAGCCGTTTAATTACCTGTGGAAAGCAATGAGTTGTTGACAAGGACCGTCACTGAATGTGCCTGAACTGGTTCATTTACAGGGTGATTGGTTCTTCTCCCTTTCATTGCTTTAGCAAACGCAGCTGAGTTCAGCCTGTCGCTGGATGGATGACCCCCAGGCTGTCCCGCAGGAGTTCCTGCATCCCGGGAAAGCGCTGGGATGCTCTGCCCAGGGTATGGTGCTTTCGTTAGTGAAACCAATTAAAAATTTTCCATTTAGGATGGTCATGCTGAAGCTCTGGTAAGGACACAGGCCAGCAGGCAGCCCTTTGATGTCCCTGCCCGTGGCAGGGGGTTAGAACTGGATGATCTTTAAGGTCCCTTCCAACCTAAACCATTCTGAGATTCTGTGATTCTTTGCAGGACGTTTTCTTTTTCTTTTCTGATCCCAGTGGGAAATGTCCCCGCGGCAGAGCGAGCATCCAGCCAGGGCGGAGAGGAGTCGGGCACAGCAACCGCGGGGAGCAGTGGGCTCCTGCACATCTTCAAACTGAGGGGAAATCTCACCCTCACCTGGTTTGTTCCTTTACCCTGAAGCACTTGCAGTCTTGTTTCATGCGTGATGAGGAGGAAGAGGAGGTGGCTTATGCTGGCACACAGCGGGGCTGGGGATAAAAATAGTGCCGCGACCAGATAGCCGCTATCTCTTAATTCTGGAAAATGAACGCACTTACTGCGGCTAAACGCAGAGAGGAGATAGCAGAGAGCTCTGGGGACAAGCTGATGGCGAAGGGCCGTGGTTTGTCCGGCTGGTTTGGTGTGTGTCTTGTGTCAGTACGAGTCTGGGACAGGAAAAGCACCAAGGGAGTGAAGCGTGCAGGCTGCGGCACCGTGCGTAACACTAAAATACTGGGTTTTATCAATTTCTGGGAGCTAAGGTTTCAAATCCTGCAGTCAGGGCTGCCCACCCCGTTTCAGACAGGGACGGTAAGCCAGGCGCCGGGAAGCTGAGGGCTCAGATCGATGGGATTGTCCCCGCACCGGGCGATTAAACAGGCTTTTAGCTCAGGAAAAAGATGATTGACGGGGATTACAGCAGATGTGGTTAAAACCAGGAGCAGCCTGTAGTGAGTTACCCGCTGCCTCCCCGAATGCTGGGACCGGGGAGGGTGCAGATGGCATCTCTGGACGGCAGGCTTAAAACAGGGGAAACGATTTCCCGGCGTCTTGTGATGAAATCGGGGAACGCGCTGTCCTGGGGTGTTCAGGATGCTGACAGTACAATCGTGTTCAAAACGTTATTGCACGCCAAGCCAGGCCATCCAAGGCTGTTAAATACAAAGGGGTGGGTTTAACCTCCAGCACAGCAAATTTTTCAATGGCAGGTGGTAGAAAGCCAAGGCGATACACCAGGAAAGCCATTACTGCGGTTTTGTTCCGTTCCTTTATAATCTTGTCCCAGCACCTGCTCCTGGGCTTTGCCTGGGCTGGGTGGTGGGTCTGCAGGGATGGCTGGTCCCCACAGGGATGATTGGTCCCCAGGGATGGCTGGTCCCCACAGGGATGGCTGGTCCCCACAAGGATGGCTGGTCCCCACAGAGATGGTTGGTCCCCAGGGATGGCTGATCCCCAGGGATGGCTGGTCCCCAGGGATGGCCGGAAGCTTTAAAATTTCTAATCTTTAGATGGCAAAATATATGAGAGCACTCAATGGGGTCCTATAATCCTGCCCTGTAATCCCATCCTAATCTGCTCAGTTCAGAGCACAGCTGCATTATATTTATTGGGATATAGCTGACAGCATGAATGTTTCCCCCTTTCCTGTGCAGGCTGATCTATAGAGCCGCATCAGCTCCAGCCTTTTATCGTAGCCCGTGTATTTTGTCATAACTTTTTTTTTCTTTTTGAGTCTGTTCAAGCTATAGTGCCTGCTAGCTAGTGCAGTGGTGACGGCAGATATTCCCGTGTCTATCCTTTTTCCAGATTATTTCCGTTTCACTTGCTCTTGGTTTTTGTGCTGTTTTTGCAGGGTTCTTGCACGACGGGGGGACGATGGGGTGAAAACAGGAGACGGGTGTGTGTAAGGATGTGAACAGGGTATCTGCATGTGCGCACGGCATCTGTAGCATGCTGTTTCCTCCTCGAAGTAAGAAATCTGATTTTACTCCTTCGGAAGAGCAGTACCTCCAGCCTGTGCAGCGGGAGCCCCATCCCCGGCTGATTTCAGCAGGAGGAGCTCTTCAGCTGCTCTTCAGCTGCTCCTGCGGTGCTGGCTCGGGATCCTGCGGTGCTGGCTCGGGATCCTGCTGCTTTCGGCCTTGCTGCCGTCGCCAGAGATGAACACAGAGGTGTGTGTGTCTGCACACGTGTGTACGTGCATGTGTGCGAGGATGTACACACGTGCATTGATGCACACACCTGCATGGATGTACACACGTGCATGGATGTACACACGTGCATGGATGTACACACCTGCATGCACACACACGTGCACACACGCTTCCTTTTGTAGCATATCATCCTCAACAACAGCGAGAGAGCCGTGTAAAAGCTCAGATCCACCCTGTCCGTACTTCCAGTGTTGCTCGCACCTTTCCATAGAAAGCTCCCTCCCCGTGCCACTGGTCCAGCACAAAGCCAATTTTTTCCTCCTGGTTCTCCACCGCAGCTATAACTCCCAGCTAACCCTCAGCAGAGCAGCAGCTCTGGCGGTGCCCAGCAGGAATTTTCACACTTGCTGCTGCTGTTCACTCTCCTCCTGCTCCTGTCAAACTCCAGCTGGAAGCCGGCGCTGCCAGACGCTGGATACCCACCAGCTCCGCGGGCAGGATGTGCCTGCTGCGCCCGCTTCCCGCTCCCCGCCGCGGCACCGGCCGTGCGGAGCATCGCCAGCATCTCTCCGGGGTGGATGACGTCTGGGATATTTCTGGGTGTATTGATCTGCAGGTTTGAAGTCTGCAGGATGTGTGTGTGCCCTCCCATGGACCTCAGTCTGTGCAGTTTTGGTTAAAATAGGTTTCATCTGGAAGCATCCTTGGGGTGACTTTGGGATCTGCTGAGATCGGGTCCTTGCTGCACGTCACGCTGATACGAACCACTGAAGGGATCGAGGGGGTGAGTTGAGGAAAATCCCAGCTAGAGCTCCTCTAGACGCTGTCAGGTCGCTGGTTTATTTCAGAGCCCCATCCTTCAGGAAACAATCATAAACCCAGGCTTTGAAGAGGTGAGATCCAGCGCCGGGGGCAGGTCCCTGTACCCCCCCGGGGTGTGAGCTCCGGCAATGCTGGCTCAGCACTTGGCGTCGGAATAAAAATAGATTTGGGTCTTCAATCCAAAGCCAATACTGATGTAATGGCAGCTCTTCTTTGCTTAATTGAAGTAAATAAGCAAACGTGATGGCAGCAGCTCTTCCAACCTCTTTCTCCCTCCCCTCAGTGACCCCCCCCCCCGCTGCAGGCTCCTGGGACGGGCAGAAAATGCCCCTCGAGCCCTGGCAGGGCAGGTCTGTGGCCCCACCGGGGCTTGGAGAATTCCCTTGATTTTCTCTCTCTCTGATATTAATCCTCGTTTGTGCACTAACGATCATTAACAGTGAGTTTTCTCTGCGTTCAGGATTTGCAGGGCTTGCTAGCTTGGGGTAACACAAAGAGGAAAGATTCCAAAGGCGGAACGGTTGGGATAAGAAATGTCCTCCTGAGACCTGGGGACAGCGGGAATTTTGGCAGAATCCAAGAGGGAGTTTCTGAGAGGAGGCAAAACCGCGACGTGATTCCACCCAAGGATGATTCTAACAGAGAGTTGTTGGGTGCAGTGTCCCCTCGCCATCGGGTCGCGGTTTTCTCCTCTTCCCCAGAATGTCGCCAGCCTCAGGGAACAGTTGCCAGGGCAGGGAAACAGCTGCAAGCACGAATGGGTTATCTGGGGTGTACCAGCATCGTCCCTGCGCTCAGCAAGCGATGGAGCACAGCAGGGCTGTCCTTTGAACCAGAATTTGGATCAGAAGGTTTTTTGGGGTTTTTTTGTTTGGTTTTTTTTTACAGCTTAAGAAAGCCAGAATGGTTGGCTGGAACATATATTTATAATTCTGTGTTTTTCCCCACCCCGAGGCCACCACCTTTCTGCACCTCCCCACGGGCACACGGGCGGGACACAGCAGCCAGACTCCCCCCAGCTCCGCCGCGTGCTGCTGCCTGGGGATACTGACGGGAAAATCAGCTTTTTCCATGGCTAAACCGCCTGCTGCAGACCTGCTGCTGCCTGATAAGCTTTTTTTTTATGTTTTCAATGTGCATTTTCATACTTGCTTGGCTTCATCCTCCTGCCAGAAAGACTTCAGAAGACAACACAGCGTTTCCGTCGTGCCGGTAGCACGTTGCTGTTTTTTCCTGGGGTGTTTGGGAAGCACACGGGGGTCTTTGCTGTGTCCGAACAGGCTCGGTGAGGCTGTCGGGGGGCTGCTTGCCCCGGCCGTCCAGCCACAGGCTGGGAGGGCAGCTCCCCCTGAGAGCCCTCGGTTCCCCATCCCAGCCAGGGTGATGAAATGCGTTTTTTTCGCTGTGGAAAAAGACACCCTGGAGATTGCAAGAGTAATTAATTTTTTTTCCCTGAGGACCTAATGAGCAGTTATGCATTTGGCAATAAGTGAGGATCCTCTTGCAAATCCTTTGGTTAATTAAACGGGCGCCGTTCCAGCAGGAAAGTGGTGGTTTGATACCGTTGGGGATGCGCTGGGAGATCAGGGACTACTCGCCTGGCCAGCACTGGCCCTGGGAGGACAGCGGATCCTTGGCTTGGCAGTGCTGGGGGATCACCTGAATCCCTGACATTTAATTAACTAAAATGACATTGCGCGGCTCTGAGGTACGGCGTGCTCCTGCCTCGCATGCAAAAAAAAAAAAAAAAAAAAATTAAATAGTCTTTCCAGAGGGTTCTGGAAGTGAAAAGAGGAATATTTTTTTCCCCTTAGTCTAAAGTCACTGGAAGGAAAATTAGCGCACCAAGGAGTCCCTGCGGTGCCCGGCCATGGAGCGCTCTGCCCGCATCCCCGGCAAACATGGGGTGGTCCCACAGCGTGAGCCAGCCAGACCCCCTAAGGGGGGGAACCCACCCTGGTCACGTAAAAAGCAGATTCCAGAAAGTCCCAAAATTATTTTTTTTTAAACTAGTGATGTAGGCTAGTGCCTAAGCTGCGGAGGCTGTGCTGGCGCAGGGGGTTTCACTGTATCGCTTTCCCCAGCCAGGAGCCCGCGGTGTGAAAGGTGGTGATAACATTCCCCGGACCAAAGGGGATTTCTCCATAATCTGTTGGATTTCTGCCAATGCCATTGTTCTGGGTGATGTGACAGTTCTCCCCAGTGACTAATTCAAGCAGACGCCTCTCGTGATGCTGGGGGTGCTGGTCCATGGGAAGGGTTTTCTCTCGGGTGCAGGGAGGGGGTCTTGGGCCAGTTTTCCTGGGTGCAGCGGCTGGGATTCTTGCCCCCTCGTGTTATTAGAGATAATTATTAATATAAAAATTATAAAAATATTAATATAATTAATAATTAGCTGTTGTTGCAGCTGAAAAGAGAGAATCTCAGGAAAAGGATTAAATTATTTTTTAAAAAATGCTGTTTGGGAAGGTGATGTTGTAATGGCATTTATTCCTCAGTTTATACAAGGTAACCAGTGATGGAGACACGCAGCTTTCATTAGTTTGCTCACAGCAGAGCGCTGGTCCCCACGCTGGCCGGGGAAAGGATGGAGCTCACGAGAAAGCTGAGGATTCCTGGGCAAGGGGGACTTTTGCTGAAGGGGGTATCCTCTGGAAGAAAGTTTTGCAGCTGATGCAGCCTCCTGTAGCTCGTTTTCATTCTGAGCCACTGCCAGCTCATCTCAGAGCACCAGAAGTTATTGCAGGATAATTAGTCACCCATCTGCTACAGCGCGTCCCGGAAAGGGCAGAGCGGAGTCGTGCGTTATTCAGCACCCAAGATCAAGCAATATATTTCTTCATATAAGTTAATTTAGAGTTTTGAGCAGCTACGAGTGATGCTTGGGTGATATTTGATGTGTACGGGTAACAGTCATATGCGTAATTGCCTACAAGCTGCTATTCAATGAGCACGGACAAGCTGGAAGAATGCAGCTTGGGCTGAGCTTTATTTGGAATATATTTATTAATCGAGTTTTGAGAAGCACCTGGGAAAAGTCTGCCAAAAAAAAAAAAGACACCTCTTGTCTTGTGCAATGGGGCTTCTTGCAGCTCTAAGTGCTTTAATGGTGTTTAATCCTGTTCAGTGTGCTGCAGTACATTGGAATAATGGTCGTTTCTGGAGCAATCTTGTAAGGCACCGGCTTTCAGTCATCTGAGAAATGAAATAGATAGTGGGGAAATTAAATTACCTGCTCTGGAGGGGGGGCAGCGCAGCCCAGAGGGCGATAGGTGATGCACTGGGGGATGTTTTCCATCTGCGGGAGGGATAAGTGATGATTAATTGAATCGGGCGCCCGGTAGGTTCCATCTCCCTGTCGGACACGGAGAGCTTGGGGTCTCGGCTTCAGTATTGATTCTTTCACATTCTATTAAGACACGATTTATTTAATATTGCGTAGAGCTGGCAAACTATTGCAAAGCTCCTGGGTAGCTGGTGGCTCCCTCAGTGCCCGGGGTCTGTGCTGGGGGTGCTGTCAGCTCTCGGTGCCCAAAGTGGGGCTGGGGAGAGCAGCCCCTGGGCACCTGGTCTGGAAATTAGCTGGGAGGCTGTTCATGAACTGGCCGTGAGTGGATCTCTGTATGGTGTATGGGTTGCAAAAAAGAAAAAAAAAAAGAAAAAGAGGAAGGCTCTGAAATTGGGTGGGTTTCAGGTTTGAAACAGGACCGATCCTCCTGTCAGCATCCCACTGCAGCACGGCCTCGGCCGTTAATTGCAATTAATGCCACAGAACCCCTTTGGGAGATTTTGGGCTCTGCTCCCCGCCCAGGACTCCTTATCTCCCCGGTGTCCCCATCAGCCCAATTTAGGGAGATGTAAGGGAACTGCTGCAATCAGGAGCAATTAGCCCAGCAGGAATCCTGCTTTCAAAGAGCTCGGGAGCCGGAGCCAAGCGCGGGGGGGGGGGATGCGGGTGGGCTGGGTTTGTCATCACCGCTTTTATGGCCCAATGAAACTTTTATTGGAACATAACACAGAATTTCCCCAGCGCGCCCTGCTGTGCTGCAGGGGGATTACGGTGTGGAAATCAAGGGTTTGTGGCGGTGGATTAAGATAATTCTCATGCAGGGCAGTCTTGGAGCCCAGAACCTCTGCTGTGGGCTTTGGGAAGGCAGCTGGGGACGGGTCTGGCTGCAGCAGCACGGTCTGGTCTGTCCGATAAAATAAATAAGGGGTGGAAAAGCTCCATGGGCAGAACTCTGCATTCCCCAGAACTCACTTCTGGAGCAGGATCCTGCCATCGCAGCACTGCCAGGTGAATTTTTGGTGCTTTCCTGCAGCTTCCTGAAGTTTGGCTGATCCAGTGACGTTGCACACTGAGCACCAGTGTCACTAAAACTCTGTCACGAACACTGAAATCCTATTTTTAATGTACCTCCAGCTGGTAAGTGGTGACTTCTCCTGCCCTTCTGCCTCTCAGGGTCCCCAGGGCTGCTCCGGCTGTGGGTGCAGAGGGAAAGCTGCTGGGGCAGAGGCAACGCAGCGACGGAGCTTCGGGGCCAGGCAGCGGCTGGGGGGGTGCAGAGGGAGTGTGGGACCTTCCTGCGCACCCACCCACTCGGGCACGGGGCCACAGTGCCTCCTCCCAGTGAGGGAACTGGGGTGGGTTTGTTTTATTAGCTCTCCAGATTCGTTTTATCAGCACTCAAAATTGAAAAGACAATTTTGTAAGAATGCTGAAGTTAAGATTGAGAAATGCTGAGATTATTTATGTAAAAGAACGACATCTTATAGAGCTCAGGGAGAATTTCTGCTTTGTGATTTTAGCTGGAAACATGATGTTTGCAGCTGGTGATGAAAAAAAGCATTTTATCTTATAAAAGAAAAACTAGAAAGCACTGGAGAGTTTTACCTAGTAAAGGAGGAAGGGGACAGGGTGGGGCAGAGGCGATCTGCTCTACCTTTCCCCCCAAGGTCAGCAGCTAGTTTGCCCTCATTGCCTGGGCAGCACACATAGTTTAATTAACGTAATTTATGTTAATCGAGTCCAGCCTGCTGCTGTGGTCTGAGCACAGGCAGGGGGTGAAATGCAGACCTGCCTTAAAAGACTGACAGAGCCAGCCAGAATTTACGTGCAGCATATTGGTATTATCGAAAATACGTGTTTCGCTGGCAATCAGCTTAAACGCAGAGAAATGAATAAGATGCTAATTGATATTTGTGCAGCAATGCTCTGCTCTGGGAGAGTGGCAGGGCCCAGTAATCAGTGTAACTAACCCCTGACGGCAGCCAGCCAGGAGCAAAGCCTCCAGCCAGCCTTGCCCTGGTGTTTCAGAGTTGCTTCACTATAAGGTGAAATTTAAAAAAAAAAAGGACACAAAAGAAAGAAGAAAGCAGTGCGTGCAGCTTGAGCCCTGCCAGGAGCCGGCTCTGCAGCAGCTTGAAATGTTCCATCCAGCCCAGACCGAGGGGCCGTGTTTGATGTTGCTATTTTTGGGCTGCACAAGCATCTTTTTTCCCCGCTTGTTACAGCAGGAGCAGCACAGCCAGCCCTTCCCAGTGCTCCCCGCAGCGATGCTCGGCATCCCAACCCTGCAGGGTCCTGGGCAAAGAAACAGCCTGGCCGGGGCATGGAAACGTGTCTTTGTGCAGGGGCCACAAAGCGTCTTCTGGCTTCTGTGCTCCTTGAGAGCATCTCTTGTCCGGGTTCGGCTTCGGTCTTTGTGCTGAGCCCAGGATGAAGCAGCTGCTCCCGGGGCAGGGGCTAAGGGGGGTGACAGGAAAGGCAAAGCCAGCGTGGCCCCAGGCATCTGTGTGAGATGTGCTTGATGGGGCATTTTGAGCAGATTGTCACCTTCCTTGGCGGGGGTGGGGGGGAAATGCATACATACATCTCGGCAAATAGCTGCTCTGTGGTGGGTTGGTGGCACTGAAGCGGCACCGAGAGGCTGGCCAGAGGCTGGGGCTGTCCCCAAGCTGTCACTGCACCCCGGCACTGTCCTCCACCCGGGCTGTCACGTACCTCTTGCTTTACAAGCCCAGGATTTTCATGACACAAAATTCTGTTATTCCAACATTTTGGTCTAGAAGTGATTATCTTGTTCAGGGAAATGAAATAAATCCCGTCTTTAAATACATATTTCTTTGGCAGAGCCCCTAGCCCCTCCGAAGCTAAGCGGCTTGTGTTAATACGCTCCTCGAGATGTGCCAGCGCAGAATGTGGCTGTCCCTTTCTGTCCCCTCCCAGGTCCTCCCCTGGCACCCAAGGACATGGGCAGCCATGGCAGTGGTGACAGTGACCATGACCTGGGTGACAGTGACCTGGGCATGTCCCCAGGTCTGAGTGACACCCTTGTGCAAAGCCAGCTGATGGCTGCAACCAGAACGCTCCAGACGTGGATACAACAAGATGGAAAAATACATCTTCTAGAAATACGCGGATGTCCATCAGAGAGGGAACTAATCCTGGCTTTGTCAGCCTTGCTTTGGGCTCTGCGATGCAAAGCTGGGCTCCCAAAACTGAGCGGCAGCTCAGTGGCCGTGGGGCTGGTGGTGCTGCCAAGGCAGAGCCCCACGGGTGTCCCCACCCAGGCTCCAGCCACATCCCCCATCCCGCGGGGACACAGGGGATGGATGGGGTGAGGCCATGCCATAGGGCACCATAGTGTCAGCGACCCCACGGCTTGTGCCCCCAGGTGAAACCCTTTTCTGGATATTTCACAGGTTTCATTTCTGTTCTGTAATAATAACTCACTAATGAGATGCCTGGAAACTCTCCTGAAGTTAAACCTTGTGTCTGAGACGGAGCCTTGCAGCGGTGAGGGAGAGTCCAAGGGGGATGCTCACAGCTGGGAGATGGTGGGTTTGCTGGATAATTAACTGCTAATCACCCCGGGTGGCCCAGAGCAGCTGTGGATGCCCCATCCCTGGAGGGGTTCAAGGCCAGGCTGGATGAGGCTTTGGGCAACCTGGGCTAGTGGGAGGTGTCCCTGCCCATGGCAGGGGGTGGCACTGGATGGGCTTTAAGGTCCCTTCTGACCCAAAGCATTCTGTGAGTCTGTGATGACATGATCTTTTGGAAAATATCAGAAAGTAGCTTTTTTTTTTTACTCTGATATAATACTTTTAATCCTCAAAGAAATGGGCTGTATAGGGGTTAATGAGCCATTAGCTAAATGCACTGCAAAGAGATGCTCAGTGGAAAAAAACACGTGTTCCCCCTCTGCAGGGGGGGATGTCCCAGGTTTGTCACCCTGAGTTCAAACAGGTCGTTGTCACCAACCAGCACCCCCAGCTTCTCCTCCTGCCACCAAGGAGGAGGGAGCCTGGCAGGTCCTGGGGGGCTGCAGGGTCCCCAGCCTCGGAGGTACGCACCCCCGGGCCAGGGCCCTGGGCAGCCGGAGCAAAGAGCAGGAGGGGGCGAGGGGACCCCAGAGGTGCCCCACCCCCCAGCCCTTCTGGGAGCCTGGAGGCAGGATTCGGAGTGGGGTGTGGGGACCCCCCAGGGATCCCACCGGCTGGTGCAGGGCTGGGGAAGGGACAGCAGGTGACTGCAGCCCCAGCCCTCGCCCACCACCCGCACACCCCACGGGCACCTACTCCCGTGGGTCTGCACCCTCAGCATGCCCAAAAGGCTGCTCACCCCCCCCAGCCCCATCCTCCCCCAGGGCTGCTCTGCAGGGTGTCAGGGCTGAGCAGGGGTCCTGGGGTGACCCCAAACCGCCTCCATCCTTGTCCCACCCTCCCACCCGCTCCCGTGGCCCCCGGGTACCCCTGCCCTTGGCACCCAGAGCTTGGGAGGGGGGCACAGGGCGGGGGGCATGGGCGAGCTGCTGGCTCAGAGCCGGGCACCCCGCTGTGACTGCAGCCAGGGATGGGGATGCTTTGACTGGTTTGACTGGTTTGATTTGGGTTGATTCGCTTCAAAGACTTTGCGCTGCGGCTTATGTCAGCTGGTGATGCTGGGGGGGGGAAGAAGGGATTAACCCCGACACTGCTGCGAGCGTGGGGCTGCGGGCGGCAGCTCCCGTGCCAGAAACACGGGATTAACGCGTTAACTCGCTCCCAGAGCGGTTTTTCTCCCCCTCCCTCTTTTTTTTTTTTTTTTTTTTTCTTCCCCGTAATTAGCCCGTTTTACCATCGAACGCTTCCCCGCCATAAGACATCCTCTCCTTGCTCAGCGATGCCGGCAGCTCTTTTCACGGAAAGCATCTCCCCGAAGCTCCTGCCGTGGCTCTGAGCACAAAGGAGGGATCCGCTGCCGAGCCGGGGCCCCCCCACGCCCCCCGCCAGCCCCTCGCTCGGGTGGGCTGCCATGGGTGGGAGATAGCGGCTGGCGCAGCCGGGCGAGGGTGACCCGCTGGATGCTGCTGGTCCGTAGAGCCGGGGCTGGCCAGCGCAGGGCTGTTGGCGGCCCCCGAAGCTGCCGGCTCAGCACATCGTGGTCCAGCGGGCGCGGGAGCCAGCGCTTGCAGCATGCCGGCATTGATTTAAACCCGGCAACCCGGAGAAGCAAAGCTGCATCGAGCCAGCGCGGCGGCTGCTGAGGGTTCGGCATGAAGGAATGGTTTGATTTTTCTGCAAGCACCTGACGTGGATGGATGCTTTTGTCTAAGCAGCAGCAAGATATTGCAAAGGAATTTCAGATCGCTGAGATCTGCTCTGGCCATCGCTTTGACAAGTTGGGGGGTTCTCGTCCTCCTGGCACGGTGGGGACCCAGCCCGGCTCTCCCGGAGCCCCCCGCTGACCTCGGACACTTCTGGGGGTTCAAGGTCGGCGGGTTTCCTCGGTGGTTTTGGGTTCTGGGGGCTCCGGCTGCGACCCGGACGGTGACGGAAGGTGTACAGAGGGCGCGATGCAAGTATCCATCGCCTGCACAGAGCACAACTTGAAGAGTCGGAATGGTGAAGACAGGCTCATCAGCAAGCAGAGCACCACTACCCCCAACGTAGTGAATGCAGCCCGGGCTAAATTCCGGACAGTGGCTATTATCGCTCGCAGCCTGGGGACATTTACCCCACAGCACCACATTTCCTTAAAGGAATCCACCGCCAAGCAAACGGGCATGAAATATAGGTATGGTCCCGGTCTCGCTCTTTGTTCCCTTGCAGGGTGATGGCTCGTTACTTTGCCTCTCGGGAACCGCCTGCCTGGATGCATCTGGTTTTGCAGAGGAGCTGGCTGCCAGGGTTATTAATAGATTCTTAAACTTGTGCATAGCTGAATAGCGTGTGGGCGTTGATGCTTTGCAGGCACAGGTATCCGTGATTTTGATACAAAAAGCACTTGCCTGGGTAGGTTATAGATCTATAATATTGTGAATTTACAACTGTGCTGCTAAAATGGTTTCTGTTAAGTGCTCCATATAACTTATATGGGTACTAACGAGCAGAAAAATCAATTAGTAAAGTGTGTTTGAGGCTGGACAGGGAAAGTTCATTTGCAGTGTGTTGGACGGAGCTGATGCCATTCCATCACGGTGATCGCTTCCTGACTTCTCACCCGGGTCACTTGGTGAAGATAAGCTCAAAGCCAATTTTAGGTGAAATGCAGAAAAAAAACCAACCAAATCCTGGGCATTGTTATAAAATGCATCTCACAGATTTTCATTCCTCCTAACCTAGGCAGGAAAGATACCGAACGGCTGTGACTTGAGTGTGAAGTGCTCGGTGTGGGCAGCTGTCAAGCTTCCTTGTCATGCCTTGAGCTGAAAATGAGGTGGATTTCTGTGACTTTGGCGGATTTGCCTGGTCGGGGTGTCCTCAGCCACCGATGGGTGACATTATTGGGGCTGGGAGAAGGGGAGAGCGGGGGGATGCTCTGCACACCCTGCCTGCCTCCCTAGGCAGGGCAGCTGATGTCGGGAGGTCCTCCCGGGGAGGGTGGTGAGGGGCGCAGGGCTGTGGACAGCTTCAGCCGGGCTTGTTCCCAACCCACCAAAAAATGTCCGAGGCCCTGGTGCAGCCACTCAGACACCCTCGGGGGGAGTGTGTGGGGCTGGGGTGCAGGTTTGGGGTTACGCTGATTTTACAGTCATGGGGGCGATGCAAAGCCAAGCCGGCTTTGGGCAGTTCTGCGGCTCTGAAAATGTCGATATGAACTCTGCGGGAGCCGCATGGACGGGGCGGATGGGAGCAGAGTGATGGGATGCTCGGATGTAATTTGCTGCGAGTTGCTTGAGCTGTTGGTAAATCACAGGGAGGCTTTGCCCCAGTGGAAGCCCAGCCTTTCCGAATTTATCTTCCCATAGTTTGGTCATGACCAGCTTCCAGCAGGAGCATTGGACCCTCCTGCCGTGTGCTCCCAGTGCGGCTTGGGCAGTGCTCCGGGGCGAGGACAGAAATGCTGATTAACGTCTCCCAGAGCTGGATCCAGCCGGACGGTGCTGGGGATGGTTGGGGGTGGGCTCCGTGCTCTGGGGGTCCTGGGGGGTGGCAGTCCCGGCTCTCCTGGGCTGGCCCTGGCTGCCGGAGGGCAGTAACAGGGAGATGGTGGCACTGGGGGGATGGCAGCAGATCCTGCCCGAAGAGAGGCGGCTCTCAAATTCAGGATGATTTGTCCTTTAATGAGATGCCCACAGCATCCCAGTGGAGTGGGGGCCAGCTGGGAGCTCCCTGTGACCCCCCTCCCCTCCTGCAGCCCCGTCCAAGCCGTGTCACCTCCCTGCCTCAGTTTCCCCCAGCAGCACATCTGTGTCTTTGATCACATTGTTCAGAGACACAATCTCTTACCAAGCCATAGCTGCTGCTCGTTAGGCTTGCGGACGCCATGTACTAATTGCCAGCAGTTATCCCTGCTGATGTCCCGCGGGCTCCCAGCGCTGTCGGTGTACCCACACGCCAGGCGATTGCAATTCTTTGCTGCCCACATGGCACAAAGGCTCTGCAGCCTCTGGAGCTGGGCCTTTTAAACCCTTTCTGCCTCATTTCTAGCCAAGGGAGAGGCTGCATTCTGCTGCCGGCGCTCAGCACAGCCCTGATGATCCCCGGCTTTGGCTGCCCCAGCCCCGGGGAATGGCATCAGGAACAGCGTCCCGCTGGTGACAAGGCTGATGTTCTGTCTGTGTGACTAATCCCTGCCTCTGCCCCCAGCGCTCTCCATCTCTGGAGCTGCTTTGTGCCCCCAGAGACGCAGCGAGGGGGAATTTGGAGGAGGAACAGACTAAACCCCCTGGCTCGGCCGCGGTGCTGCTGCGGTGAGATAACCTTTGGTTGGGGAACACTCCTATCACCAGCGGCAGAGTTGATATTCCAATATCTCTGGGGCCGGTTCTCCAGTCCGAGGGAAATCCAACACCAAGGGCTTTTCCCACCGGCTGCAGCAATAACCCTGCAAAGCCCCCCCCTCCCTGACATCCCAAGCTGAAGTCCTTCCCAGTTCATTTTCTGCTCCAGTGGTGTCCCTGGTGCTCAGCTATCCAGCGTGTCCCGCTTAAAATCCTCCGCTAGCTCAGCTCACCCCTCGTTTTACCCTAAACATCCCAATACCCGCTGCCCGCTTGGACCCCTGGCCATGCCATCCCCCCCATGGCAGGGCTGCCCACAGCTCCTGCCCCGCTCCCGGGATGCTGCCAGCCCCCGATGCCAATGGGATTATGTAAAAGGGAGAGACAGCGACTACGCCTGTAGCAGGGGGTGGGAGAGGTGCCAGCTCAGGGGCTTTGCATCCCACGACGTGTTTCTGGACCCGCTCCGGCTCAGAGAGAATTGGAATATGGAAAGAGAAAGTTTACGGGGGTAAATATGTTCATGGGGGAACATCTGCAAATATGAGGGCTCAGGTGTGTTCCCGTGGTGTTTGCATGAGCAAACCCTGCTTTGCATCTGCTAAAACCTCGTTTTGCATCGTCCCTGTGGGCTTGTGGCATCAGCTGGATGGGACCTCCCCAGACATCACCTCTGCTGTCACCCTCGGCTGCCGGGAGAGGAGTTGATCCCTTTTATCTTTTTTAACGCTCCAGTTCAGTCCCACTGCTGAGCCTGCCCAGATGCTCAGGGAGAATATCTGGGATCGCTTCAAGTCTTTTTCCCTGAAACTGCTGTCGTTGCAGGGCTCGGCGCGGAAAATCGCAACGTGCCGCACCGCTGCTGGCGACAAAGGATGTGGTTTAGCATCCCTCCGGTGCACAGCGTGGGAGGGGGCTGGCAGGCTGGGCTTCACCTGCTTCCGACCACCCCAAGGTCACAGCCTGGCTTCTTCTCCCTCTTAATTTGCCGTATTTTTAAAAAAAGTATTGTCAGCCCAATTCAGCTGCCGGTAAAGTGACCCCAGCCCTGATCCTGGTGTGCTGGGCTATTAGGGAGGTGTTTTGGGCTATTTGGGATGTGCCGTGGCCACCACAGAGAACAACTTCTCAAACTGAGATTTGTCCCAGCCCTCCCATGCTGTTACCAGCAGCTTTGCCATCTCGCACGCAGCAGGATGCAGCCTTGCCCTGGAGCATCGTCCGTGCCCAGGACGTGGCCGGGAGCTCGACCGTGCCAGGGTCGGGGCTCAGCTCCATCTTCAGCCGCTGTGCGGCCGATTTGGAGCCGTCAGCATTTCAAAAATAGCCCTTTGTGAGAGCGATGCCTGCGCACGGGCACAAGGGACCCAATTTACGAAGCTCAACTGTCCGTGCTCGTAAATAATTGATGGTGTCAGCTTTGACCATTAACTCCAGTGCCAGCCTATACAAAAAAATTCTGACTGCAAAGGTAAGCAGGTGGAGTTCATCACCTGGGCTCAGCGCCGAGCCTGGGGCAAGGTGCAGAGAGGCAGGGCATGGTCCCCCAGGAGGAAAACCCATCCCTCTGCCCAGGATGGGGTGCCCAGCCCTGTCTCATGGCCACCGTGCCCATGCCACCGCAACGCTGGTGGGCGGTGAGACTGCGAGGGGACCTGCCCTGCTGCTGCAAGCACCGTAGGAGAAATGATGCTTCTTGCAGTCGTCGAGCACTGGGCGTGCAGGGGTTGTGCGTCACATTTTGCAAGGTCTGGAGCTGCTTTAGCAACCTCTGACCTTTCCTGGGAGGTGCTGCGGTGCTCAGCTCCCCACTCAGCACCAGCTGCTGCTCCAGAGGGTGAAGCACGGGTGGGAACCCCGGTGTGCACGGAGGGTCCAGAGCAGACCCAGCTGGCAGGACACGGGGTGCTGCCGCCCACCCGCTCCCTTCTCCCGGAGCTGCAGGATGCCGGTGCAGGGTGGCCTGGTCATCCTTTTCTGACTTGGGATTTTTTCTGGCTTGTTGCCCCGGTGCTGCTGCTTGCCAGGATGCTGCAGGCTGGGGACCTTTCAGCCTCCCTGGTAGCACCGAGGCAGTGCCCTGGCCGTGTTCCCTTCGGGTCATTGCATCCTGCCAGCTAAAATCCCACCAGCAGTTTGACGGCATTTTTTTCCACTGAGTGCCTGAAATTGTGGGTTGTTATCGAAGCATATTAATAAAGAGCTGCCAATGCACAGCAGCAATGGGTGTGTTCCTCCCGGGGATCCAGTGGGGTGGCTCCTTCCCCCCCAGAAAGGTGGCCGGGGGCTTGGCTTAGCTGGGGTCAGAGCAGCGCTCCGGGGGCTCCGCACACCACTGACTGACCTTGAAAGAACAACGGAAATACTACACTACAGAGAATAATCCTCAGCCCACTTTTCTCCCTAAATAAATACCCGCTGGCAAACATAATGTGGGCACGTACAAGTGTCAAACTTGCGATTCCTCGGATAACTCAAACCTGTCCAGCGCCGGGGGCCAGCAGGTCCCAGCCTGGGGGAGTGACGCTCTGGAGCATCCTCTGGAGTGATGCTCTGGACCTTCCCCCCGGGGTTATCTGGGAAGGAGAAATGCAAACCTGCCCCTGGGAGACATCCCGCAGCCGTTCCCCCTCCCGGAGAGGTGCTGGGCACGGCCGAGGAGGAGGAGGAGGAAGCGCTGCCGGGGGGGTCGGGGCCCCGCAGAGCCGCGGAGCTGAGTCTGAGCCGGGCAATTTCCATCAGGAAAATGAGTTTCGCCTCCGCGATCACTGGCGGTTTCTTCTGCTCCTTTGAACACGGCCCGGGTGACCCGTGGGCTGGAGGCGAAGATTGCGATGCTTTAAGTGCAGATTTCTTCCTTGGCATTATTAGTGCCGGGGCTGTGCTGCAGGGCAGGCTGTGCGCGCGGAGCCGGTGCCAACAGCAAACCTCCAACCTGCCGGGGCTGGAGAAACGCTCGGGTGGGTTTGGGCTGCAAGGCTGGGCTGGAAACAGGAGATAAACCTCTGATGCTTTTTGAGGGGTGTAAGGGAAAATTTGCAGCGTTTCAGGACTGGTTTCTTCGTTTCCCTTGCGCCGCACCGCAAGCATTGACCATGATAACGATCTCGTGTGTTCAGGAACCCAAGGTCTGTTCAAGTCTTGCTGCAATTACGAGTAGTTTGCAAATGGCACAATTATGTTGATATGAAATAACATTATTTCGGTAGCTCTCCAGATCAGGTTGATTTTCATGGCTCGTTGACTGATCTTTATTTTATCGCCGTAAATTCCGACCACTCCATTGAACAGAAGGGACTTACGCTGGATTCCCGACGGGTTTCCCGAGGACTGCGGCTGATAACGGCTACAGAAAGGCAGGAATAACTCAAATCAGGAGAAAAAGCAACCGCTGAGCAGACAGAGGCTGCGCTGATCTGTGCCGCTCTCCGGGAGCGGGCGTAGCCGCTGAGTGAAGCTGGGGTTTCGCGGGGTCCGGGATTTCTCATCTCATTGCGTCGATGCCAAAGCCATCGCAACCTTAAACCAGTGCAGAAAAAATATTTCCAGGTGTTCTAATATTCTTCACAAAACTGTTCCCAGCTTATTAGGCGCTTTGAAGACATCTCTCCACCAGCCGAATTGTACATCCCCAAGTGAGGTCCTGCCGGGGACAGAGACGCTGCCCTGTGGTGCTGGTGGCACTGGGGGCACTGGGACGGCACAGCAACAAGCCAGGGGTGGGTCTGCCATCGCTTCCCACCCCCATTTGAATCCCAAGAGGGCAATGGGCTGAGGGGAAGAGGCCTGGATCCAGGGACAAGCGGTGCTCTGGAGGGCGCGCTTCTCGGGCGGGGTTTTGTTAGGCTGAAGTGAAATTGGGACATTTTAAGGAAAATTTTAAATAATGCAGCTGTGTCCTGGTGGTGAGCTGCGCGGATCCCGAAGCTCGCTGGGGACCGTGGGTGATGCTGGGGCACAGGGCAGCAGTGCAGGGGGAATGGGAGCAGTCTGGGTGGCTGTCCCCATCACTGGTGGGTGGCTGTCCCTGTCACTGGTCGTGGATGTCCCTGTCACTGGTGGTGACTGTCCCCATCACCGTTGGGTGCCTGTCCCTGTCACCAGTGGTGTCTGTCCCCATCACTGGTGGGCAGATGTCACAGCACTGCTGCTGCCTGTGCCACCCCAGGCATCGGGTGGCCCAGCCCCTGTGTCCGCTCTCGCAGGGCAGGGGTGGCTGGTGGCTGTCCCCGGGCACGAGGCAGCGTGTGGCAGGTCCCTGGGTGGCAGCAGGGGCTGGAGCAAGTTCCTGACCCCCCGGCTGCCAAAACTCACCCCTCACCCCGAACCATTCCCCGCAGTGTGATATTTTCCATTTCAAATCCGCGTGACAAGGTTAATCTGATGCTTAAATGGACAGAAGAAAAGCTGGAATGCAAGAGCACAGCTGATTTCATGGCTTGCCAGGCGCATGGTTCGGGATATCTAACGTGCGTTAGTTTAGCCCGGCTGCTCTGGCAGAATCCAGTCGGGATTTTGAGCACACTTATTTTTATTTTACACCAACATTATAAACCACCAGCTGTAGAATGTGTTTCTGGAGACGTTAACCCTCAGCAAGGAGAAGAACCTGCATGGGACTCGGGGTGAGCCCAGGGGTTAGAGCTGGGGTCACCCGGCAGCCCCAGTGACACCGCGGTGGCCCTGGGTGCCTGGGGGAGGTGGTAGCATTTGGGACAGGCTGTGCCCTGCCTGACACATGCTGGGGTCACCCTGGGTAGCTGGTGGGGTCACCGCGGGGAGCTGGTGGGGTCACCCTGGGGAGCTGGTGGGATCCCCGGCACCACTGTCCCCCTGCTCTCCCGCTGCAGCATCCCCTGCGGCACCACAGCATCATCCCTTCGGCAAACCGAGACTCTGGGTGTATCAGAAATGTTTCTCAGGGTGGTTTTGCAGCACTGCAGAAGCTCCCGGTGGGCAGGGGGAGTGGGAAGCTGTGCCTGGGGTCCGGGGGGTCCTGGATGCCCTGCCCCAGGGTGGCTGGGTGCATGGTCAGGGCTCTGCAGGCACCGTGCTGAGGGGTTTGGGGAGCTGTTTTCTGGCCAAGCTCTGCTCAGAGAACAAACACAGACAATCAATGGGCTGGGGAAGCAGAGGAGCAGCAGGATTATTGGGAAATAAGCTCCTGAAGCTCCCAGTGGTCCTTTGTCCGTGGCACCCCAGTGAGGTCCTGGTGCCTGGCCTCTGGCAGCTCCCAGATGGGAACAAGCTGCTTTGGAAAAGTTCTGGGTGTGAGTTATAAAACGTTCGTGGCACACCTGTATGGTCCTGCTGGCATTCCCTTTGCCAGAAAAGCCAAGCCCTGCCTGCACCGGCTGTGAAACTCCTGCAGCCCACTGCAGAAATACTTCAAATCTGCCCCAAAAAGTCCTTTCTGAAAGGCTAAAAGTCCCTCACAGTAACCAGAACAAAAATCCCGTTATTTTGCACAGTGGTCTCCCTGCCTCAGCCCCATTATTTTTAGAATACTTCATGCAAACAGCTTTTACCTAAATATTTACGCAAGAATAAAGGAGAAGGGCTCGCCTTGCCGGGCTGACCCTGCTGCGGATGCCCCCGGCTGCAGCTGGAGCCCCCCCAGCGCTCGCCCAGGCTGCTCAGAGCCCTTCCCTCTGTCGGTCCCGCGGCTGGGTGGGAATGAGCCTCCCCTGCCCGGGCAGAAAATCTGCACCTGGCAGCTTCAGCTCATTCAATGCCTTCAGCTGCGTGACTAATACTTTCCAAGGTGGGCCAAAGGATGGGGAAGAAACAACCAGTGACGGGGTTTTAAATTTTTTATTTTGCCTCTTGCGGTCTGAAGTAACACCGAAATGCGAGAAAATAGCATCAATTATTTACAGCCCTTGGGATGCGCTGACTGGTGACAGCACAGCCCGCACCCTACGCACGATAATTTATTTGCTCAATAATTTCCGACGTGGATAAAGCAGGACGGACCCGGGCGTTGTTAGAGGGTGAGGGTCACGCTCCAGGCTTTGCCGGGTCTGAGATCCGCAGCACCGGGGGTCGGGCACCGCTGACGGGCGAGGGGGGTATTAGCCCACGCACAGGTGTGATGGGGAGCTCCCTGCTCCTCCCTAACGTCTGCAAACAGCTTGGTTCATGCCAATCCCTTAGGAATTGCAAGATTATTTTTTTTTCACAAGAATAACGCAATTCCCTCAGACATTTGACATTCAGCACTTCAAAAGCATCACTGCAGGATGACAAATGTATTTTTTTCTTTTCCTCTTTTTCATCCTTGGGTCCCACGGCTGACGAAACACGGTGGGGGCAGGAGAGCCGGGGGCTCTGCATCATTCCAAGATGTGATTATTGGAATCAAATCCCACCCCTGGCAGAATTATCCCCCTGGGAACACCACCCTGCACCCCTGGGAATCCAGATGTGCAATACAGATGTGCAGCTGCTGCTGTTGCAGCAAACCCTCTGCAACCATTTCTGTTCCAGCCGCCCAGGCAGCGTGTGCCGGCCGCGCTCGCTTGGTCGGGAGGGAGGGAACGGGCAGGAGCATCGCACATGGGAGCCCCGCCGATGGCACGGATCCCGCGCGGGAGGCTGAGCACGCCGGCACGTCTGCCAGAGCCACGCGCGGCAGCCCCTGCACTTGGCTGCAGCCCATCTCTTTTTGCCTTATCTACATTTTAATGCGTCATCTGCAACTTTTCAGAGGATCAAGCCAAAAAAAAAAAAAAATTCTGGGGAATTTCAGCTGAAGCGACCGCCTACGCACCCGGTGGCCCTACGAGTACGGGAGATGAGCTGGAACGTGTGAGCAGAGCCAAGAGACGGGGGCTAGATGCCATTTCAGCACCTGCTTGTCCCCTCGTGCCGCCGAGCCGGGGTGGCCATTGCCCGGGACCCCCCTCCAGGCTTAGCTGCTGCTGTTTTGCGGCGGGTCAGCACTGCCTTGTTTCGCCCCTGCAGCTACTGCACTGCTAACGGGTTTTTTTCCTGTTTTGTCTCATTGACCCAATGCTTGACATCGCTGCTGCAGCGGTGGGGACAGTCCCCAACTCCCCCAAGCCCCTGGGTCCGGAGGGCTGTCCCTGCACGTCCCATCACTGCAGAAACCTGGAGAGGAGGGGAGATGCTCAGAAGAGCCCCTGGGACTGCGTCGCCCACCTGCTGCCCCTCTGCACCAGCCTGGAAAGCAGTGTTCCTCCCGGCGCGCCTTCGCCACGCTGCTGCGGACACGCACGATTAAAATCCAATCCTGTTTTATTTCTGTAACATCTTGGGCCGAAGAGATTACAAAGCAGTTTGCAAAGCAGCGAACACAAGCACAGTCAAACACTGAAAGCAAATTCAAGGATGCACGTGCTCAGCCAAGGAAATAAATCTGCGTTTGCAGCTTGCTTGAGTGGCTGCTGGGCCATCCAGCTTCTTCCGCAGCTTTGCATGTTCGTCGATGCTTCTAAACATCTGAAAACAGAGCTTCAGAGTTCCTGATGTTAGATACATCTCTGTCTGTGCTGCAGCTTTGCAGCTGGAAGCTGTCCTGGACCCCTGCCCGCGCACGGAGCCCTTGCTGGGATGCGGTGCCTTGGGCTGAGCATCCGAAGGTCCCAAGGACTGCGGTTTTAAACACCACCCTGCAACAAACCATTTTTGAGGTAGAACGTGATGCTGACTCGATAGGCGGTCAAAAGCATCACCGGAATGCAGCGAAGGCAGCTGGTTAGACATTGCACCGATGTTTGCCGCGTTGCCCCATCCGCAGCGGGCTGCAGGGATTTGCACCCACCCGTGCCCGAAGCTTGCCGAGGGCGCGCAGGTGTCCCAGACCTTCCTCACGTCCTTCTCTCTGCACAGGTTAACGGGTTTAAAATCCATAAAACAGCGGAAAGCTGCAGTTCTGCATCACTGCGATTACGGCGGTAATTCAGCGGCAACCGCTGCGCGTGTTGTGAAGTGTTTTGTTGGCAGCACGGGAGGCAGCACCGTTATTTTCTCTCTCCCCACCTACACCACTTAGCGACAACCTCCTGCCACCGCCGCTCGCCCGAGGGGCAGCCGCCGATTGTCTGACATCTGCGGGGCTTGTGCAGCTGAGGAAGCAACACAAAACCCAGCCTGAAGAGCAGGAAACCGCCCAGGCTCATTAACGAAGAGAATTAATACCTCCACCTGGCCTCACCCTGGCGTGGGGACAGTCACAGCCCCATGGCTGGTGACAAACAGCGGTTCTGGGATGCTCGGGGGAGCTGAGCATCACCCCCAGGGAGGCAGGAGCCCAGGCGGACGCTGACAGGTCCCTTAGACACCTGGGAGGAGAGGTGGAGACGGTGTGTTTTCCCCGAGCGCTCAGGAATATGGAATTTCTTTGCTCAGCCCCAGCTGGGATGGGTCCACGCTGCTCTCCGGGAGATGCCCAGGGGTGTCCTGGGGGGGTTCAGGGGAGCAAAAGCCCTGTAGATGCGGTTGGTGCTGGAGGGGTTGGTCTCTCCAACATCACAACTCACCCAAAACTTCAGAGGGGTTTGCACAGGCTGGGGAAACGGGGATGGTGGAGAGGAGAGCTTGATGGGGTGGGGGACATGGCCCCTCTCCTGCCCGTCCCTTCCCCTCCCTGTCCCTGGTGCCGCTTTGCACAGGGCACCCTGTGTCCCCTGCATCCCGTGTCCCCTGCACTCTGTGTCCCCTGCACCCCATGTCCCCCGCACCCCATGTCCCCAGGACCCCACGGATGCTCTTCTGGGGGGAGGGATGGGGGATCCCATCCCAGCTTGCCAGGTACCAGTGGGGAAATTCGGGGAGCCCCCGCTGCCCCTCGCTGCCCGTTTTAATGCAGGGGACGGGGTTGGGGTCTGCGATTGTCACCAGCTGGTTGCTCAGGGGGTGCAGGGGGGCTGAGCTGGCGTTTGAGGGGGAAAGAATTAAAGAATTAAAACCACCGCTGCGGGGGTGCTAAGGAAGGTCCATGGTCATGGGGAGCAGCCGAGCCCGTGAGGGTTTCACGGGGTCCAAGGCAGCAGAAGGGTCAGACCGAGCGCGGCGCAGAGTGTGGGATGGCTCCTGTTGTCCCCACGCTGCAGGTCACGAGCCCTGGGGTGGGTGCAGTTGGGAAAGGGTCTTTGCTTTCATTGGGTTTTTGTTGTTACTTGAAACAGCCTCTTTTTTTTTTTTTCAGGGAACAAATTACATATTTTATTCATTTTCCGTGCAGAAAGGAGCGGTTCTGGAGCACTAATGGGGATGTTTCTAAGCAACGTTGTTTTCCCACCACCAGCTTCAGGAACAGTGACTTTTCTTTTTTTCTTTTTTTTTTCTTTTTCTTTTTTTTTTGTACCAATAAGCCAAACTATCTGCAGTTTATATGCAGGAAAAACATGCCATGGTTTCCCCAGTTTTGCTCCGTCAGATGGGCGCGGGGCTGTATCACCCCCTGGGACTCTCCCCACGCCGTGGGGCGTGCAAGGAGGGCTGGTCCCCCTCTCCCCTCCCACCTCCTTCCCCCCCACACTTATTGCTTTCTGTGTGCTTTTTGCACACCAGAATATTTAGAAACACCTGGGGTGGGTTTCGCCTCCCCCACGCCAATGCTGTCGTGGCCGTGGGCACTGTGATGTGGGCGGTGGGAGCTGGTGATGCCCCCACAGACCCCAGACCCCCACCCAATGTCCCTCCCTGGCAGCCCCTGGGGGCTTGTGAGATGGGGTCCTGGGGGGCATCTGCCGGTGGGGCTGCTTCAGTAGGACCGACCCACGCAGGATCCGTCCCCGCAGTTTGGCATTTCTGGTGGAGGTTGGCTTCTGTGGGCAAAACCACCAACACAGGGCAAGGAAAGTGGGGTTGGAATAAGCAAAAACCAGAGTTAACTGGCTTCTGTAGAGCTCTTCGGAGCCTGATGATTCTTCTGTGGGTGTGGAGTCGAAAATGTTTTAGTCATTGTGTGTGTTATTGCAGAGATTTTATTTAAAACTGATGTTTTTCCTTAGAAAAAGCTCTCACTCTTTTGTTCCTGATAGATAGATGGATAGGTGGATGTATAGATAGACAGATGGATGGATGGATAGATGGACAGATGGATAGATGGATGGATAGATGGATAGATAGATGGATGGATGGATGGACGGATAGATGGATGGATGGATAGATGGATGGGTAGATGTATAGATAGACGGATAGATAGACGGATAGACGCATGGATGGATAGATGGATGGATGGATGGACAGATGGATAGATGGATGGATGGATGGATAGATGGATGGATGGATGAATGGATGGATAGATGGATGAATGGATGGATAGATGGATGGATGGATGGATAGATGGATAGATGGATAGATGGATGGATGGATGAATGGATGGATAGGTGGATGGATGGATAGGTGGATGGATGGATAGACAGATGGGTTGACAGACAGGATGGTTATCCTGGTCCTGCTGTACAGATGAGAATACTAGAAGCAGATGAGATTAAACCAAGGTTTGCTCAGCACACCTCAGACTGAACCTTTGGCTTCCAAGCAGCCCGGCTGTCACTCGCTGCTTTGAAATCTGAACCCCTTTGGTTTTAGCTGCTCCCAATTGGAGATATTTCCAGGCTGGCTGGATGCAAGGTGGGGGGGGGGGGCTGTCAGCAGGTACACCCAGCCTGGTGGGGGAAGGGCACCATGAAGGGAAGATTTGGGGTGATTCAGGTGTGTGTTAATGGAAATTCCCAAACCCAGCCTCTGCCCACCCCAAACAATGAAGGGCAGCAGCAGTACAAATCTCCCACCCGGTAACCAGCCTGCATTCTCTTATAATTGCTTTGTTCCTTAACGACAGGAGGAACCGCTTGTAGGTTAATGAGCTGATTCCCAGCACAGGTGCCTCAGCCCATAAATCCCTGCTGGGGGGAGCAGGGGAGCTGGCTCAGTCCCTGGGCAGGGGGCTGTGGTGGTTCTTAGGCTGCTCCTCTCCCAGCGTGTGCGATGGGAAGTATCCGGTACCCAGGTGATGCTGTGCACGGTGGGCTGGGGGATTGATGGGGAAGGTTGTCCTGAAGAAGGTAATTACTCTTGCCAATGTGCAGGGGGAGGTGGGTTTGCTCTGCAGCGGGGCTGGGGTAGGTGCTCTGTCCTGTGGGGCTACCTGGGTGGCTCTGGGGGCCCCTCTGTCTGGAGGGATGGGGACAGTGCTTGGGGATGGCTGTGGGGTGCTCAGTGCTGGCAGGGGTTGGGGACCAAGTTTGGTGGCTGCTTGTGTTCCCTGCAGCCCGGTGTTACAGCTGCCTCCAGTCCTGCAGCATTTGCTGCTGACGGCCTCTTTTACCCCTTCCCCTACGCCAAAATTAATTAAAAGTGAATAATTACAATTGCTTTCTGCCCTGTGCCACAGGAGACAAATACTACTCCTGCCATATGTCACGGGATGCTTTGTAGGCATTTTCTCTCCCCCTTTGCTTTAATTAAAGAGGCTGTCAGCTCCTGAAATCCCCCAGACCCCGCTGGGACTGGCACCCACGTGGATGGGGGGGGTCAAAGGCAGGAACTGAGTTGGGCTCTTAAACGAGTCCCTGTCCTGCATGGAGCCTGGCTCGGGGAGGGGGGGGGGGGGCTGCCCAGGCTTACCTGGGTCTTGCTGCCTGCAAGAAATAAATAAATATATATATGTTAAAAAAAATATATATTCCTTTGGGTCTTGTTCACCTCTGCACTGTCAGCACTTACCCTTCCGAGGAAGTAATTAAATTCAAAGTCACCATAAAGGACAAGAGGCAGGATGAGGCACGGGGAATTCTTGGCGGTTTTTGCAATCCTTGCTGCTGTACGTGCTAAATGGGGTTTAGGTGGGGGCTAGGCTGGGTGCTGCCAGTTTAAGGCGAGGGCTGCGTACATCTCGTGTACCTGCAATCTCTCTTGGGGATTTTTCTCAGCGTGGTGAGTCCTTAATGACCGTGGGGTGATAACTGGCCACCCCAGGTACCCTGGGAGTTAACTGGGACAGAGCATCGCTGGGAAAGGCTGGGCTTTCAGCAACGAGTGGTTCAGTATTACTTAAAAAGCTGGCTTGAGCAGAGGAGATCTGGAAGAGGCTTGCAAATAGCTCTGCAAATAGTGACAAGGCTTTCCTAAGGGGGTGGGATGCAGGAAAGGAGAAGCTTTGGTTAAATACTGCAGAAACTTTCTGGTGGGGAGATGGTGGCTCTGAGCTGGGCAGCCACTGACAATGGCTGGAGAGGGCACCTGTGCCCTGGGTGGTACCCACCCATTTGAAGTGGTTTCCAGTGACACCCATGTGTGCCCTGGGGTGCTGCTGCCCCAGGGTGATGGGGAAGGTGGCAGGGCAGCTTGGATAAGGCTTTGAAAAACAAACCCGGCAACTAAAGGAAAACTTCCCAGCTGATGTGTAAGGCTTCTGAAATCATCCCTGTAATGATGAAGACTTGCAGGTAGGCAGTGATGCTCTAGGGTGGTGTTCCCAGCAAATATCCTTCCTCAGAAGGAGTTAAATGGGTTTGGAGTTGCTGCACAGTCCAATTATTCTCACTTTCCATTGCCAAATATTCATCTGAGTTTTAATCCTTGTGTTCTTGTCTTTTTAACCAAAATTAACATTTCAGACACGATCTAATCTTTCTACCCAGCTGCATTGCAAGGAAAAAAATCCCCTGGGGATGGATTTCACCCTCCTTTGTTCCTGACACTCTTGAAAAACTGTCATTTTCCTGAGTTTTTACTGCTGGGCTTCATCCCAGCTGCCTCTTGTTGGTCTTGTCACCCCTCTGTGTGTCTGCAGGACACCTTGGTCCCCTCTTCCCTCTGTGTCACTTTTTGCCTTCCTGGTGCTGAACCAAAGGGCTCCTGAAGCCCAAGGCAGCAGCTCTGGGTTTTCTGGTGAGTGTTGAGTGCTGGCTCCTTGGATAAGCTTGCTCCCTGGAGAATTTGGGTCCCACACATCTCTAGTGTTTGCCTGGGTTTGCCCCAGACTTTGCTCCCAGCCCCTGAGCATCCCTCTCGTTTAGCCGCTTCTTTCTGGTGCAATAATTAACTCAGGTTTATGCAGCAGCACAGCTGGGTCCAGAACCACTGTGTCTGTTCTGAATATATTTTTTTTCCATGTTTAAGACCCAAGCTGTGTGGTGAGGGCTGGCCGTGGTTTTTCTCTCTGGTTATAAATGAGCAGCTGGGTGGGATGCGGGGATGTCCCCAGCCTCTGGCCGGGGCTGGAGCCGCCGATCAGGGGTTGTGTGTCTGCTGGAAACATGGGAGATGGGAATTAGTCACGGGAGTGAATC
Source organism: Syrrhaptes paradoxus (assembly GCA_013400615.1). Lineage (NCBI taxonomy): Eukaryota > Metazoa > Chordata > Aves > Pterocliformes > Pteroclidae > Syrrhaptes > Syrrhaptes paradoxus. The sequence goes on from VZTO01001365.1 coordinate 352,686, forward strand.
TGAGAGTGCTTCGTGCCCTCAGGTCCTGGGGACCTGCTAAATGCTGCCCAGGCAGAGGTGCTGCTCTGTGCTGTGGGCTGGGAAGAGGCTCAAGCAGCTGAGCAGAGAATTTTTTTCCAGGCTCTGTGCAGCTGAAATACCCCCTTCACCCCGCTCAGCTGCATCACTGACTGCAAGGTGCTGGGCAATGCTGCACAGAAAAAACCTGAGCTCATCCCGGGAAAAATCCCTGCGGTGCTGGGGACCTGCTCTGAGCCTGAGGATGATGAAGGAGCAGGTGCAGTGCATGTGCAACTCTCCACCAGCAAGAGAAAAAAATATTTTTTCCTTGCTGAAGACCTTCCAAGCGGCAGAGGGATGGGTAACCAGCCCTGTGGCTGTGCTGCCTATTCAGGTCCTGCTGCTGGGGTTGCTCCTTACTGGGGGGGAAAGCATCATTCCCCCCTGGCCGCAGGCTCCCAGCCCCTGCGGGCACTGAGCTGAAGCCTCTTCCCAGCCTTTTCCCCACTGGGACTGTTAGCACGTGCTGCCTGGGGTTTTGTGTGAAGTTTAGCAGCAGCAGCTGCTCCTGGGGTCTGTGGGGACACAGAAGGTGCCAGGGATGCTGCCACCAGTATCCCAGCGCAGCGCTCCCCACATCGCTGCCTTTAACCACGGCCAGGAACCCGCACGGCTGCAGGAGATGGATGTGCCCTCCGCTTGGAAAAGCCTAGTCAAGGGAGATGTCATCCCTCTCCGCACGCTGTTTTGGTACCTCGGTGTATTTTTAACAACATCCCGGAGCTGCAAGCTGTGTTTGCAATGAATCAGGCGTTCGTCTCCCGCGCTTGTTAACCCAGCGCAATCTGGTGAAGCCACCGGTGCTGCGGGGAGGGTTGTGTTCGCTCCAGCTCCCAGCTGCGCAGGCTGGGAAAATGTCACCGGTGGCTTACACCAGGAGAGATGAGGGTGCAAGGCTGGGGTCTGTGTGCCTTGGCTGTCCCCTGCCCTGTTCTGTCCCAGGCACCAGGACAGGGTGCTCCCTGGAGAAGGAAATGGGAAAGATTTAAAATTAAATTGAAAATACTTCTTTCTTAGGGCTACAAAGGGCAGAAAGTTGGTTTGAGAAGAATTCAGGGTTGAGGTGTTGGATACTTTTGGGTCTTGCTCATGGTGTGGGTTTGGGGTAAAGCAAATGAAGCTGGTTTGGGGTAAAGCAAAGGAAGCTAGTCTCAGATTGGCAACCTGGAGCAGTCTGGAGGGTGCCACGGCCAGAGGGGTGGGTCTGGGCCGGGTCACACCGAGCAGCAGCCGCAGGGCACCCAGGCAGCCGGTACAGCTGCGGGTACAACTCTGGGAGTTGCTCAGGGTCGGGCAGTGGCTTGGAAGTGGTGCGATTGTTCCAGTTCTGCAAAGTGAAAGGGATGCTGGATAACAGCAAGAGCAGAAGTAAGATAGCCATGCTAATGGAAAACAAACAAAGAAAAAAATCCGTGTGTAAGAGCCAATTTCTAATCAGCTGCTTCTAGGTTGGGCAAAGCGGTCCCGAGAGGCTGGAGGCTCCTGCAGCATCCTTGGTAGTGGCTGCCTCATCCCTTGGCAGCACTGACTTCCAATTTGAAAAGAGCTTTTTATTTTTCCCTTCCTCAAAGAGTGATTAAGTAGAGTCAGCAGGAACCCCCAGGAGGGGCGGCGGGGCTGGGTAGGTGGGAGGGGGGCTGGGCTGTGGGCTCCGGGGCTGAGAAGGACCAGCCTGTGCAGGACCTGGTCTAATGGCAGCGACTAGCGGAGCCAGCGCTGGCTGCTGCACGCAGGACGGAGGTGGGCTGTGGGGCGGTGGTCTCTGTACAGCCCCAGCCAGGTGCTGCAGCATCCTGCCGTCCCGGTCCCCTCTCCTGCTGGCTCTCTGTGCAGCCGTCCTCGGTGGTCTGCCCAGGCTGCTGCTGGTTCTGTGCTGGGGACCAAGCTGGTTAATTAGCTCAGATTGGGAATTAGTGCAGTGGATGTGAAATGGGCTTTTACTGTCCGGTTACTTAGAAACCAAACATTGATTTTACTCCGTGATTTTGCAGCTTGTGGGCATGTGTGTCTGTGTGTGTGTATAATGTATCTCTGCACACTCATACACCTGGAAACTGCAAAATAGATGCAAATGTGTGCGTGTGTTTCTACTTTGGCTTTTTTTCTGGGGAGGGGTAGAGGAGGGCCAGGTCTTAGGAATTGTTGCTATTTCAAAATCCCACCCTGCTTTTACACAGCACAAGGTCCGTGCTGGGGGGATGAGTCCCCAGTGGGATGAGTTTCCAGCGGTTCTGGCTGTTTGGCTTTCCTGCTGCCACCCGTCATGAGAGTGTGCGGCTGAATGAGGCGCTTGCAGGTGGAGGGGGGCTGGAAATGGGGCAGGAGCTGGGGCTGGGACCTGCTGATGCTCCGCGGGCTCTGGCAGCCTCCCCCTGAGACGCTCCCGCGCTCATTTTGCAAGAAGGATCTTGCGCTGCAAAGCCGTGGCACTTCCAGCATCAGCTCTTTACTACAGACATAAAACTTCCCAAGCCCCCAGGTGAAGTGTGCTGGGTGAAGGGCACAGACAGCTTTGGAAACCCAAACACAATATTTCTGTCCGGGGTTGTTAGTGGAGCAGGCTCTGCAGGGTTGGGTATCACTCTCCGGAGCACAGCCTGTGTGTGTGTTACACCCCAAACCCCTGGCGGGCAGGGGGATGAGCCCTGATGTGGCTTTGGGGGATGAGGACCCTGGGGGAAGGGGGATGGGGACAGGCGGGGCTGAGACCCCGAGACAGACTCTGCTGCAGGGGAGGGCTGTAGCCCTCAGTGCGTGCACACAGCGCAGGGTTTCGCTTGCCCTGGATGTGCGTTTATATGTGTATCTATACAAAGGGGTGTATGTACAGGGTATGTATGTCATATATACATTATATCCACGCAAGGAGGGGGCACAGCCCCACGGCCAGGCTGTGCCCCTGCAGCTGTGTGCCTGCACAGAGCCAGAGCTGGACTTTGAAAGGCAAAAAATAGCTCGGCGAGAACTAGGACTTAAAAAAAAAAAATTAAAAAGGATTTCTACAAAATAAACAAACTGTTTGGAAATGCATGGGAGCACTCGACTGTGGGCTGGCTCCAGAAGGAATGTGAGATCCCAATGCTGGGAGCCAGGGCTCCTCTTTCCTGCCCGAAGCGTTGCAGCTCTGTCTGCAGCACACGGGCAGCTGCTGGGTGTTCGCCTTTGAACATTGGGAGGGTTGCGCTTTGTGCTGATCTGTGCGGTGATGGAGTTTGTTCTGCAGGGGTCTGGCTGTGCTTTCACTCAAAGAAATAATAAAAAGAGGAGGGAAAGAAAAAAGAAATTAAAAAAAAGAAAAGGAAAAAAATAGGAAAAAAAATCAGGTCAGTGCCTTCCCCAGTGGTGTTGAGAGCCCAGCATCTCCAGCATGTCAAATAGCTCCTCGAGGGCAGTTCCTGCCTCTCCCCAAATTGTAAATTCCCCTTGGTGGCACTAGATTTTGGGTGCAGCAGTGGTGTGGGGCCCTGGGGAGGGGTGGGAGGTAGGCACGGATGCTCCCCTGCCTTCCCCGGGGTGCCTTTGGTCGCTCACCCGTCCAGGGAATTGTGCCGGACGAGCAGCTACGTGCAACGGCCACGAAATCAAGCGTGTGAAAAGGGAAAATGCTGCAGGAGCAGGGTGCGACCCGCGCTAATGTCGGGTGTCCTGTCCGACCCCTTTCATCGCCAGCAGGGTGCTTTATTTGCCTCTCAATAATTCATGAGAAGCGCAGGGATTGTTCGCAGCTCTCTGCAGAGGGTGGGAGACGGATGGTCCCCAAATTATACCTTGATCTGGCAAAAAAAAAAATGCCCAGCTCCGGCGGTGATGTGGAGGTTATGGGGGGGGGGGAGGAGGAGGGTGTGATTAAAGGGTGTTTTGTACCGCAGCAATGGATTGGCATTAGGGCGGGGGTTTAATGTAGAACACATCTCCTGGCCTCCTGGATAATTATCCTGGCCCCGAGAGGGGGAGAGGAGGGTGATAACTTTATGTGGGTTATGGGGAAAGCAGCTGGTGTTGGGGATGGAGCCGCTGCCCCCCTGGGGCTGGATGGGGGGTTTCTCTGGGGGGAATCCACAGGGTTCTAGCCCCAGTGGTACCCGGGCCAGGGGTCTGCTGCAGGATGTTTTGACCAGTTGGAAATTGAAAAAATAAAATTAAAAAATAAATTGTGAATAAGGCAAATGCTCTAATCAGGGTTAGGGCAATGCACACCAGCGATGATGGGAATGCGTGTCCTTTATTCGTGGGACCCCAAACAGCGTCAATGTGAAATACATCTGGACGTGTTTGGGTTTATTCCCACCCCATCAGCGCTCAGAGCTTCTCCCAAAGCCTAGAGAGGGAAGGGATGAGCGTGGTGCATCCTCCCTTCTCCAAACTGGGCAGCCAGCACCCCGCCGAGGGGGGTCTGTCCATTGTGGGGGGAAACGGGGGGTTTGGAGAAAACAGGGACACCTGGCTGCTGGCTCCCCGCGGGGTTATTGAGGCTGTGTGTCCCTTGAGGGTGTATCAATATGTTCTAATTATTTTCTTTTCCTTCTAGGAACCTGGGGAAATCCGGACTGAGGGTGTCGTGCCTGGGGCTGGGTGAGTAACCCAGGGGACCCGACTGGGGTGGGGGCTGGTGCTGGGGACAGAAATGTGTTTTCCAGACCCAGCTCAGCCTGGCCGATGGCTCCTGGCAGAAGCCCTTGTGTGTGTTAACAGCAGCTGTGGGCACCGGCGGAGGCTCCCGCCCACGGCGTGGGGCGATGCTTTCCACCCAAGTGGAACCCTGTGAGGGTTTATGGTACAAAATCCCTCTAACGCAGCCTGATCCCTGCCGGGGACAGCCTGTGGAGATGTCTGTGAATGCCCCCAAGAGCTTTAAGCATTGGAGCTCCATCTTGGGGATGGCAATCTGCCTGGGCTGCGGGCAGATCGTTATTTGATTTTATCCGGTGTGTGTACCTTGTTATTTCTGTTCCGTGCTGATTTGAAAAACTAAAGAATATCTTATCAATATTTTATCTTCTCAATATTTTATCAAAAAGGGCATCCATAAGCACTGCGGCACATTGGCGCTGGCCCTGCAGTGATGCTGCGGTTCTTACCGGCTGCGATGTGCCAACGGGCAGGAGCTGGGCGATGGACTGGCCAGAGCCCGAGGGCTTTCCTCCCGAGAGTCATTTCTGTGATGGCAATTGAACTGAGCACTTGAATAATGCTTAAAAGTACATATATGTATATAAGTATGTATTTATATGTGTATATACAAACCCCAGGGCAGTGGAAAGCAGGAGGCTGTTCTTCCCGCAGTGTGATGCTAGGGCACCAGGAGTGTGGAGCCCCTGGGGATGCGTAGGGACCCCCAGGGATGGATGCTCGGCCCCTCCAGCCCCAGGTTAAAGGGTGGTCTGTGTCCCCCCGGGTCAGAGGTGCTGGCACGGAGAGGTGGAGGCACTGAGGTGGCTTTAGGAAAGCGGCTGGGTCCCGTGTTGCTGCCTTTGGGGCAGATGGGTGAAGGCAGGAGTGAGGAAGGAGCTGGATGCTGCTGTGTTGGGCGCTGACTGTGATGATGGGCATCCCCTCCCTGCTCCATCCTCAGCTGGTGCCGCTTGTGCCGAGGGGTTAGCTCATTTTTTCCAAGATGCTTTGATTTTTAAAATAGAGTGAGATGCGAAAGTCACCCTGTATCACAAGGAGTATAAATAAGTCCCATTCCACCAGAAGGGCTCTTCTGGTTAAAATAGACCCAGGCTTTGAAAGGAGTTGTCTTCTGACCTGGTGCGGAGACTTTATTTATCATCCTTAGAGTTCCCCAAGAGCTAATGCTGCTGTGGTGGAGAAAAGCAATGGGAAGGAAGTAACAGCAGGGGAAAAAAATTGCAGAGCTTTTCTTTAATTTCAAGCATGTGGAACTGCAGCAGCATCTAAATATACCGAGCCTTTGTGAGCGCAGCTGTGCGGGATGAGAAGGGTGAGGACGGAGCAGGCGGCTGCTGCGGTGCTTTGGGCAAGGGCAGGGCTGGGGAGAGCTGCCGGGCATCGGTCCGGAGCCGGGCATCCCGCCCGGCCCGGCAGTGGGGAGCCCTGCAGTCCCTAGGGTGAGCAGGAATTGGGGAGGGGAGAACTGGGAAGCCTGGGATTCAGTTTCCAGCTTCTCAGGGATGTGCAAGTATTTCTTCTGCTTGTCCTTCCTCCTGCTGCAAATCTGTCCAGTGTTGGCTGCGGGTGTCACCTTGTGTGATTTGATTTCATTTTTTTTTCCCCGAAATGACTTCTGTTTCACCGTTCCCTAAAAGGTAGATGTGTTTCCCTCAACTCTCTGCAGCATGAAAATATAATTTAAGGTTTACTAAAGTTTCTGAAGGCTCAGCAATCTTCCTTAAAAGCCTTCCCAAACCTCAGCAAGGTGGGAGCGTGCTTCATTCACCCTGTCGGATGAAAAAATAGAAAAAAGTGAAGCGGGGCAGAAATGGACGGCAGGAGGTGCTCAGGCAATGCCTCCCTTTTAATTACCCTGAAATGCAGGGGAAAATAAGCTCATGGTTTTCCTGTAGTTAATTCAGAGCAAATTCTGCCTGCAGAGGCTGCCTGTTGGTTTTCAGAAAACGTTGAGACAGCCTCCAACAAGGCGATGAACCCTGACTCCGAGGAAACAAGCAGTGGGGTGACACCGGCCCCCCAAATCCCAGATCCTATTCCAGGTGCAAAAGCCCAGAAAAAAACCTTCTAACCCGAGTGGTCCCTGCAGCCCCTGGTGGGACACCCTGTGCTCACTATTGGGTAGAAAAATAGACATTTTGGGAGCAGAAATGGCTGCAGCTGCTGCCCCTTGGGGGGGAAAGCTTTTGCAAACCCAGCGCGGAGGAGAATCCCATCCCTGAAGCTCTGCTGGTCCGGGGCGATGGTGAAGGGTCGGGTTTGCCCCCCGGCATTGTGGGGCTGAGCATCTGCCGGTCGCTCGAGCGCCAGCCCAGCCCCATGTGCCGGGTCTCCACGTGGCACCGTCCTCGGCGGGAGCCAGCCAGGGATGAATGGTGCTGGCAGGAGGTGAAGCTTTGGCTTGCAGCCAGGAGCCCTGTTTTTTTTTTTTTTTTAACTCCTGCATAGGTGACACATCTGCCGGCAATGACATCCCCGAGGGGTGAATTTTGCATCGGCAAATAACCCAGCAGCAATCACACCTTGCTAGGCTCGGGGGTGTGCTGGCAACGGAGCCCAATCTGGCTTCATGCAGAAATTCCTCCGTAGAAGGTGAGGGTGTCTGGCTGGGAAATCACCTTCCAGGGCGAGGGAGCAACGTGCCCGGCCAGGGGCAGGAGCTCTAACTGGTGCCAGGCTGAGCTGGGGGAATGTCTTTTATCAGCAGCTAACGGGGATAGACACGAGACAGGCAGGGACTCGGTAAGGGGGAAAGGAATGGTTTAAAAAAATATTTTTTCCCTTGTACATTTTTCTTCCCAAACACTCCCGTTGGCTGAGGCTGTGAATCATCCCCAGCCACTGTTTGAAATGCCAAGTGTGCCTGGCGCTCTTGGGAGGGATTGATTTCTTTTTTTAATTTTTTTTTTAAAATGGGAGTTGAGCCCCAGTGCCCACCAGCACCCATCCACTGCTGGGGGTGGCTGTGGGAGGGGGATTCCTGCCCTGCACCCCCTGCTTCCACCTCTGGCTGGCACCCTAGTGGCCACCAGCACCCATCCACTGCTGGGGGATCCTTGGAGATCACCCTTCTGAGCAAAAACTCGCCTCCCGGGCTGGTTTTTGTGATTAGCAAGGAAAAAACCGAACCCCAAGGCTTCCCCAGCTGTGTGGTCCCGATGACGCTCACGGTGCAGGGATGTGGGAGCACAGGGTGGGATACAGGCAGACCCACGGCAAGTGCACCCAATATTTTGTATATTCACTGCTTCTATTTAAAGATATAAAGATCTTGTTCCTCTTCCATGAGCTGTTCCCAGCTCTCTGTCCTTGTACCCAAACCCTTGAGCATTTTGCCTCCCCCTTGGGCTTTGGGGCTCGGTTTGTGCTACAAGGTCGCAGCCGCGTAAATGGGAGAGAGGAGGTGGATAAATAATTCCTGTTCTTGTCACCTGTGCTGGGGACCTGTATGCATTCTGAAGCAAAAAAAAAATTACTTTGGGATAAACAGTCTCATCACATTTTTCAGTAGAAATGCATTTCAATGTATTCCTGTAAAAATAACACTTCTGAGGCTTTAACGTGGGAATCAGGCTTCATTTGGATTTTTTCCATCTGTGTAAAGAAGCTTAACGATAAACTGAAATCTATTTTTGTTTTTATCTTTGTTGTGCGGGGCCGGAGCGTTTTACCCCGAAGATAAGGGACAGTCCCCATCTGGAGGGCTGCAGCCAGCGAGGCATTGCAGGGGCAGGGGCTGCCCTCCCTGGGGGCTGCTGTCACCCCATTATTGCCCTTAGAGAGCAGATGTAAATGCAAAACGAGTTAGGGATAGGTGTGTTCTCTGCTCATTTCTCATTTGGGCAGATTAGCTGGGTTATGTGTGCCCAACCCGTGAAAACTCCTTTTTTCCGGAGTTTGTGGTGTTCTGCAGGATGTCAAGAGTTTGGGTTTAGATACAGGGTAAATGCGCATCTCTAAAAATAACTTTATTTGTACTCAAAGAAACCTGATGTATTAAAATGCAGATTGACCTTTTTTTTTGAGGGAAAGAGAGCAAGATGCTGGCAGCGGTGCTGGCTCCAGAATTTAAAATTCTGGATAGTTTGGCACAAGCCACGTGAGCTGTGAACCATCTGTTAAATGAGTAACACGTCATTTGGTACACGGCGGGTGTGTGGGGCTTGAAAAAGGGGAGGGGGGGGACCATTGTGCTGCGGGTCACAGGGATGAGCTGGCCAAAGGCACCGGTCGTGTCACGTCCGCCTCTTCTGTCCCTCGGCGTCTTTCTCCGCGGGGTGTTCTGGGGGGGTCAGGTACTCGGGGCAGGAGCGATGCTGCCGGGTGAGGACATACCTCTGATGGGTGTCCTGGACAGACCCAGCGCTTCCCCAGCTCCCTCCCGTCTCTTCCTTCCAGCAGCTAGGAAATATGTGTTCCTATTATACATAAACATTAAAAAAAATATATCTATATAAGAAATAACACTCCTATAGCTTAGGAGTATCCAGTTAAATCCACACACTGCTTCCACTGCAGGATTTTTTTTTTTTAAGCAGTGGTCATAAATAAACGATGCCCCAGGTTTTTCCTAGTACCATAGCAGAGTCTGCTCCTGAGTCTGAGCCACAGCGACTCTCGGAGCCAGCTGGGGACAGTGCTGCTGTCAGACGTCAGCTTCATGGGAACCGTCCTGGGGAAAAGTCGCTTTGGGTGGGCTTAGATGCTTTGCGTCAAAAGAAATACTTTTTTTTTTTCCCTCTAATTTTGCCTTGTACAATGCTAGATGCTGAAGCACACATCTGGGAAGAGTTTCATTTCCCAAATGACAGGTTTCAGTGGCATCGTAAATTTTTTCCAATTTGTCAAATTGAAGCTTTGGAAAATGAACTCGGATTTGTGAAGAGCTTCTGATTTTGGTAAAAGTGTGTATTTCAGCAGCGCCGGCTCGTCCTGGCACTTCCCAAGCCCCCAGTCCGGCTGTGACCCCCAGAGAGGGGCTTTGACCCCTGCCCTGCCCGGGGACCCAGCAGCCTCTGCACCAGTTAACCCCACTTTAAACCCACTTAATCCCAGGGAGCCTGAATTCTGGTAGAGTGAATTTTTTCTCATCGAAAACCTCTCGCAGTAACATTTTGTTTTGTTCTTTCTAGGGACATGGGTCACTTTTGGAGGTCAGATCTCAGACGAAGTAAGTGATGCTGGGTGTGAGTATAAGGCATGGAATAAAAACCAGTATGAGATATTTTTAAATGAAACCATGGCTACGGAAACCAGAGGGAATGGCAGAGAGCTGCTATGCAAAGCGATACAAACCTCACGCTTCTGCCACACCAAACCCTCATAGATCTGACACCAGTGATTAGCTCTGACAGAATCCCCGTCTATCCCTTCTAGCGATGCTGTTTGGAGCGATATTTCCCCTTCCCATCGGCAGCGACACCGCTCCTGGCGCAGGAGTTGCCACCTGTTTGTGCATCACCGATGTCATCGGCAACAGCCATAAATACCAGCAAGATCCTGGCTTGCCAGGAGCTGCCTCATTGTTTATTTCTATAAAAATAATATGAAACAAATGAAAGCGAGCTTGGGTTTCCTCCACGCTCCTGTCTGTGCTACGTGGCTCTTGGTCTTGGTGAATAACCCTCCCCAGTCTCAGGGATGCTGCGGATGCTCGGCATCGCAATGGGAGTGACTTCCTGGCTGCCTTCCCTCTGCTCCTGCGCCCGAAACCCCAAAATAACTTTTGCAGAAGGAAAATAGCCCGGGAGGCTGAACTCAAAGGGGTTTTATTTTTTTGCTTTTTTAAGTCACTTGATCTTTGGTGGCATTTCTTCTGCTGGTGGCGGGTTCGTTCCCATCTCTGGGTTTTGCAACGACTGGTTTCAATAGTGAATTTTCTGCCCGGCTCTCCTGCCCTCCTTCCCTACGGAGAGCTGCAGGACAGTCTGTCGGGTAGCCAGAAAAAAAAAAGCTCTTACCAAGGCAATATCCATTCTGTATGAAACTCACGGATTTGCAGCGTATCTCCCACAACCTCATTAAACCCTTGGCTGCTTTCCTGTTAGAAGCCCAGCACTCTCCTAGGAGAAGAGATTAATTCCTCCAGGGATGAGTCAAAGGCGAGCTGATGTCAATCCCTCTTTTTGGGGCTTTTTGGGCCCTGGTTGCCCTGCTGAGGGGTCTCACCCCCCGGGTGGGGGATGCCAACCCCCCTCCCAGCCCTGCCGAACCCCCTTTGCTGCTGGTTCGGGAGCTGCTCCCTGCTGCACCCCTCACCTCTGCGTCTCTGCTTCCCCGAGGTGGCCGAGCAGCTGATGACCATCGCCTACGAGAGCGGCGTCAACCTCTTCGACACGGCTGAGGTCTACGCGGCTGGCAAGTGAGTGTCCCGCATCCTGCTGCCCGTCCCCTGGGTCCCTGTGTCTGATGCTGCTCCTCCTGGGGTCCCTCACCATGGGGGGGGGCTCTGGGGTGCCTGGGTATCCCCCTTTTCCCTGGGGGGCACGGAGAAACCTTTCTTTTTGGAGCACTCTTAAAAAAACAAAAAAAACAACAAAAAAAAACCACCACACACACAAAACAAAGAAGTCCCCAAACCCAGAAAACCCCAACAATCAAAAAAGCCCACAAACCAAACAAAAAAATAAAAGCCCCAAACCCCCTGCCCCCAGCTGAAAAGTGGAATGTGTCATTTGTGCCACCTGAATAAATGAAAAGTCAGGGCGCATCTTTGCGGTGACAAATGGCCTGTGCTGGTGACAGCTCCTGGCGCGGGACCTGCTCTGCTGCAGCGGAACTAATGCTCTTAGTGTCGCTGCAGGATTGGGGGGGGCGGGGAAATCTCTCCATAATATATTTGAATTTGTCTGATTCATATGACTTTATCGTTTGAAAGGTGGATGGGGATGTCACCTCCCTGGCATGGGGATGTCACCTCCCTGGCACAGGGATGAAGCGGGTCTGGTCCCCCCCTTCCAGAGCAGGGGCATGTAGGGGCGTGGGTCCAGATGCAGCAGATGGATGAGATGCTTTGTGCCGATGTAGGGGACCACTGTGTCACTGTCACCTGGGGAGGGGAGGCTGTGTGGCTGGGAGCAGCGCAGGGTCCCAGGGTGGTGGCAGCCAGGACAGGGTACCTGGCACCGAGCATCCTCCTGCCTCCCTCACCAGGGCTCCCCCTGTCTCTCTCTTGCACAGGGCTGAGGTCATCCTGGGAAACATCCTGAAGAAGAAGGGCTGGAGGTACTGTACCCCCAGACGGGACCTGGCAGACGAGAATCCTTTTTTTTTTTTTTTTTTTAAGAATGATGGATGGTTGGTGATGCTGGCCCTGGAGCGGGCACCTGCAGGTGCCCAAAGCAAGCAGCCCACGCTCCCGCGGCAGCCAGACCTTTCAAGAGCCCAAAATCCCCACTTTCCTGTTTTTTTGGGGGAGTGCACAGCGGCTTCCCAAGGCTGCGATCACCAGCCTGTGGTGCTGCCCTGGCACGGGACCATCATCTCTGTGCACAGTTAACACGACTTCTGAGCACGTCCGTCACCGCTGCCGCGTGTGGGGTATCCAGACAGATGATTTCTCAGGACGGATTATTTGCCCATCAGCATCCTTACCGTAGGGCTGCACATTGAGAATGCAAAGCTGTGATGGGATTCATCCTGGGCAGCCTGGCGGGAGCTGACACCTCGTCTAACTGATGCCCGTTAGCACACGTTGGGTGGGTTTTAAGAGCATTTACATAATCTTTACGAAGACCTCCCGTGTGTGTCGTATCTAGCCTTCAGCTGAAGAATGGGCTCTAGCGGGGCTCTGTCCGAAATCAGCATCCACTGGGGTGGGGGAGGAGTATTCAGTAAGAAATATTCTGGATGCTGGGGGGGGGGGAAAAAAACTAAACCAGTTACATGTGGCAGAAGCTGGGTAAATTGCGCTGCACACATCCAGCTACGCAGCAAGGCAGTTTGTGAATGATAAATCTTTGGTTTAATATCACGTGAGAATTTATAGGTTAATTCAGTGACTGCATCGCTCTTGGAGGTTTAATGGCTCTGGGAATACCGCATGGTGATGAGCAGTGCTGGATTTGGGTACCAGGAAGGAATGGTGCTGTGGCCCTTGGTTAAGGGCTCCAGAGATTCCTTACTCCATATTCAATTTTTTTTTGGTCAATTCGCCTGAATTAGCTTTAGTTTTGGGGTCTTGTTTGGTTTGTTTGATTTTTTTTTTTTTTATGATAACGTTTCTGTTGTTTGCAGGAGGTCCAGTCTGGTCATAACCACAAAACTGTACTGGGGCGGAAAGTAAGTCTCCTGGTTCCTCGTGACGGTGTTTGCTGCCGTGGGCTTTCCCTTTCCCAGCCATGCAACCGGGGGAGTTGTTGCTGCCATTCTTTTTCTCTGGGAGGGTGATGGCCCCATCCTCACAGCGCCCTGCCAGAATCCTTACCCCTCTGCTTGGAAATCAGAGCATCATGGAGTGGTTTGGGTGGGAAGGGACTTTAGAGCCCACCCAGTGCCACCCCCTGCCATGGGCAGGGACACCTCCCACTAGCCCAGGTTGCCCAAAGCCTCATCCAGCCTGGCCTTGAACCCCTCCAGGGATGGGGCATCCACACGATAAATGAACATCAACTAACTCCTCATCCCGGCTGCTGCTGTAACATAATTTTGGGGCTGTTTAAAGCAGAACACAAAATTAGCGCTTCCCGATCATTAGCCTTGGGTCTCTAACCTCTGGGTACCTGTTCTTCCTCTGCAGGGCTGAGACGGAAAGAGGGCTCTCGAGAAAACACATCATCGAAGGTACGCGCTGCACGGGGTGGGGGTCTGGCCGTGGTGTGGGATCCAGCTCGGACGTCTGGGGTTGGCTGGCAAGCTTTTGGTATTTGGTGTTTGCAGAATTCAGCCAGGTTAGGGTATGAGTTCCTCATTAAGGTAATGCCGGAGAAAGTCAACAAAACGTTGCTAAAAAAACTTTTCCTTTGGGTAACCCCCCCCAGGAGGGGTGTCCTGCTGGCACTAGACCCAGAGGTACTCAGGGAAGTTGCAGCCATGCCACAGACCATCCAAACCCATCCATCTGCCATTTATCAGAGAGTCACAGGGTGGTTTGGGTTGGAAGGGACCTCAAAGCCCACCCAGTGCCCCCCCTGCCATGGGCTGGGACACCTCCCACCAGCACAGGTTGCCCAAAGCCTCATCCTCCATTTCTTGTGGAGCTGCTCCATGAAATGATAGAAAAATACCGTCAGGAGTTGAAATAAGTTCCCAGAAAACATAGCAAATAACATTAAGCTCGGCGTTAGCTATTTTCTATAAATACATTTGGCAAAAATGACCATTTTTTTTCCACCCTAAAATCCAGCAAACGCTTTCAGACTGCTCTATTTTGGCTTGTTCTTCGAGAACATTCGTCAAAACATTTTGTTCCTGGGAAGACTGGTGGAAAATAAGTGTTAGCAATCCTCTCTCTCATGCACATATATATACACACATATATATACATATATATATATACACACACACACACATATACATATATATTTGTAGGCTTTGAATCCCCATCCCAGCAGCTCCTCCTGGAGAAGCTGGGTGGGATGGGATGGAGGCGACTTGGTACCCGGTGTCAGTTCTGATTCAGATCTCAGCCTGAGTAAAAAAAATAAAATAAATTCTGGTGGAAGGAGGAGCTCTGCATGTGGGGAAACCAGCGGCTTGTTAATCTGGCTGTGCAGATGTGGGACAACATCTGTGCATGGTGCATCCTGCCCGTATGTGATGGGCTGTGTCTATATAGTATATGTGTATAGACATATGTATACATGCAGAAATATAAGGTTTTCGCCGTACGGTTTCGCACCCACCGGCTCCGTGCCGCCACATCCTGCCTGGCTCTGAGGGGTTCCTGCCTGTTGCTGTTCCCAGGGCTGAAGGCGTCTCTGCAGCGGCTGCAGCTGGAGTATGTGGACGTCGTCTTCGCCAACCGCCCCGACAACAACACCCCCATGGAAGGTCAGTGGGAGTCGAAGGGCTGAGCCTGGCTTTCAGGCTCAGACCTGTGACGGTAGGGAATGAGAATCAATTTTGTGTGAAATATCCAGGTGGGGCCACTTAAATACAGAATTCCTCATTTGTGATGTCCTGGAGCTCGGTGTATTCACACCTCAGTGAAGTGTGTTTGTGTCTCTTGGAAGGAAACTGAAGTTCCTTTATGTCCCAGTAGCGGCTTTAATGTTGTTGGAGGCTTTTTATTTCCTTTTCCTGATTCCTTCAGACGAAGTGAATCTGTGTTTGCATTTAGGGCAGGTCTGTGCCCAGCTGAACCCGTACATCCCTCCCCCTGGTGCGGCCAGCCCTGGAGTGGGAGCGTGCCACCGCTGTGTTCCCATCCGTGTCCCCATCCCCGGGCTGCCCAGGCAGCACACGCTTCTCCAGGTGCTGGAGCCGGGGCTGTGACCCAAGGCACGGCCAGAAACAAGACGATGGGCGAGATTTGGGTTTGAATAGTGGAGTCCCTGCAGGACCTGTGACCAGCCCTTCAACCCTGTGCCACCACTGCTGATAACGATCTGGGTGTTCTTGGCACATGATGGGACAGCTCAGCTATCCAGGAACCCTCACCAGTATGTTCCGGGGTCAGTGCCCCATTTCACAAGCACCAGTTCCCCTCCCTGCCCTTCTCCCATGGGAGTGAACACCGGCATCCGATCGGCTTCCCAGCTCCATCAAACCCGCACGAAGGCAGGCGAGCAGGCAGCAGGAGCTGCCAGGGATGGGCACGCATAAATCAAACCAACCTGAAGCTTGGCAGCCCTTCCAGAGCTCCTGGCTCGGCTTTCCATGCTCAGGACACCTATTTTCTTACCGGCTGCGGGGCTGTGCGACCCGCCACGGACCCTGGATGGATGGGGGTACTGCTGCCCAGTCACAGGGACAGGGACCTGGCCTGGGGCTGAGGTTTTGCGGCAGCTGATGAGGTTGAGGAAGATGGGATGTTGTATCCTGGAGGCAGAGGTGACCTCTCTGCGCAGTCAGCTGTCACCTAGTGAGGCGGTGCAGGATAGGTTCCCGTGCAGCACAGCCCGTCGCGGGCGCTCGCAGCTCCAAGGATGCTGCATATCCCGCCAGTGGCACCGGAGCGTGGTGCCGGGGTCTCAACCGTAGTGCTTGGTGAGATTCTGAGCAGGGTGGAAAAAGGGATGTTTTATTATGAATGGCGTGGTGTTGATTCTTTCTGTGTGCTTCAGGCTTTTTTTATGGTTCACCTACTAAGCCACTTCCATCCTGGAGCATCTGTTGGACCATCTGTCGGTTCTGCGCTCCCTGGCACACACCGGCAGCGCCGAGCTGCCTTCGCAAGCCGCGCGATCCCCGCTCCATCTCCATGTGCGCCCGCGCTTTCCCCACGAGCAAACGGCCGCGGCCGATGGCGAGCGGTTTGTAGGTGACCCTGAAACCTCCCCTGCTCCTGCTGAGCCGTGAGGGTTGGCAGCAAAGCGGCTGTGTGCCGGGAGGCAGGACCGAATAAAGCAAAGGATGAACTTTGGATGTTCATTTTGTTCTCTTCACTGGCTGCCTGCAGGGAGGTGAGGTTTCTCTGCCATCGCTCGGGGTGCCCCAGCTGCTGCGATGGCTGTGGGCACCAGCAGTGACGGATCATCTCTTCAGGGATCCAGGGATACTCGTCTGGCCAGAGCAGCGTTGCTCCCCCAGGCTGGCGACGGCCCCGCTCAGCAGCGTGGGGCACGGAGAGATAATAAGAAAAAATGAGAGTTTAATAGAGATTTATTTATTGTCGCTGGCTCTGGTCCCCGAAGCGGCAGGTGCAAATCAAAAGTCTCGGAGCAAATTAAAAAAGCTTTCCACGGTAAAAATGAAATGCAATATTAGTGGCGAGGCACCTCTGGGGATGTGTAAAGCTCTTTGCATCACCCTGCGGTGATGAGCAGGTGAGGAAGGGCAGCTCCGGAGGGTCCCGGGTCCCTGGGGAGACCCCCCCTGGTGTCACTGTGCCGGGGTCTGGGTACCCGCTGCAGGGCCAGCCCCAAGCCCCAGCAAGAGGGAGGGAAGGTGGCGTGGTTCCTACCGGGGAACTTTAAGCTGCTCCAGAATTATTCTTATGCTGCTGGAGGCTGTTTTCTGGGTTTTGAAAATATTTATTTGTGGTTTTGAAAGATCTTTCCCTCTTAAACGATGCCGTTTGTGCTGTGCAGTGAGAGGCTGGAGGGAGGGATGGGGGGGCAGGTCCCCTGCACACAGCGTGCCTGCGGGTAGCTGCTGGATAACAGGGGGTTTTAGTGGGGGGGTACGTGCTTGAGAGTAAAATGCTTAGAAATAGAGACAAGTATGGCTTTGGCCCAAATTAAGAAGAAAAAAAAAAAAATCTGGGATTTGAAGCCTGCTCTTCATGGGGGAAAGCAGTTCCCTACAGCCACGATTCCCTGCGGAGGAAATCTGCCTTTTGGGGGGGGGGGGGCAGGAGCCCGATGCAAGAGGCATCGTGTGTGTTGTGCATCCCTCCGAGGTTATAAATGGAGATTTCCTCATCCTTAGCTGCTTGTCGTGCCTGCAGGAGGAATCTCACAACAACATCAAGATTGGCAGTGACATCTCCCCTCTGCCAAGCTTTTTTTTTTTTTTCTCCATAAATAGGATGAGATCCTGAGGATATGAAAGGCAGCTCATCTTCACCTTGAGACGGCGATGCCCGGAGTCACTGCCTGCGTGGCAGCAGAGATGCCAGGGGCTGGGATAAACACGCAGGGCTCCTCGGGCCAGCCCTGCCCCTGGCCGGAGTCATTTCACCCAGGCTGATGGCTCGGAAATCCCTGCTGCAGCTGCAGACCGAGGGTTTCTTGCCCCTTTCCCAGGGGAAAAGCACGCTGAGAGGTGGCAGCACCTGCTGACCGCAAGGTGCTGCGTGTGGGACGGAGTGTGGTAACCAAAGAAGATTTTATTTTGGTTCTCAGACTGGGTTTAGCCCCTTTTTGTCTATTGAAATGCAGCCCGCACAGTCCGAAGGTCAGCAAAAAAAGAATGTATTAAGCAGCCAGGGTGGTTGTTTGTGCCCTGCTTGGTCCCAGCTCCTGCCGCAGCGATGCCATGGGCACTGCCTGTCCCCCCCACAGTGCCGGGTACCCCACCGGCTGCTCCCAGGGAGAAATCAGGCTTAAAAAGGAGTTGCAAACAGCAGGTCAGGGCTGTTTTCCTTGCAGCAGTAGCACAGCATCCTCCTGGGCAACCGTGAGGGATAGATAATTTTTTCTCCTTTTCTTGCAAGCTAAAGTTCATGATGGGTATTTTCCCCCCCACAAGAAGGCAGGGCTGCTCCGTGGGGTCTGATGGACGGAAATTCAAGTTCCTGTCCTGGTGCCCGCAGCCTTGGGGGCTTCCACCCCCCAAAGGCAAGCGAGGACCGCGGCAGCGCTGGGCTACCGGGCGGCGCTGGGATCTGCAGCGGTGCCGCCCGCTCGTCCCACGGCACCGTGGGGTTCAACCATCCAGCTTCATCCTTTTGTCCCCAGCATCCCCATCTTCCCAGTAAAGAGAAGCAGAACCTAATTTATGCTTTTAGTAAACGCATTTTATTTATCTTATTTTTCAACTGTGCTGCCCTCTTGTGTTAAAATTTAAAATATAATCACAAGGCGGTGGTAGGCAATAGCCGGGTGGTAAAAAGCAGTTTTTAAACAACTGTGGGATAAATGTCTTTATATTCGCACTGACAATGTTTTTTCATCCACGCTCTAGCGAGAGAATGCAGCAGAAGCAGCGTTTAATGCCAAGCTGCTCCGGCTTGCTGGCACACTCGGCGTTTCCCAGTGGCTTCGGGAGGATTTGTTGCTGGAAAACCAGCCTCAGCGCAGTTCTCACACTTCTTTTTCCCCCTCCTTTAGAAATTGTCCGAGCGATGACGCACGTGATCAACCAAGGCATGGCGATGTACTGGGGCACGTCGCGCTGGAGCGCCATGGAGATCATGGTAAAGGGGGGCTGGAGGGACGCCACGGCGCTTGGTCCTTCTGCTCCCAGGCTGCAGGGTGCCGAGAGCTGAGCCGTGACCGAGGGGTGTTCGTGGTTTTCTCCATCCAGCAGCTTTTCACCTAAAATAATTGTAAACCCTGCTCCAGAATGAGCCCAGTGTCAACCAGGAGAAGATGGGCTGGTGTAGAGGTTTGGGTGCTTGGCTCGTTTAACTGGGGTTTGTTTCCTTTGGGGTGTGTTTGACTGGCTCCGAGGTTTTTGGTGAAGCACCAGTTTGATGTCCGTGTCCATGGCCACTGATGCTCCGTGGCTCCTGGCAGCAGCTCCCAGCCCTGGAAACATTCATGGACGGGGCTCTGAGCTGCCTGATCTAGCTGGAGATGCCCCTGCCCATCACCAGGGGGTTGGACCAGATGACCTTGAAAGGTCCCTTCCAACCCAAGCCATTGATTTTAGGCCATGCCAGGAGCATCCTGCTGGTCCCTGATGTTTGTGGCGGGGTCCAAACCCAAGAAAGGAGCTTGGCACCCCCTGTTCCAGCTGGGATGCTGCTTGGCTGGCGGCTGTGCTGGCGCTGCAGCAGCTTTGGGCTGGAGGTGGCAGAAGGGACGGTGACGCTGGAGTTCATCCCGTACATTTGGGGAGCGTTGGCTGGTAGGTTCTCTCCTGGGAGATGCTTTTACTCAATGAAATATTTTATCTCTTGATTTCTTTTCTCCAGGAAGCCTACTCCGTAGCCAGGCAGTTCAACATGATACCGCCTGTGTGCGAGCAAGCTGAGTACCACCTTTTCCAAAGAGAGAAAGTGGAGGTTCAGCTGCCGGAATTATATCACAAGATAGGTGAGGCTGAGCCCACCGTGCCTTTACTCCGCTTGCAGAAAGCAATTCCAAGGAGGTGACCTGGGGCTTGGGGTGGGAGCAGTGTGGTCCCTCTCTGCATCTGAACGGGAGAGATGAGGAGAGATGAGCATCTGTCTAATGTCCTAAAAGAAAAAACCCTTCTTGTGGCTCCGAAAAAATATAGGTGTAATTTTCATGGCTTACCCTGAACCCTTTGAGACTCCCGTGGACAGGGTGGGTGGCACCTCTCTGGTGCCAATGCGGGAGGAAATTGCAATATTGCGATCACAATAGGGTTCTGGATTTTGCTTTGCTTTTATTGTTTGAACTGAAAGTCCTGTTTTTGACACAACTCTGATTTCTCCCAGTTCCCTCAAATCTCCTTCCCTGTGTTCTCTGCAGGCGTGGGAGCCATGACGTGGTCCCCACTAGCCTGTGGGATCATCTCAGGGAAATACGGCAACGGGGTCCCTGAAAGCTCAAGGGCTGCACTGAAGGTTTGTTGGGTTTTTTGGGGTTTGTTTTGGGGTTTTTTTTTGTTGTTGCAAGTTTGAGGAAAATAGGTGTGCTCATTTTGCAAGGAAAATAACAAAGGGAGAAGAGAAGGTTCCTGCACAGTGCTGCTGTATCGATGGATCAGCTCGGTTTCTCTGGCAACCACGCTCAAAAGTGTGGGAGAATTTGGGTTAAAAGGATGCTCTGGGTTCCCCGTGGCAGGGTTGTGAGCTGGCTGTGGGGTGGCAGGACTGGAGCCGGGCTCTGCAGAGGGATGCTGTCACCTCCTGTACCTTTGCATCGTCACCGAGAAGGCACAAGCTCAGGGTTTGTGCTGTCCTGGATGCTCGCAGCTGATGCTGATTGACAGAGCTGCTGGGGCTTCAAAACAAACAAAAAAAATATATTGTGCCAGTGGCAGGTGTGTTATTTAATGGTTGGAAAAATGGCAGAGCATTAAAATGTCACGGATTTGGGAAAATCTCAACCAAAGCAGTACCTGAGGGGGCAAAAGCCAACAGCACCCAACACGTGCCAGCGGGCTGAGGTACATCCCCCTGCGGGTTTTTTCTCAGCTTGGTGCGTTTTAAAGGAAAGATGAGGTCTGCACGGATGCATTTGGGATTTTTTTTCCAAAATAAAAGATGCCATTAACATGTGGCCCAAGCTAAATAAGAAGGTGGCAGTGCACAGAGGGACCCAAATTAAATTGATGAGCGTGAAGCAGAATCAAGTTTCGAGCCTGGAGCTGGGTGAACTGAAATCTCAACTTCACCTAATTAATTTTCTAATGTTGAATAGTAATAATAAGGCTTGAACAAGATCAGATGTTCTCAAAAAAAATTTTTTTAGGGGGGTGGAATATCCAAATCTTCTCAAGTTGAATAATATTTCACATTTTTCTGTTCTGTAATGGGATCCAGTGGTCCAAAACAAAAACCTGAGGAGGTTCCATGGTCCAGACTGAGTCCATTGGTTGCATAAAGCCGGAGGGAGACAGAGATGTAGGTGCCCCCAGGAGATACCCTGCTCCGGTCGTAACCCCTTTGGGTAGCAGAGCGCTGGGTCACAGAGCCCCAGTCCCCCCAGGCTGGGTCTGGGCTTTTATGGGCTGTTCCCGATTGCCTTGAACGTTCTGCTGTGGAAGATGGAAGCTAAGAGTCCATTGCAATGTGTCATCTCCAGTGCTACCAGTGGCTGAAGGAAAAGATCATCAGTGAGGAGGGCAGGAAGCAGCAGGTGAAGCTGAAGGACCTGTCGCCCATCGCCGAGCGCCTGGGCTGCACGCTGCCGCAGCTGGCCGTCGGTAAGGCGGTGGGGCGGGGGCAGCGATGGGGGGTCAGGGGTAACACAGATGTGTCTTTCCAGTAGGGCAAAGGATGGCTTTGTCTTTGTGTGTATCTATATTTTTTTAATTGAAAACATTTAAATGATTATTTACTATCAGGAATGATGGAGCAAAATGCCAAAGAATCCTTAAGATGAGGCTGAGCTGACCTGTGAGTCTGAAGTAGAGCTGGAGCATATGCCCAGGCACCAGGCAATGGTGCTACTTAACAAAAAGTTTTTTAAAAATAATTGTCTTTGTGCTGCTGAGAGCCTGAGCTGAAAAATGCCACACGCATCTGCTGTTAGAAACATGATCCCTAGTTCAAACAGCCGAGAGGTGAATCCCTGTGAGAGGGAAAAACCGAACCCCGCAGCTAAGAGAACTGCAGGACCAGGGGTGGGGTGCTGGGGACCTGCCGGATGGTTTGTGAACCGAGCCCTGCATCCTCTTCCTGGCTGGAGGAGGAAAGCAAAGGCTGAGACAAGTGACGTTGTGGCCATTTTTCAAATCGAGCTGGGAGCTCTGACAAGCACTAGGATCTGGAGCAATGCTGTGTCGTGTTCCTGACCCTCCTGTGACTTTATTCCCAGCGTGGTGCCTGAGAAACGAGGGGGTGAGCTCCGTCCTGCTGGGATCGTCCAACCCCGAGCAGCTGATCGAGAACCTTGGAGCCATACAGGCGAGTGCAGGGGGTGGCACCAGCACACCTCCAGACCAGCACCCTCCTTCTCTTCAGAGAGATTTAATAGTTCCTAGGCTGGCTTGGGCATCTTCCAGCTCTCATTACACAGGTTAATTAGGCAAACCTATGGTGCAGCACGGTGATTGATCACGTTTGGTGGTAGCCACACCCAGCACCGAGAGGTGATGTGTCTGGAAAAGTAAATGACCCCATTGCAGGAGGTGGGGTGATGCACATGTCACTTGCACCCACCTGTGTTATTTTTTGTTGCTTTCCACAAACAAAAGCTTCCTCTGGTGTTCTTGCAACTAGTTCGCTTCCTGCTGCGGCCGAGCAATGTTGTGCCTGGAGAGTTCGGGAGCTCTCCCGTAATTCTCTCACTGTGTAAAGATGCTACAGGAGTTTTTCCTTTAAGAGAGAAAGGTGTGGGATGAATGTTTAAACACCTGGCACACAGAGACCCAGAGGAAATGTTATTTTATCAAATCTAGATTTAAATTCGGCAAAACCTTTAATGAAAGCATCATTAAACATCAGTTTTCTTCTGCCCCTAGGTCCTTCCAAAGATGACATCCCACATTGTAAATGAAATAGATAATATTCTGGGGAACAAGCCCTACAGCAAGAAGGACTACAGATCGTAAGGCGATGCATGGCTTCCCTGGACTGCATGGTTTCAAACGTGCCCTGTCCAGCCGTACAGCCCCGAGTCACTGTCCGGCCGTGAGAATCATTCAGCAGCTTGCTGCTCGGTGTTACCGTCACTGGGTCCTTCGAGACGTGTGCTCTTGCTACTAACCTGCAGTGAAATCTCAAAGCACAGTTGATCTCTCTTCTAGCCGAGGATACTCTCGTATTTTCTTACCTTCGACTGAATCCAGTAATTTTTACGTTACTCTTAGCACCTCATGCTTGTGCTGTGACAAACACATGTAAAGCAAAAAATGATTTATAACCTTCAGGTACTTGGTAATTAAAGAAGGGTGTACAGATCTATTTTTTCAATGAAGAAAAGCCAGATACAACTTAAGGTTTTAATAAAACCACGTTGGGGAATCTCAACCATAAAGTTTCTTCAGGTTAACAGATAGAAGGGGCAAGCAAAAACTTTCCGGTTTCTTTTTTTTATGCTGAATATAAGCTTTAGGTTTTGTTTGTAGTTGAATGAAGAATGTCAGACAGAGAATTAGTTAGAAATTAGATAGCTCAGCTCCTAACTACACCGTTATTTCAGCTGTGGAGTGCTCCTGGGAAGTATTTGTGAGTACGAGCCAGAAGAGCACAGTTAGCAAATCCAAGCACGCATGTCAGGTCAATAAAAATAACGGCTCTTTGCAAAACTCTAAACCAAGAAAGCCATGATAAAATACTGGGGTTTGCATCTGAGAAACCCGCCTCTACTTCTGCCTGCTTGTAGACATAGCTACTGCAAATGTCAATATTCACGAGCTTCTACGGATATAGATACTTATAAATATATATAATGTATAGCTGCTGAAAAATACCAGAAAAAAATCAGGTACGTACTCTGGTGGAGGGCTACATTCGCTTTAACTCATTCTGGAATCAGGCATGAGGAACCGTGTAGTATTTTTAAGACACGTTTTAAACAGGTAGGGGTTTTTGTGAGCATTTCATCCTTCTGCGGGAGCTGTGGGTAGGAATTAATTTGCCCATCTGAAGAGCCACGCCACCTTTTACCTCCAGTTTGCTTTGTACAACGCACCTCCCATCCCACCCGTATCGATCGCGTCCTCTGGGCGCATCCTCCTGAGGGGTACAGCTCTGTACGGCACCCGGAGAACCTTGTGTCCTCATCCCCTCCCCAGGGTGTCTGCAGAGCGTTCAGGGGGCCACGGGGATGGACCCCAGCCCTCGAGTTGTTTTCTCCTGTGTGTAACCCGGTGAGCTCTGGTGTGTGTAAGCGACCTCGGCCGCTGTATATCCACAGACGCGGTCTGACTGTGACTTCTGCTTGGACACAATAAAAGCATTTTGTGCATCTCACTTTATACTTGGAGACCTGTTACTGAGAGCGAGGCTGATGTTGAAACACAACGGTTCATGTTGAATACGTGTTGTTCCACAGGGAAACACGCACCTTCAGCGGCACGCGGGTCGGGCACGGGATGGTGACCTCGGGACAGAGGAGGGGGCACAGCCAGGAGCATCTCGGAGAAGGTACTTGTAGAAGTTAAGTTCCCTAAGGCAGCTGTCAGTCGTATATAACACTTTCCCTGAACTAAACACAACGTGAATGTCCTCTCGACCATTCATGGAAATCCCCCTGCAGTTCAGCCTCTCCAAGCTGACACCAGTCAGGGACAGCGAGCGGAGGTGGAGATGCCAACAAAGCGCTCCTCCCCTCCCCAGAGTTCCTTGCTGTCACCGCTCTGTGCCACATCCCCTCGTGTTGCAGTATTAGCTGTGAAAATTCACTATTTATTTTAAAATCTGCTTCACAGGCAGCACAAAGGCTTTGCCCATTATACAGTTAGCAGCTTTAATATTTTTACAGTAATTATCTTCCCAGCAGTAGACTAGTTCCTTTTCTCACCTCTGGAGGTACAATTTAATGTTCTCTCTTCCCTTCTCATATTAATGGGAATCCAAAAAACATATTAAAAATATATTAATTCCCAACCTTTTTAAATATTGAAAAGGAGGTAGCATTGTCCCTTACTTAGAGAAAAACCTTAAAACTCAGCTTGCCTAATGCTCTGAGGGCAATGGGAGGCCAAGCAGCAGCCTAGCTTTAGGCTGACCTTCAGCATTATACTGAAAAAACTGGGTGCAGCTTGTAGTGGGGATTGCAAGGGAAAAAACCAACAAAAACCAAAAAAAACCCCAAAACAACAAAAAAACCAACCAAATTCTTCTGTGAAGTCCACAGCAAAAGCCAAGGCTTTCTGTAGAAAGCAACCCACCCCCTGCTTTTGTTTTGGGCTGTCACTGCTGCTACGTTCCCTCTCCAGAAATATTCTGACATACACTGTGCTCCAGCCCTCGGCAACTGTCAATACCAAAAACCTAAGCTAGGATGAAAAGCTGTTAATAAAAGACTCAGCGAACTGACAGTAACAGCAGAAGAAAGCGCTGCTGCAAATCACTTTTCTCTAGACGGCAGGTTTCCTGGGAAACAGGGCTGCCGTCTTCTACACCACCTGACAGAGCCATGCTACCCCTGCCAAGGCTGACAAGCCCAACGAGGATATCAGTGCTGGTTGTGCACGAGTCGGGATTGGAGTACTGTGTTCTTTCAGCAGAAGCTGAGCAAGGCACCAGCGATCAGCAAAACAGCAACGTTCGAGTCCTGTTGCTTACAGAGTGGCCTCACGTTTGATTCTGACCATTTATAGAAATTTCTTTTACATGTGCTAAATACTAAAATACGTACAAATTGTATCCTTTAGAATAAGTGAGAGGCCAATGAAAGTAAAATGACACAATATGGAAAAATCTCCTTTCAGAAGCGAATAAGCAGGCGCAAGCGATAAAGAAAAAATCCAATCGAGCTAATCTGAAAGGTGTTAAATGACTAACCAGAAAAGTAATTTCAATGGCAGCTCTAATGTGCACCAAAACCATTGGAATTTTCATGATGTAAGCACATGAATAGTATTATCTTTACTAGGAAGTAAAGTAAAAGTAAATTATGCAGTCGATAGTTGAGATCGAAGGCTCTTGTCCAACAGATGCTGAAGAGAGCAGCATTGCAATAGTCAGCAGGTCACTAGGTAGTGGCTTGGTGAGACTGTCCCGGCTGCACTTCTCAGAAACAGAGAAGTTACAAACTCAGCAGACCCTAGGGCAAGCCAGACACACTGTCTCCTGCCCTTCAGAATCCTCATTTTGCTGTCTTTTACATAAATACAAAGCTTATTGGAGTAAAGATTAACAAAGCATTGTTAAATTAAATCTGATTATAAGCTTTCTTTTTCTTCCCTGTTTAGGATTCTAACTCTAATGGCAATATCTAACCTCTACAATAAATTCCATTAATAGTAGGAGAGTTTAACACTTAACATAGCAGCCGCTTTACTGATAGCGCATAAAAAAGACAAAGGATTGTCTGATAAAGCCCTTACAAAAAGCCAGCTAAAGCATTTCTGTTAAGCTGTGCCAGGAAAACTGGCAGGTTTTGGGTTTTTTTTTGTATTTACAACTACAGAGACTAATAAAAAAAAAAAAAAACACAACCCCAACACTCAAACCAAAAACATTTTTCTAGGAGATGCTGTCTAGGGTCTGTGCTGACTCCAAGTTATTTAAAAATGAGGAGTATTTCCAATGAAAAGGTCTTTTCTGGAAGCAGAAAGAGTTGACAAACCTCCACATGCTGCTTGCCCATAAAAATCCCATTTAAAAAAAAATACAAGGAATTAAATGACAAAAGCACCTCCTCTTTATTAAAACTTTTCAAGTTACAATGACAAATGGTGGATTGTCACTTTGTGTGATTAGTGAGCTTGGCTCTTACACCAGTTACCAAACTTACAGGGGAGTTCTGTTACAGGTTTTCTGTACAACCGTTTGTGCTGCCGCGTGGCAGCCCACCACGGAGCACTCCTCTAACAGTCTGTAGTACCGTCACACCTCTGAAGTGCTTCAGAAAACTTTTGTTTGGTAACTGCTCACACACCATTTCCTTTCATTGCTAAGTAAAAAAATTTATTAATTCAGTTTTGAATAATACCATGTAATGATACCAAAAGTAAATACAATTCAATAATTTGGGATTCATACCCTCCCCCCCACCCTCAAGCAGTCACACTATAAAAAAAAAGTATTCCTATTCCACCCTTAAACTTTTGTATGGCAGTTGAACCCTCTCACAGAAATAAATCGGTGTGGGGTTTTTTTTTGTCTACTTGGATCCTGTAGACAGCAGAGCAATCAGTCCAGATGATGCACTTATAGAAAGAATATAGTTGCTGTAGGGAAAAGGTTAAGGACGTGTACTTGTAAAGATCCCACTTCTCTTGTACAGAACATTTAGCAGAAGTTTTATGAAAAACAAGGGACCGAAATAGTCTTCCTCTGAAGTTTTCAGATTGTAACGTAGTGACCTGAAATACAGTTTACAATCCAGGTGCCAGCAGGATGCTGAAATGTACTTAACTTCAAAATTAAGACGCTCAAAGTTTAGCCTGCTCTCTTAAAAGCAGTTATAAAATACTGTTAAATAACACAGATCTTTAATTAACACCCATGGCCCTTATTGGCAGTACTACTTTACTTAAGCAACAAAAAGTGTTACTTGTGAATTTGCTGAAAGTAAACAATCCTGTAAGGTAAGAGCCCCGGGCAACTAACCCTGAGCAGGAACAGGACTTGGGTTGTTTCAAGCCTGATAACAAAGGATACACAGTGGGGTTGAAGTTCTTCAGCACAAAAAACGAAGCAATGATGACCAAGACCAGAAAGAGAGTATTGTTGTAGAAGATGGAAAAAGTTGTTGCTTCATAATCTGCAACTTCATTTTTCTTCCACAGAATTCTAGGAACAAGTAGAGACGTTATTTCAGGTACATTTAAACAGATGCATATGCTGGCACACCCACTGTTATGAAGTGATTGACACCCAGAGGTGTAGTAAACCACATTTTGCTGCTGGTGTCAGAGCCAACTTCTAGAAGACAGAGTGCAGTTTGCTTTGCTTTGCAGCTCAAGGGCTGAGAGGTTGCCTTACGGGACCTTTCTGATTAAGGTTTCAATGTTTGGGACCTTTCATTGATAACTTGCCCCAAAAAGGCTTTACAGGTGAACAAAGAGCTGACAGTACAGCTTCTACTTACCAGAATACAGAAAAAAAAAAATGGCTAAGCAACAGTCCCTAACTTCTTACCTAGAGCCTTACAGATACCTGTCATGAGAGAACAAAGAGGATTACCTTTCATCCTTCTCCTTCCGTGACATCTTCCTATTGTCTGCCTCAGACAACTTACGAGTAACTTCTTTGGAAACAGCATCTTCTCTTTTCTGTGCTACTCTGTAAGAAACACCATTTATGTTAAAAGTTGAGAAATGAAAAAAGAAAAAAAAACATAACCCAACCCTGGGATGCTAGGAAGTTGTATTTACAGTGAAAAATAAAACTTTGCCAAGTCACTGAACAGTTTTGCCAAGCTGAAGGGACAAGTAGCAATAATGAAATGACTAAAAGTGTTAGTCAAATACAGTTTCTGGCAATACCCACTCCAAATGAAGGTAGTTTTGCTAATTCATTGCATTCTTAGCTGACAGGGCCAGACTATTCCATAATGACAAGAGAGATGAGAGAAACCAACTAGGAGACACTTTTGTTAAAATATTTAATAATAAATTATACTTTAAATAGCTGCCAAACTTACTTGTGTTTGAGAACAAACTTGACATTCTTATACGCAAAAGCTACTAGGTAGGTACTGATGAGGGTCATTACGCTGTACAGGACTGCAGACTGAACAAGATCCATGTGCCATATTCTCCAGTAAAGCCCTTAAAAGAAAAAAAAAGGCATTTTGAGTGACTTTTTCCAATAAAAGTTCCCCCCCCAGGAGCGTTACACAGCACACTAGCTCAGTAATTCGGCACTGGCTCTGCCAGACCAAGGCCAGTTCCTGCAAAATCACTTGGGGGGGCGGTCTTCGAACTGCATGAAGAAATACTTTCGCTCAGAGAAATCTGCTCTGCTCGTGGCTGAAAGGGGCCTTTAGGAGACCACGTCAGCCTGGGCTGGGCAGCAGCCAGCTTCCCGCTGCGCTGAGGCTGACACGTCAGTGCTTCCTCAGCCCCCCGTCCATCCTCACAGGCCTCAGAACCACCATCCTGACCGCTCTTCAAGCGGAACCAGCCTCGAAGCTGCATCTACCGCGACACAAAGCGCCAAGATCACCCCACAGCCGGCCAGCCCCGGGGCGAGGCGAGCCCCAGCAGCCCGGGGACCCCCACCTGCCCCTGGCAGCGTGGCAGGAGCCCGAGGTGGGCTGCGGGGTGCCCGAGGCGGGCTGTGGGAGCCCCAGCTCCCCTCAGGGCCTGGCGCTCCCCTCAGGGCCTGGCGCCCCCCCCCCCCCAACCCCCCCCCCCCCCNGGCCGCCCCCCGCCGCTTACAGATGGGGATGGCAGACACGATGAAGGCGTTGCCGAAGAAGAGCGCGGAGGACTTAGCGGAGAGGTTGCGGCTGAAGTCCTGCAGGAGCAAATCCTCCTCCGACTGCTGCCGCCCGCCGGGGCCGCCCTTGGGAGCCATGGCAGGACCGCGGCTCGGGCACCGTCAGCGCTCCGACAACTGCTTCTGGGGCAGGGGGTGGGGCCGTGCCGCAGCACTTCCGGGGGCGCGCGCAGCGGCCGTTATGGCGGTTTCTCCCCCGGCCTGAGGGGACTGTTCCGTCTGTCTGTCTGTCTGTCCGCCTGTCTGCTGCCCTGATGCGGAGCCGCCCGCTCTGCTGCCCCGGCCGGTACCGCGGCCTGGCGCGGGGGAGGCTGTGGGAGGCCGGGGGAGGGTGGGCCCCGGCGGCTGAGGAGGGGGAGCGCTCCCCGGGGGGATGCTGGTGGCGGCATTTTCTCTGTCGGTGCGGCTCGGTGAAGGAGTGAGGCACCGCGGGGAACCGGCCTGTTCAGCGGCGTGGTGCTGTGGCCTAGGAAGAACCCGAGCTCCAGCTCCCTCCGGACCGGTCCGAGCGCTGGGGTGTGTCTGTGGTGTTCTCTTTTAAAACATTCAAGTCTAGTTGTACCTTTTTTCTTAAAGTCTGGAGAAGAGAAGGCTCCGGGGAGACCTTCCAGTGCTGAAAGGGGGCTACAGGAGAGCTGGGGGGGCTCTGGATCAGGGGGTGCAGGGACAGGACGAGGGGAAAGGGTTTGAGCTGGAAGGGNGTTTTTTCAGTGGTCTACCTGCAGTTTGTGATAATAGCGCGTGGGAGCCCACTGAAGTTTTGGGGGTTAGCAGGAGTGTCTTGAAGTGTGGAGGGCTTGCTGCTGCAGCACAGCTTTAGGGTTGTTGTACTAATGGCTTGGGGTGACTCCTTGCCTCCTTGTGGCACTCCTTGTCTTTTGGGATGGCATTTTTTCCTTAATATTTTTAACATTTTTGGGGAAACTCTTATTGCACAAAGTGTATATCTTTTTAAAGTTTAATTAAAGTCATTCTTCCCACTTATTTCCCCTCAATTATTATTCTTTGCTTACAAGAAAAGATATGAGGTGCATGCAGCGAGGGAATAGTAGCTGGAAATGAAGTTAAATTTATATGAACAAAAATCATAATTCATTATGACAGAAGATAGGTTTATAAAACATTTAAGTGTAGTAAAATTCTTCTGTTTGACCTTGTAATAAATTTCCAAACCAGAGTGGATTTTCATGATCCAAAGCCTGTTGAACACAGCGTGCTAGCAGAATGATATAGCCAGTGTCGTTATCTACAGGCAACCATGGGAGTTAGGCTTCTGCGAGTCAGACCTTCCCTCTTGGCTTGGAAACACATCTGCAGCAGGGATTCCCGAGCTGGTTTAGCCAACACATCAGCTGATCAGATGAAGTGTAGGAGCCCCGAGTACCAGCAGAAACACCTGTGAGTACTGATGGCAGCACTGGCATCCCTGCACTGAAGGTGGGCCTGCAGCTCCCCAGCTGGGGACCCAGCTTTCCTCCCTCACCCCCCTGCTCCACATCGCAGGGGCAGTGGTACCCGCCTGTGGTCACATCCCAGTGAGGGGTGTTCCATTGCGGGGAAATGTGGGGCCTGTGGGATTCGTAATCGGCTGGTGGTGGGGGTCTCCCTGTAGCCACAGTTAAGCAGCATGTAGGGCTTCCCTCTGCCTAGCTGCTGACTTTAGGCATTGGTCTTTGTGAGTGTTTCTAATGCTGTTGAGCAGTTGGTGATGGCTTCTGCACGTGACTGGATTATAATATTATTTGAGCTGTATTTTCTCCTTTTCTGTGGCTGTCTTAAAATGGAAAAAAAAATCACAACCAAAAAAATCAACATTTATTTAAAAATTATGACGGATTTTAATTTTCTAATTAAATCATTTTCTCTGTGGAAGTTGCTGAGATCATCAGAGATGTTTTAGTGGATTGTTATTTCAAGATCTTTAAGCACCTAAAGATGCATGTGTATGTTTCACTGGACTTGCAAAATTGCCTTTCACTGGTTAATTTCTTTTTTATGGGTATCTGTTACATGAAAGGTGTGGATACCCCTTCTTTCCAATGTCTCTGTTCCATATGTTCTGCATCTCTGGCTGGTATTAACCTGTTCTGAAATGGCTTCAGCAGTTCCTGGCTTCCACTGCCTGGAAGTGCTGTTGGAAATCTTTACTGAGGATGGTGCTCCAATGTGAGTGGAGATGAGTCTTGGTTTCTCTGTAAAACGCGTTAAAACTAAATGCATAGTAGGTAACATCACTGTTTGATCTTTTTCATTAAAGAATGTTGTTAAAGTTTGAAACCATGAAAAAGATTAAGATTGTTTCAAGGTTCAGATGTAATCATTGACTCTGCTCTTGCACAGATTTCTTCCTTATGCTTATCTGGGTAAGCTTGTTTTGTGTTGTGGTGGAATGCACTGAAGTCTAACTTTTTTGTTCTTGGTTTGGGTTTACATGGGAAAGATGCTGTGGTTTCAGAACAAAATCTGCCTGGTGACCATCTGTCTCTCCATTAAGATGAAGCATGACGTTGTTTTAGACAGTGAAATGATAAAAGATTTTGTTGAAAAAATAAATGAGCACTTTGCTTTTTTAGAAATCCTGGCATTGGCAAACTGTAGCTTTAAGCAGAACATTACATACAACGAAACTGTCACTGAAGCTTCATGCTCACTTTAAGTATGTCATAGTTGCTTCCCCAAAAGTAAATTGGGTCACCGATTCCTGTCAAAACAAATCAAGTTTTTGCTTAAGCACCTAAATCTGCCTTCTGCTGACTGCATCTTGTCTGAATCCTCATTCGGGAGCTGTTAGGAACATAAAGCATCACAATCAGAGGAGCAACCACTCCATGATCCACAAGCAAAAGTTCTCCTGATAATAGAAACAGTAATGCTGTTATTTTTGTACCTTATGAAGGGCATAGCTTACCAAATTTCTTACTGAAACAAAGAAGCAGTGATAAATATTCTGGACATACATGGATTATCTTTTTCTCTAGTCTCTAAGCTGGACCAAGGCGAAAATTTTAAATGACGACAGCAACACTTTAGCTTGCAAAACCTGTGGATTAAAACATTGCATGTGAACAGACCAAGTAGGACCATTTTTGCTGTCATCTAGTGTTAGTATTAGGCTATTCCAGTATTTCTTACAGCTGAGTGAATTCCTCTGTTGTTGGTTACTATGGTAGCTGACCTCTTGTTTAACAGAAGAATTAGAAACCTTCAGACAGAAACCTGTGTTTTCCAGGATAGTGATCTCTATCACATTCCAACAGTAACAGCTGTAGCAAAAAGGAATACTGGCTGGCAAGAATCCTCTCTGAGTCCCTCAGAAAATAATTAGTGATTAAAAGGCATGTCACCCCAGGGGTGATGGTAGCTGGTCTCTGTTGTGGTACAATTCATGTTTATAGAAGTAACAGGAACATTGTGTGCTGTGTGGGATTGCAGTGCACACCCTTAATGCCTCTGTAACAAAACAAATGTTCTCAACGTGGACTTCAATACACCCTCTCTGTTCTTTGCTTTTGTAACAGTAGTTTGTCAGAGTAAATCTTCAGAGATACATTTAAGAGATATTGGGTACTGTTTTTTTTCAGATGACTGTAGAAAGTAAGGCACCGATGAGTCCAGCTGTCTTTCAGAAAAGGAAACTCTCATTTGATGTTGTCTCCAGACAGCTGCACATGTTTTTTTCAATAGTACCAGTGGTGTGTGTTCTGTCATACTTGTGGGTGTGTATGTTCTCCTCTTTTTAAGTTAGTCTAAAAAGGATGCTGTGCCTTCTGCCTTACCCTGGATTTGATGTTTTACTGTGGAGTTGAAGTATCTGTGCGATCTCTTGCATCTTTTTTAGTTCTTTATCTACATGCTGGTGCTATACAGATTTTGGTTTCAATCATACCACAGCCAGAGGAATGATCCCACTCATGGAAATACCTTTTTATTTTCCATATGCAGCTACACTGTGAATCTGCATCCAAAGCTAAAGCATAAACTTGGCTGACCTTGCAGCCATTAATTTTGCTGCCTACTTATCAACCATTCTGGTTTTATTTACTTCTCTAGAAGGGGTTTTGTTAAGCACAGAAACAATAGCTGTTACTTGCTTTTGGTAAGGATTTCACTGCCAGGTCCCCAGGGGGGGGATCACTTCCTTTTGCCCTTATTTATTTATTCTAGCTGAACCATTTAACTTTACAATGTGGAAGACCTCTGTCTACTCTGTTGTTTTAACTCAAGTAATTCATTGAAATTGAGAACATTTCCTAGTAGTGAAGATACAACCTAAGAAGTTTGTGACTAAGATTTAATCCTGCAGCTGTCTATTGCAGTTCTTGGGGGAAGTTCTGTATTCTCTGCATTCTGGCCAGAAGAGATCTGGACAGATGTCTTTTGTGTTTCCTCTTACTTTCCCCCCTCCTCCCCAACATTTGTTAGTTGGGAAATAAATGCCATAGTTTGGAAAACTGCTAGGTTTTCACGTTCAAATCTAAATCTAAATCCAACCTAATATTCTCCATGGCATTCGTTCCAGAGTCAGTGGACTAAACTACGTCCAAGAATTAAATTAGAGCAGAGCAAAAGCTTCACTGTAGTTAAGATTGAAAAACCCTTCTTTGTTCAAAATTAAACTTGTCTAATATTCTGAAATCCCCATGTTTACTTGGATGTATTGAAATTTATCATGCAGTAGGGGATTAGTGTGCTGAGTTTGGGATCAGCTGATGGGGATTGTTGAAATACAAAAGAAAAACCTGCTTTGAATAAACATGCATGCCACCCCTAAACTGAGCAGCTCTGCTAGCTTTGTGTGAACGAGGTGGATGAGAAGCTTTCTAGTTCTTCTGTGTGCTGTGCTTTTTTTGAAGTGTTCTGCGGTGTCTGAGGTTTAAAATTGGAGACGTAATCTGGCTCTATTATTTTTTCAGTCAAATCGATTCCTCGATGTGGTTTAGAGTGTAGCCCCTAAAAGAGCTGCTGCAGCTGGAGGGGCAGGCTGGGGGCTGCTAAGGAGTGGACCAGGGCTGTTTCCAGACACAGATCTGAGATGATAGCTGTGAATTTGGGAAGCTGTGACTCCATAAGGGGAGGAGAATGTCTGAGGTGCCCTTCTCTGTGTTAGGAAAAGGGAAGATAGTTGCAATAATCATTGAGGTGAACAAACAAACATTATCCAGTGCTGTTGCTTCATGAGCTGGTCTCTTTTACCTTCTGAGAAAACTGCATGGATTGCTGTGCTCACCTTTAATTTCTAAAAGCTGGAAATTGCTGGATTTCTGTGACACTTGCTGTATCTGAAGGGAGCTCAGTGTAGCATATGTGACCCATTTTTGGTGTCTTGAAATGGTCTCTTCTGCTCCAGTTTCTTCCTTTAGCATTTTTAAAGTTTTGGTTGATAGGTTCTTCTGCGTGTAGACCAAATGAATGAAATAATGTCTATTAATAGATTCTCAGGGGGCTGGGTTGCTCAGCATTTATCCTAGACAGAGCATGGAACTGACCAGACTTTTGAAAAGCAATATTGAATGCAATGTTTAGAAAATAACTAACCTCTACAGGTAAGAGTGAACCTAATATTCAAGATTTGGGGCATCTGTTTCTCAAACATCAAAGTCTTGTTCCCGTATTGCTTTGAGATATGCAGGCATATCCTGCAGATAATCCAAATAAAAGCTGCTGACAGCAGGAAATACAAAAATGTGGTATTTTATTTTATCCTGTTGTTTATCTTTCACTTTTTATTCTGGCCAAGCACAAAATCCCCTGTTTTGGGTCCTGTGAGGTTTGCGCAGACTGACGCTGCACATGTTTGCTTTCCAGCCAGATGTGAGCTGAGGATGGCCATCGAGCTGTGTTGTGTGGAGGCCACTGAGGAATTGTGACTTCCACCTGCTCAGGAAGACTTGTCATGCTGTGACACCTATCGAGGAGGTACTGTAAGCTTTCTCACTGGTCACACTGGCCTTTGGTGATGTAGTGGAGAAATACAGGGTGAAAGTAAACCTGGAAGCTGTGTCATTAATGCTCCAGCACAAAGGCCGCTTTAGAGAGAGACTGAGGAAATTGAATGAATGGTGTAAGCAGACCTACCAAATTGTGTTTTGTGTGAGCGGAAGACAATTGGGAGGCAGTATGACAGCAAAACAAGCTAATGGTGTGACTTCAGGCAGCGAAGCGCTGCGGTAGGGCCCAGGTTTGTTGCTGGGCCCATCCATTTGGTTGCTGGCTGTGATGATATATTTAGGCAGAAAGGATGCTAGGCAATCAGAAACAAGCATTTTAATGTGGGATAGTCAGCTTGTGTCTCTTTAGTGGCAAGCGGATTATAAGCAGTTCACATGTAGTCCCCACGCTAGGGATATATCGGGTGATCTGCAGCGGGATTATGCCGGTCCAGTTCATCAGTCTGAACCCCTGCTTGTGGGAGGAAGTCAGGCAGATGGGAATTGTGAGTCTGAAATGTGTCATCCTGGCACCCACCCACCCACTGCTGCTCCATCCTGAAGCAGTGTAGGAGGATTTCATGGTGGTTGGTGTCACCTTCCACCTGTGAGTTATCTCTGGGGTTTCCCATTCCTGCAGCCTGGAGTTCAGTTTTCTGGATCTTAGCCATAGGGAAATTTTAGGCTCTGGTGTGTGGTCAGAAGAGTTGGCTATCCACATGCTGCTGGCTCCTAAAATGCTGGTACCTAAAGAAAGAAGGATGAACTAGAAACTGAAGTATCGTGTGAAGAATGTTTGGAAGAGTGAATAAAAGGAGGTATTTCTGACTACTTCATCTTTTCAGTGGTTATTTGTAATCATACGTAGCACAGACTAGCCTTGCACGTCGCAAACGTTTGAACTCGTCATGGTGATACCTATTTCACTGTCATGGTCTGTACAGCATGAAGTACCCAGGAACCATATCCAGCCAGCTTTAGAACTTTGGGTAATGGTTGAGCTCAGGTATACTTAATAAAAAGTCTGGAGGTAAGAAGAAATATGATTAATGCTAGTACTTGAGGATTCTGCCAGAGTCAGGCTGGGTGTAGCGGTGCTAGGACTGGAAAGGGCATCACTTCCTGGCTGGGACAGAAAGAATTAATTCAGGTTCATTTACTTCATGCCAGATTGGAGATAAATCCATCCAGAGAAAACAGAATTAGCTTTGTGTTTTCTAGCTAGCCAGTCATGGCTGGACTCAGCCTGAACCTGTATGTTGGAGGAAATTCTTCCAAGTTATGGTTTTTTCCTAATTTGAAAAAACCTTAGGAAATGAAAAAAATCTTCATGAACAGAATTAATATAGCAAGGCAGTATCCTATACCCTTCTGGAATGCTGAATTCAACAACACACAGATTGCTGAATTCTAGAAATAAAGCATTTGTAGTGTGCTCCCACATAATAATGCTTCCATAAAGAAATAATCTTTCAAATGCTTATTCTCGTTCTAAAACTTAGAGCGGAGCATCTCTCCTACTCATAGCCTCTAAGGTTATTTCAGACAAAGAACATCTGCTGAACATAGCAATCATTTTGCTGCTTTCTGCACAATATTATCTAACGCTGTGGTCTTATTTATGTATTCT
Source organism: Syrrhaptes paradoxus (assembly GCA_013400615.1). Taxonomy (NCBI): domain Eukaryota; kingdom Metazoa; phylum Chordata; class Aves; order Pterocliformes; family Pteroclidae; genus Syrrhaptes; species Syrrhaptes paradoxus. Next base: position 389,398 of record VZTO01001365.1, read on the forward strand.
GCAAACTGTATCCATCCAGCTGTTCGCAGTGCCCACAGCAGGGAGGTTTGGGGAGTTGGCACTGAGACGAGCTGTGTGCTACGCAGTGCTGAAGGAAGACGTGCGGGATTTCTAAAGCGATGTGTGCATCTCTTCTACTTTCTTGCTTACTTTGTATTAGGCAAAATGAAGGACTTGCCCCACTTTTTTCCAGATGGTTTTGTATGGTTACTCAGGGTTAGAATGTCACTGTGTTGCTGCAGCTGATCTGGAGCTGTTCCTGGCCCGTTGGGTGCACAGGAGATGTTTGTGAATAATTGCCATTATTATTATTGCTGTTTTCAGAAGGCACAGTTAAGCTTGAGGATTTGAATGTTCACAATATTTTCTGAGCTTCAGATTTTTTTTCTTCATCTCCTGCATCTTAGGAAGAAAAATGTGTTGTTGAATTTAGTCTTAATTTCTTTCATTAATTTATTTTATTTTTAATTTAAGATGTGAATGCTGCTATTTTCCTCCTTGCTGTTTGAAAAGGGCAGTCAGATTTATATTGCAAGGATTGACCTTTCCAAGGGATGTCTACAAAGATCTTCATTCACACCCTCAACTTCTCAAGGGTGTTGCAGGTCTTTGTAGAATCGGTGTTTTACTGGATAACTAAAGCTCTAATGAAGTTTTGCTACAGTGAGCAGCTCTTGGCTGGTTTTTCAGATGTAAAATACTACAAGACACTGCCGCCCACACATCCGTGGATGCGTGTGTGCCAGAATCATCAGCAGTTTAGAGTTAACCTTCAAAAAAATCTCAAAAGTTACATGGCACTATATGAACTCGTATTAGTTAAGGGTGCATGGTGAGTGTTGCCTTGGCCTTAATACATCTCCGTGGTTTCTGCTGGTTTAAGAGACTTCCACAAGAGGGTGCAGCCGTCCAACAAAATCCTGTATGACCCAGATGAGCGTGTCCCCATTGCGGGCATGTGTTCTGTCATTTTATACATTACCTCATGTATCTAAATCAACTTCCAAATTGGATGGTGCTTTCATCAGTTTAATGTCCCGGAGTGTCTCTGCAGTCTGTAACAGGTACGTGATCCTTTGCGGGTGAGCAAGTCGGGAGGTCTAATTTTGAACAAGAGGAACAGTTTCCAGCACACCCTGATGACAGGCTGTCTTCAGACTCCAGTCACAAAATGCTATTGAAGTGTTTGGGGCTTTTTAGTGTACTGAAAGGTGTTACCTGTTCCTAATTTATGCCTGATGCCTCACAAATGCTCACTACATGTATTTTAAGAATAAAGTTTTGGGATTTTTTTTTTCATAGTTTTGAAGCATCATTCATTTTCCCCTCAAACAGGCACAACGCTGGAGAGTACAGCTGCAGAAGAAAACTCCAGCTAGAAAGACAACTTCTTGAGAGACTGCTGACTTGAGTATGACTGATACAATTTTTTATGTTTCTATTTTGTGATAAAATTATTTCTCATTTCATAAGAGAGATGGGAACTGTTATTACCACTTCAGCTTAAGTTGTATAATGTTCCTGTACAAATACACTAAAAGCATTAAAGTGTTCTGCTGCATGTTCAGGCCAAAGTTCTAGGTCCACTCCTCCAAGACTGCAGTTCTAGGATAGCAGGAGATCTCTGCAGAAATTATTAACTCCAACAGATTTGAATCATGCATTCCCTGTCCAAATACATGAATCACTTACAGAGATAAGATTATCTGATAGTCAGCAAAGTAACTAGAAGTGTGGTGATATTCATATGTGTAATATATGATTATTTTTTTCTGAGAAATGCTGTTTTCACCAAACTTTCATGTATGTTAAGTAAGAGAAACAGAATGGTGTGCTTTTAAAACTCGTAATTACTAGTGTCAGATATTAAAAGAAGGTGAATTTTAGACCTTGGAAATTACTATTTTTTTGTTACTGCAAATGTGAAAGTTGGGTCTGGATTGAAAAGGTTTCATTTACTACTATTGATGAATCTGAACTACTACTAGAACTACTATCTAGTTTTGGTTCTTTCTTTGGAGCAGTGTAAAAGAGGCTTTTCCCATCTGTGAACTTGTAAAAAATGTCTGCATCATTGACACTTCTTTTCCCTTGGTACTTACCTGACCTGGCTTGCTGGCACATGTCCATGTCAGAACAAAGGCAGGGCTTGAAATGTTGTTTGCAAGTGATTAGCACTTGTCATCAAGCATTGGCATGGTAAAGAACCATCTCTGGTTAATTTTAAAGCATTACAGTAAAAATTAGCTACAAAGATGAATTCTGGAGTTTCATATTGATTTCTGCAATACAGGTACATCTTTTGTTCAGTACTGTAAAACATTAATAGATGGATTGTTTTTCCACTGCTTAATCAGTCAGAAGTTCAGTATTTTTACTGAAATAAAGGTAGTGTAACTTTTCTAGTCTGTTTCCTACTGCATATAATAATTCAGTAGCTAAAGAATAACAACTTTCATTCCTTTTTCTTATTTTCAGCATTAATGTCTGCTGCTCCATAGCAAAGAAAGAGTGGTCATAGTATGTACTCATTTCTTTACTTGTATGTAGTGGAAAATCCAGTGCTGAAAAGCAATTTTTAAAAACGTAGTGTTATATAGTGATTAATTAATTTGGAGAAATGATAGAGAAAGTTATTGGAGGAAACTCTTGTACTACTGAAGTCAACTTCATTGTCGTCTTGGCTTGCTGGGTAAAGTGAGGTAGATTATTTTAGACATACAGAGTCTAAATACACTGGGGATTCCTCACGACAGCAATTTTTTGATGCCTTGAAATCAATGAAGATCACCTGGGGACAGTGTTACATGTTGTCTCAAAATAACTTCCAATCAATACCACTTTCTGTAAGCGTGAGTTTCAGTCATGCAACTTCTGTGCTGAGTAGCAAGATCTTGGAATGATAGCAGTGGTTTTGTGATTATCATACTATCAATTAAATGAGTTACCCTAGAGAATTACTACTTAAAGGAAGCACTGCGCTAGAGCAGCCTCACAAAGGTCACAGAGAGGCGGTTTGCCAGGTAGAGGCATCCTGACAACATGTGAAATACAGCTGTGGAAAAGGTTAGACTTTGATTTCTGGGTCTCTGTGTTACTTGGGTGATATTGGAACCTTCTTGCCGTTGCCTGATGTTAAAATGGTGATATGTATCACTCTTCAGCTTGGTGGGAGGGGAGAAGGTGTGGAAGATGGAGAATGTGGACTCTAACAGCTTTCTTTTCTGCTGGATTGTCTGGCAGAAATATATTGAGCTTGTGGCAGTGACTGCTCCTCTCCCTTTTCCCTCTTGCTGGAAATGCAGAGGGCAAGAGTCTGTGCAAGATGGACTGGGGATGTGATGGCTTCAGAGGAAGTGAGAAGATACCTTTTGTGTGCCGCCTTGTTCCCCAGCATCCTTCCAGTTCCCACCAGCGTTTGTTAACTGCACTTCATGTCAAACATCAGAACAGGACAGTTAACCTTCCTGTAATGGGGTGTGTTTTAAGAAGCTAAGAATGTTCATTGTGCAAGTGCTGAGGCAGAAAAGGAGGTCTTGTTTCTGTCACTAGAAAAAAGTGTGTTGGAGCCTGAGAACTTTTTTTTTAGCATGAACATTAAGTCAAAGAAATTTCCCTTCTTTCCTCAGCAAATAAGCAGTGTGCATATGGATTATTCCAGTATTTGCAAGTCAGAATTGTAAATGACTGCATTCACTCTGATGCAGTTTATCGTCTGAAAGAAATAATTGAAGCTTTCTTTCTCTTGCTAAAGATTTAAACATGTATTTAAAAATGAGATCATACTTTCATGGCGCTCATAGTTTCTTTATATATTTGCGTGGGGTAGCCTCAGAAGTGGGTGTAAGATCTGCTGGTGTGCCATGATGTATTTCCTTTAATTATCCATTTGTTTGGAGAAAGATGGTTATTCCAGGCCTCCTGCTTTCCCTGGTTAGATCCTTACGTCCCACTGCAGTGGGAGTTGTGCGTACCTCAGCGTGTGGTTCAGCCGTATGCGCTACTTATTTCTTATCTCATGCGTGAAATAAGCTATTTCAAACAGATCGTTTCTGTTCTGGTAAGAGAAGATAAATGCGTACAGCTCTTTCGCTAAATGAGGATGTGACACATTGCCAGTCACTGCGCTCGCTGAGGCTCTTGTTTTGCCGAGTCCAGACAGAGTGCAGGGCTGCGCCTGTCTGATGTTGCAGACACTCAAGGGTTCAATTAATTTACAGATGATAATTTGTTTTCGGCTCCTGTAGATATGGATGCCTTCTTTACTCAGCCTCTATTGTGTCATTGTATAACAAGTCAGCTCCGATTGCACGAAGCTCAGTTTTTGTAATTTGTTTGTAGAAATGGCATATTCTCCTGGCATTATAAATGCAGCTGTGCAGCCTTTTCAAAAGGCACTGTAAAGCTTATGCTGTCTTAGAATGACGGTTTCTTTCCAGATGCCTGTATTTTCTGTGATTTCATAAAATCACTGGGCACAAGGAATGAGAGACTGGCTTTGTTTAAGAAGAATACAATAACGCAAATAATGTAACAGGTGTTCCACCAACATAAATTTCAGCTTCTCAAGCTATTTACCTCTTTATGAGTTCTTTTATCTGGCCAAGTTAGCGATGCACATGGTGTCTGATCCATGTGAACTGATGGGCATGTCCTATGGAAATTTCCTCCAGAAACCCAAGAGTGTGATTCACCAGGGAAGCATCCCAGGCCGTCACACCAGCAGCTGAACTAACCCACCGTGCTCGCGCTCACGCACAGCGTGCAGCCAAAAGATGACAGCACGCGAATGGCTTTTGGACAAAAGAAAGTCAACTATGCTCTCAACAAATTCCACCTTTAAAATACGCCATGTAGATAAATCGTAACTTTCTGTAATTCATTATATTTGCTGTACTTCATGCTTTCTTTTTCAGAGTGTGTCAGCGGCAGGGAGGAGCGCAGGGGCCAAATCCTGGCAGCCCCGTGCGAGCAGAGGGCTGAGCTCACCCTGGGTAGGTACAGAAAATGAGTCACGGTGACTTTGTTCCAGGATGGGCTTCTGGTTCGCTTCTTAGTCACGAATTAGTGTTCTTTGAGTAACTTACAGGGTGAAATTCAGTGCCGTTGGGAAGTCGAGAGCGCTATCTTTGGAGGACTGTTTATCCCACCATGCTGCGTGACTGCTGAGCTGCGAGAGCTGACAAACTTGCATGTTCTCGGAAGCGGCTGGCTCCTCGCGTGCAAGCACACACGCACGCCCGGGCGCAGTCATCGCCCTCGGACGAGTTATTTTTTGCCTGAGGAAATCCTCCCTGCAGCCCCACGTCGATAAAACGCCGGGGCTCGCGAGGTTTGCAGAGGCGAAAGTAAATGCTCAATGCCTGGTAAATCAAAGGGAAAGGGATTTCTTATCCCTTGGCTGCTGGTCACTGGACTTTCGGTTTTCTCGGGTGTCACAGGTTTAACGCCAGGACTTTAGACACGCGAAAGGACACGAAGGGCTGTCACGGTGGGGGCAGCAGGGCGTGCTTCGCCCCGCCTGGATTTGCCGTTTCGGTTCGGAGCCCCCCGGGATCCCCTGGGCGGCCGGGGCTGGGGGGGAGGCAGCCGGCGGTGCCCTCCAGGGCGGCGCGGAAGGGGCGGAGGGTCTGGGGGGGGGGGGGGGTGTCGGGCCGCCTTCCCCCCGAGCCACCGCCCCCAGCCCCGCCCCGGCCGCGCAGCTGCGGCCCCGGCGCTGTCGGGAGGCGATATTTAACCCGGGAGGAGATGTGAGGAGGAGCAGAGGGAGCTGCGGGCGGGATGGGCGGCACAGGACCGGCAGCGGGGCGGGCAGGGTGAGCTTCCCGCCGGGGCTCGGCTCTGGCCGCTCCCCCCTTGCTCCCCCCCTCCCCCGTCTCTTGGTAACCCCCAAGGCAACGGGAGAAACAGCCCCGGGACGTGCGAGCCGAGCCGCGGAGGTTTTGTGTGTTTTGAAGGTGGAAATAGTGGCGTGCAAGCGCGCGGCTGCAGCAGGCACTTCATTTTTTTTTTCTTCTGCACCAGAAGACTGATCTTGTTTTGAAGGTGGCTTTAAATTGGGTTGAAACGCAGGAATTGAGGGGAGCAAAAGGCGGTAGGTTTCGGGGGCACCTGGGGAAAGTTGCGAGGTTTGTCTGCAGGGGTGCTTGCGCTGGTTGTTGTTCGGTTTTGTGCTTGGGCTGTTGCTTTTTTAAAATTTAGGATCAGTAGGTTTGTTTTCTTCAGCAAAGGAAAAGGAGGTGTGGTTCGCCGAGATGGCTCATACTTAGGGACCGAAATCTCCAACCGAGAGACCTTCCTCTGGTGAAATATGTTGTGCAAATACAGCATTGCTCTTGGGGGTTGTTAATGTTGTTTCTAAATAAGAGCGACTGATTTGGGGTGTTAAAATGCTGAAATAGAAACGCTAACAAATTCTGATAGTCTTTATTCCCACTGCTTTCTGTGTTCAGAGTTGCTGGGGGATTCAATTCTATATAGTAAGGCAGTTCTTTAAAAATAGCATTAAAACTTAAATGATGATCAAGTGAGCACTACCAATATTAAAATGGCATTAAAGGTATGGCCGAAAATGACCCGAAGTTATTTAGCTCCTTGGCACAGCAGGACCCCGTGAAGCCTGAGCGATCCTCTTGCATATCGCAGGAGCTGCGAAACCTGGGCACGAGGAAGTGAAGTGTCTGATTCCTTTCGGAGCTGAGGATTCTTACACTGCAGAAGTTACTTGAAGATTTAAGGTGCCTTTGGTGGTTTAGAAAGAGAATTGCCCAGTATGTCTGTGGAGGAATAACAGAGATACCAATAATTTTAAAGTTTGTTTTAACTGGCAAACAAATGTACCGTTGCTTTAAATCTAAAAATGGGAAACTAGAGAGGTACAACTTCTTTTTCCTGGCAATTGTGACGTCCTGTTTCCCAGGGTAATGCGAAAGCCTTATAAATCAGTGTTCCGAAACAAGGAAGACTCAGCGAGAAATTTTCCAGGGCAAATCGCCAGTTGTAAGAAACTATTGCCAAATTGTACCTGTTTTCTGGGATTGTGTTTTGTAATGAGAAGTTACTTTGCTTGGAATGCATTTATCCAGGAAGTAATCCTTAATGTGCTCCACTCTCAGCTTTGAGGCTGCGTGCGAGGAGATTGAAGAGGGTTTAATTAAATGTAATCAAATATTACAAGATTCCTGATTAAAAGGTATAGAGCTTGCTTTCTGGTGACGTACGAGACGTATCATTTATTTGTACTGTAGAGAAGAATTATTTTTCATCTTGCAAATAATTGATTTTTTTTCCTTGTTCCTGAGTAACTAGCACCCCTTTGTTGTCTTCACTGCCCGGTTTTAATTCTTGTTGGCTAGCCTAGCGAGAGGCAGACGAGCCTGGTGTGTCACAGCGGGGTGACAGGGTGCAGCCTGGACGTCTGAGTCAGCGCGAGAGAGTGTGGGCATGCGAGAGCGGTGTGGTGGGAGCCGGGGGTGTCCGGACATGCATGAGACTGCTGCTGTCAGACGTGCAGCGGGAGGAACAGGGTGTAAGCTCTTGAATTCCTGTGTCTAAAAAAACAAGCATTAAATCCTGGCCCCTGCTACGGTCAGTGTGAAGTTTGCCCTTTGTTTAGGTGAAGGCAGCAGCTCTCTGCCGGTGCTGCTGGGTGGATGTGTGAGAGTGTACGAGGGAAGATGTGTGGGAATGGAATGGGAATGTGTGCATCTGCCCGTTTATCCGGTGGGAGAAGAAATGGTGCGTGAATATTTAAAGTGTGGTGGGAACATTCAGGGCTGTCCGTCTGCTAATGATTCTGTTCTCAGGTCTGTGTGTGCGGGAGGCATAAGAATGAACAGTGCAATGTTCACTTTTGGGGAATATAATGAACCGAAGTGCTGTTTAATAATAAACATCATCGCAAGGAGGAGAGCATCAGACCATCCCCCTTTCCTGCCCGCCCTCTGGGGACTGTGTGTGCGTGCCTGAGTGTCTCTGAGATTTCATGTGAGAAGACGATGAGTGTGTGTTTGGGATTAATTAGCCTGAGTTTAGCTGGTTTCATGCTTTACGTGCCTAGGGGCTACCCACAGTCACAGAGAGGGGAGGAGTTTGCTGTTGCTGGCTTGAAATCCTCTCCAGGGGTGATCTTGTTCGTGTCAACCATGAGCAATTAGAGAGATTAACTGTCTTGTTTTCCTTTCTGCCCTAGATCGATTCTTGGGAGACTCTGGGACATTTGAAAGTGATTTGGAGAGAGCAAAGTCTGTGTCTGATGGACACCGAACAAAAGCCAGCGTGTGTTGTGCAGCAGGCTCACTGCCCGGGAATGAAGCACCCTCCTTCAGAGGACTTTCCTCAGATAAGACTGGCTGAGAAGATACCACCAGTGAAGCCTTGCTTCAAGAAGAAGCAGCAAGTGCAGAAGAGACTGGACCCAGAGACTCTCCGAGCTTTGCGGCCAATCTTCAGCAGCTTGCTGGGAGCTGGGACCTTGGATAGGGTCTTTGTGCCCCGAGGCCAAAGTGGTGGTCACAGTGGTTTATGTGAACCTGCTGTGAAAAAGACAAGACTAGATCTTGGTGCTGCTTGCCCACAGCAGGAAAATAATGTGGCTGTGCTGGTGCCAACAGCTCCAGATGTGCAGAGTCAACTGCCAGTAGCTCATCCTTCTGGGCATCCCGAGCAGGATGTCCAGGCGGGAGAGCAAGGCTTCTCACAAGAAACTACTCCTGGAGCTGCTGCTGATAGTAGTAATGAGTCATTCCAGGATGATCCTATGCACCCAACTGCTAGCGATGGTGCGGCTTTTCCTTTGTTCCCAGACAAGATTCTGGAAAGCTACACATCTGGCTTTTTCCAAGAGAATAGCTGTCCAGTGCAATACAACTTGAACCCAAGCAATAAATTCAGTGCTGGGATATTCCAGGATAAAAGTGAAGAAGCTTCTCTTGATCTGGTCTTTGAGCTCTTGAACCAGCTGCAATATCACACCCATCAGGAAGACGGAATAGAAATCTGTGTGGATTTTCTCCAGGGCACTTGTGTTTACGGCAGTGATTGTCCCAAACATCACACGGTCTTGCCGTATCACTGGCAAGTGAGGAGGACAGCAACCCAGAGTTGGCAAAGTGTGACCAATGATTCCCAGGAGCATCTGGAAAGACTTTACTGCAACCCTGACAATGACAGGATCAAAGTGAGGTACCGGTAGGTAACTGAATTTACTCCCTTACCAGCAAAGGTGCTCAACTGAGCAGCAGTGCCGAAATTTCACAGAATGTGCATTCTTTTCTCCTCATGTTTTGTATACAGGTGTTCTACAAACCCTGTGGTGATGTTACCTGAATAATATCTTAACGATTTTGCCACAACAGAGAATTCTTGCACACTTACCAAAACTGCTCTTTAGCGTCTGGAAAGTATTATTTGAAGTGTGTGAAATGAGAAAATTTCAGTTCTGTAGGAATTGAGAGAGTTGACAGAGACTGTTGTGTAACGTGGTACTTGTTCTTGATGTTCCTATTTAGTCTTTTCTCTGTATTAGAAAAATGAGCCTTGGCAGAGATGGAAACGGGAATGATACAGCAGTTGCTTTCTGTCCCTGTGAATCCAGATGGACTGCATGCACTCCAAGCGGTTTCCATAATTACATTCTACACAGCTAAAATCAGATAGGTGCTCTGTTAATCATAGAACTGTTAAGGTTGGAAAAGATCTCAAGGATCATCAAGTCCAACCATCAACCCACACCACCTAACTCACTAACCCATGTCCCCAAGCAGTTAAGTCCTTTGACTGGAAATTTCATGTAGTTGTTAATATGTGGTAATGTTTCGGCTAATTCCTGATGATCATCTGTTCAAGTTGTCATCTAAAAATGTCAAACAATTTATTAGAAGTTGTTGTTTCCTCTGTATATAGTGGTGTGTTTATCTACTTGTTTTCTGGAATTGGAAACCGGCTTTTACATTTCCCTCGTTATGTTACCAATTTAAGCTTGATCCTGCACCTTGAGGTCTAAAACAAAACTTCTTCAGCTTTTATAACGTGGGTTCCATTTTGAATGGTGGGGAGTGCTGATGTTTACAAGTCCATCATAGTCCATGTTCTTGTGAGTGCAGGGTGTTGGCTGCTCTTTTTTTTTTTTTTTTTTTTTAATTTGGAGGAAGCATACGTTGCAAATCTCCTATCTTATCTGCCCTGCCATAATCTGTGAGCCTGGTGCAACTCATTCCAGTCGTAGTCAGTTCAAAGCCACGCTTCATAGCTGTGTTGTAAAAACTTCAAATTGCTTTTGCCATCTGATTCCTTGTGGATTTGTTCTCGCTGCCCCTCCTTCCACTTCTGAAGTAAGTACATCCCTTCTTCCTTAACGTTTTAATTTTCATTTACTATGCTGAGATTTCTCATGAGGCACCAGAGACCCAATCTAATGCTTCAGGTCAATGTGAGTCTTTACTGTCACCGAACTGGCTGGTGGATTAGGCACTGAAATTCGGGCTCCATTAGGCTCCACCCGCCTACAGATTCATCCTTTTTCCTGAAGACAATACCGGAAGATAGAGACCCCATACGGGAAATGAAAGTGGAGCAGGAAACAAGAATTACATATAATAGGGGATAGTCATATTTTGCAGAATTGTATTGAAAAAACATGCCAGTCTGTTTGGAAAAAGAAAAAAAAATTTAAAAAATCTTGTAACTGCACCGCAGATAAAATTTTCTGTATTTTACAACAGAGAAACTTGCATTTTTTTCAAGTACTTTAAATGATTCCTGAAAACAAAACGGCAACTAAGGGAATAAGACAAGCCCATGCAAGTAATACAAATTTGAGCTCTGTACAAATGAGCAAAAAGTTTTCTTTTTGAAGCCTGTATCCCAGAGTCCATCACTATGCATGTGATCTGCCTGTTCGGAATGCTGGAGTTAAGAATGATTAGTTCTGAAGGAAACAGTGCTGCGTCATTGCCTCGTCATCCAGCCCGGAGAATTGGCTGAGAAACGTTGGGCGCCTTTGCGCTTACTGTGCAGGTTTCCAGTCTGGTGGGTGCTCTGGTTTCTGGGTACGCAGTTTCTGTCTGAACTGCTCAGGAAGAAACTTACGGGGTGTGTTGGCAGACACATGACGTTCTGTTACCGTGAGTGAAGTCAGAGAAGCATCGTGATCTGGGAAAACCCAGGTGTGCTGGGTCACAGCCCTGCTGCCGGTCTGCTGCCGAGGTGGAGCCAGATCCTTCCAATGCAAACCAGACTTCATCTTGTGGAGTTGGACTGGCTCCCCAGTGGGGGTCTGCCTGACTGTTTTCTTCAGGTAAAAGTAGTCTACTGAGACTAAAATTATTTTTAACATCAGTATTTTCTAACTAAATTCTGTTTCAAGCTGATAATTTTGTAGCTTGTACTCTTCCTTCTCTTAAAAGACATTGTGAAGATCTTGGCTTCAGTCAGTGCTCCAAAGTCATGCCCCAGTGCAAGGTTGGATGACTTGTAAATTTACAATATCTGCTGGAATGTCATTTGGAATGACAAACTGGCAAGCTCTGTAATTCTTGCATGTATTTTTTCCCTCGGAAGAGCTTCTTGTTTGTGCATAAGTATCAGTGAGAACCCAGGAATGAAACTTTTTGTCAAGACTAGAGCTTCTGATTGCAAACATTGAATCTGATACGCCTTTGAACTTAGACTTCACGTGGTTTTAGTTCAATTTTGAAGTGGAGGTTAAAGGCTTTGCTGTGTATCGTCACCAGTTTCTTCTTGCGCAACGTCATCTTGTATTGGAAGAACCTGATTCTAACCTTTTTGCTGTGGACTGCTCGGACTCTGGGTGACTCGGTGGAGTTCACTGGTGGTCACTGCAACCTGCCTGCCCCTGTGTTCCCGGCCGATGTTGTGTTTCCTGGCAACAAGATGCAGATAGCAGCGTGTTGAACCTTGCCGAGAGGCTCGCAAACATGCTGGAACAGCTCATCGTTCACATGGTTACCGCATTATTTGGCTAAAGCTATTAATCTCTTGTGGTCAGACTAGCTTTGCAGGCCTATCTCTACGGCTTGCATACAACCAGGAAATGTCTGTTCAGCAGTTTGCATGGCCAAGAAAGGCCAGGCAGAAGCCAGCCTGACAACCAGTGGGTAGCAGTTGTTTATTCTCCTTTGTGGAGAATATATATGGCGTAAGTAGTTGTTGCAGTCTGTGTGTGCGTTGTGTGCTCCTCCAAGAAAGTTGGGTCATTCAAGAAAGCGTTGGGTTGTCGGCTCAATTAAAGAATAAGCTCTAAGTTTAAATATCATGTTATTCAAGTAGCTATTGATATAAATCTTTCTTCATCTGATTGTAATTGAGCTGAGTAATGTAAAATATACATTGCCTTTCATCGAAGGAAACAAGATCTTAAAGCAGAAGTGGTAAACCTTGTTTAGTTACTTCTTTGTAGTATGACTGCCTCAGATACTCATTGCAATTTAGCCTCAAATTGAATATAAAACTTTATGATAAGTGGTTTATACTTTTGCTTTCTTAAGTCTATCAAGTATTTAGAGGCAAATACCAAGCTATCTAAAGAAACAGGGGAATATGAGCTTAATCAGGTTAAAATACTTGGAAGCACTCTGTTCACTTCATATGTGTGCAGAGAGGCCCTGGAGAAGTTCCAGCTTGCAGGGAAGTATTGGAGAGAACAAGGCCAAGGACTGCTTTCCGGCATGAGAGCACCCGAGCTGGGATATTTTAAGATACTCTGCAGTAAAGGGAAATTCTTGGCTGCAGAACTGAGCAGGTTTTCCCCACACGCACCTGTCCAGTCATGCATATGTTGCTTTTCAAAAGAGGCAGCATCATTCCTGATCACAGGAGGATTTATTCACAACAACCCTGCGGTTCCTGACCCATCGGTTCCCCCTGCCACCACTCTGGATGACAGTTCCTTCTCTTGGGCAAGAGGCGTCCCTGTGTGCCTGTGCACCCCGGCATATCCCAGCTCCCCAGAAACAGCAGCTTCTCATAGTGTTTTGATTTTTTTTTTTTCTGTAATTTCTGTATGTTTTATGAAATGGCTTCTAGCTAGAGGGGAAAGGCCAAAATGCAGTCAGGGGAGAAGCAGGTGCACCTCCAGTGGGACATATTCTGCCTGGGAACAGTTGCCTGATTACTCAGTACACGTGTGCGGTTCTTGGATGAAGTCAGAGTAAATTTTGTGTGTTCCCCACTGGGGTTAGCAAAGTGCATACAGAGGCACCTGGGAAGGAAAGGTAAGGGCAAAGATAAATGTCAAGGAAACTCGTTTTCCTTTGTTCTTGTGTTCATGGGATAACTTGTTTCTCCGGTGCTGTTGGAACACGCTTATATGATTTTGAAGTCATATAGAGCACAGTTGGGAGCCTTTCAGTTGTTCAGGGGCTTGTGCACGTCGTCTGACCGACTGAATGGCTGAATTGAGGAAGTTATTTTCTGTTCTGCACAGCTGCCGCAGTGTAGGAGAGAACTCATGTGTTATTGATAACACCGGAGATGAGAAAACAGCTGAAATTGGCTGTGCCTGGTGATGCTGTGTGCGGCGTTTCGTGAATGTACACAGCTGAGTGGTTTTGAACTTCTTTTAAGTCCTTGCTAGAAGGAATGCAAGACAGAGACTCGAAATAAAACGCATGTGAAGTGATTTTAGAAGTGTTTGCCTTGTGCTTTATAATAGCACACTCCAATGAATTCCTGTTTGCTCCACTTTATAGTGTCATTTACATATGAAATCAAGCTAATTGGCTTTAGCTATACAAATCAAGGAAGTTAATGAGCGTTAGGCTGAGCTGCCCTAGGAATCAGCAGTCGCTCTAGATCCCTTTTCTTGTTTCACATCAATAAACAGATTACAGTTTTGGAAACAGCTGTCACCTGGCTTCAGGTTGAGGTCAGTCTGTTCTCTGTGTACTTAGGGTAATAAAACAGCCCTTTCTGAAACAAAGATTCATAGCTGGTGAGAGGGATTGCTCAGAAGAGCTGCTGCCAGGTGATCCAGCACGCGCGGTGCTGCGGCGGTGTGTGCTTGGCCGTTTCGGTAAGGAGGAGGAACAGAAAGAGGCTGTTACGATTGTGTGCTCAGCAAGAGCAGTGAGCACAGAGTTCCTTCCTAGTTGGTGCAAGTCTGTTGAAATCAGCAGGGGTTTGAGCTGGGTAATAATTGCAAAATTTGACACTTGTAGTCAAGGGCTGGAAATATCAGTCCCTTTTTTGGGAAGCTGCATGTGGAGGGTGTGACATGAAACATCGGGTGGAACATTCAGAGACTGAAACATCCAGAACTGGTGGGCACTGGTGGGTGTTGGACTCGTATACGAACATCTTGTGTAAAGCACTGATGAAATGGATGCAGTTTCACTATTCATCGTAGGTCTCAGAGGTATTTTAAGTCTTGAGATTGGACAGATTTCTAAAAAAAAAAAGCAGCAGGTGTGTCTGTGCAGAACATTGTTTAAAATGGGGCTGTAGAGCCCATCCGAGTGTTCCTACTGCAGATCTGTGACAGTGGCATGACAACCCTGTCCTGTATCAGCTCTGCTGCTGCTCAGAGCTGTGCTTGTGCCCCCTCCATATCATCTACCAATATACAAATTAAAGCTAACGAACAAAACTCCCTGCAGAACACATCCTCATCCAGTGTGTGCAGGAGACCTTTGGAACCAGCAGTCCACTCAGACAAGGACATCCGCAGTTATCCTCTGCTGCAAAGAGAAGGTGTGGCTTGGATTTGAATCATGGAATACAGTACATGCAGTCACCCTTGGAAGCTGTGAGGGTGTTTGATGTCCTCATTGCTACAGATTTTTAGAACTTAACGGTACTTCACGCCAAAGGACTGCTTGAACCCAGGACCTTGTGTTCAAAAGTGGCCAGCAGTGGGTTTCTTGGGGAGAGCAGAACAGGACAAACACAATTCGCCGTACAGGCTCTTACCTTCCAGCAGTCGTACCTCAATGACTTTCTCATCCAGAGATGGTATCGGTGTGCGAGGCAGCTTGATGGATTCCCCTGCCAGAAGGGATCTGGGGCCAGGGTCATCAAAGCTGTGTACGGATCTGGATCAATATCCTTGTGGTTCTTTCAGATTTACCAATGTGTGAGTCAGGCTGGAGCCTCTCCCTCTGAAACTCCCAGGATGTTACTTCTCAAGCACCCCCAGTCACCCATTGTGAAGGCAGGAAGACTTGCCTTTCTGACTTAAAAAAAATAAATCATAGGAAAAGCAGTAAAGCTACTATATCGATTGTTGGGGTTTGTGAGTTGGGTTTTCTTTTGCACTGATGCTGGAGCCTTTAAGTGTAGAGAGAAGTCTTTCTGAAGCCCCTTCCTCTTTTCGGAGTCCCTCTCGCTGTAGCCCTCCTGCATTGCTTGCAGCCGCAGAAGAGAGAAGCCGTGCGACATGAGGAGGGAACAAATTAAAGTAAAACATGAAACTAATTTCCTGCCTCATCACCTGCTGCCCCTCTGCTCAGTGATAACATCAAGACCGCGGGATCGTGTTTACCAGCTTGTTTTTGTGCTTGCGCTGGTGCAGAGTGTTGGTGCTGTGAGGCGAGGTTCCTGTTTTCCCTTCCCGCTCCTTACAGCAACTCACGAGGGTTTAGCTGGGCTTTTATCGCGGTGTTGTGCAGAGCTGTTGGAAGAATGTCCCTTCGTGAGTGTTACCTGGGCTTGCTGTTCCTTCCTGCGCAATCGGCATGGGTTTGGATGGGAGCAAACTTTGGCTGCTCTTGTCTAAGGTCTGATATTCCTATTTCCAAACCTGTGCTTAAAGAGAAAGCTCTTGGGAAGAGGATATACTGAAGTGAAGTTCAGTTTCATGCAGTGGGGTTTCAACACTTGGTCCCTCACCCACGGCTGGCCGACCGCCTGCAACTTCAACCAACCGTTTGCTCCAGATGAGATGAAATATCGCCCGTTCTGGGGCACCAGGGAGTGTAAACGCGTGACTTACATCTCCTGCAGTTGCCAAGTTCGATCTGACTCATCTCTCAACCTGAAGCACAGGAGGTTTTTGTACCTGGTTGGATCTGTTTTGATCTCGGTTCGTTTGTTCCCCGGGGTGGCTTTCAGGCTGTTGCTGTTGCAGAGAGGAGCGGGTTTAGTCAGAGAGAGAAAATCAACAGTTTCATCATCTATGTGGTGTTTGAGTCTCAGTCTTGCTCTGTATCACAGCTGTTCTGATGGGAACCAAGTTTCATTTCCTGTACAGACCTTTGTTGATCACTAGGTTTCTTTTTTTTCTGAACCCTGTTTGCGGTAAGGCTCATGACATGTAACTGAACTTAGGAGGAGGGTTCGAAACCACATGCGTTTTCATAGCACTTACAAAAAAATATTTCTCCTAGTCATCTCATTTGTACATAACAGCTAGCGAACATTTGTTTTGCTGAATGGAAAGAGCGCAGAAGGTTCACACGCGAGCCTGAAGTTCTTCAGAAGGATGCAAGGGAGAGTTAGCCCAAATATTTAGCAGCCTACATTCGTCTCGCAAAACGCTTCAGTGTTGTAACTTGCTAGTAGAGGTACCTACTCAGTTCAGTGTCCTGAAGAGATGATGTCTTTGTGTTATTTTTTTTATACTTAGGGTACAGAGAAAATGTAACTTAATAGGGGAACCAGGTTCTGCTATTGGGAGCCCTTGTGGAATTTTATTTTGAGCTGCGCTGTCACACAACACCAAATTTGGGCTGTGCGCTGTATTCTTGGGGGAGTTCAATATGCTTATTCTTTCAGTGCAAATAATTCCGTTGAACTGCTTTGCTTTATAAAGAGTGGCCTTTATTTGCTTAGTCAGGGAAGAGAAGTTCTTAAGAAATCTCTGTTCCCACCTCTGTCACAGATTCTCTGGGGGACTTTGGAGCCTGGCATCCGTCTTTCCCCGGGAAGAACAGGGATAGGAATTTTGTACTGCAGAAGCAAGATGATGCAAAGTTTTGTGGTGTTTGCAGAGAGGTTTAATATTTTTTTTCTGTAGCAAAACCAGCATTGTTTTTATTACTGGTTTCAAGCTGTACTGAAGGCTGTTCCCACTGCCTCTGCATCGTGCAGTGGGAGGAACTTGGCCCCACCAAGGTATTTGACTGCATTTCCTGCTCTCCCAAACGTCTGACAAACCCTACCCTTCATCATCTCCTCCTAGCCCTTCTCCAGACTGATACTTCCAGATAGAAACTTCAGTGTCCATGAATAACAACACTAGATTTTTTTTTTTGTTGGTGTGTGTGTTAGCTACAAAACTCTCTTTTCCCTTAGCACAACCTGCTCAAGAGCAGCATGAAGAGCGCTGGACCCCCTTCGTGCAGCTCGTCTCTTGGAGGAGGTGCAGAGGAGGTGTTGGGATGGGTCTGCTCCACGCCCACACACCAGAAAGGATTTTAATTGCTGGGTTGTGTGTTTGTTGGGCCTCTGTCGTCATCCTCGTAGCAAGTGTTTCATCGCGGTTGTACGTGCGCGTCTCCCGGCGGTGCTGTTGGCCATGCGATCACGCGCCCGTGATGTGTTACATGTTTTCTCGTGCTCCCTTCAGGGCACAAAACAAGGCGATGTGTGCCTCCCTGGGTTAGTGCTGGGTCCTCCCTCTCCCGGTCTCGGTCTTTTCCGTGATGTTGTGGAGGATGCCCTTTACACTGTACCTCCAAAGCAGTAAATCATGACAGTCTACTGAACAGAAAGCGATGGTGTGCTGAAGAACATATCAGACATAAACTTGAGCATCTCACGTTCTTGCTGTTCTTCAACCCTAAATTCGGGGTCTCACGCCTGCATTGAGGCCCCAGGCAGTGGAGACGTACAGTTGTCGCGTTTGCTTTCATCCCCGGTGTCTTAGAGCTGAAGCCAGGAATGTAATCACGCAATCACTTGCTGAAATCACAATTCATTTTTCTCCTGGCTTTGCGTTATGTAAGCTGCTAATAGGATTTTTAATATACGGAGGAAGGGCTTTAACTGCAGAGCTATTATTAAACAACTTTGCTAAATATATTTTAGGATTTCAGGGCTTGAAAGACAGTAAATGTTATAATTTCAAAAAGTTATTACTTCTGAATAGAGAAATACACTGTTAAAGACTGTAAGTTAGCATTGGAGTAACATGTATTTCATGTGAATCAAGGCTTTTTGTGAAAATTATTCCCAGTGTTGTAATTAGGAAAAAAGAAAAATCAGGTAGGCTTTTGGGCACATAGTGTGTTTTCAGATGCAGTCCCTTAAATAAATGCATGTATCTAAAATTTTCAGCTGTATAAAATAATGCAGTGTTATTCCGAATTATTTGGTGCTAGGTAGAAAACGTGTGGGGTTTAAAGGTTTTAGTTAAAGTATCCAAGGGAAAAATAAAACACTTTTGTGTAGATTTCAGGGTGTTTAGATATTTTGGTCACTTCGTTTTCCATTAAAATTAATGGGAGGTAGCATTCTAAACACTTTACCAACTTGAAAAATACAGTTTTTAGAGCATCCTTAGTTTACCAGAAGCTTAAATTTCAGGAAGATTCTGCTGTGTTACACCCTGAAACCGCTGCACCTTTCCCTCTTCACAGCTCAGGGAAACGGACAGAGGATACCCTGCTGATTTTAAGATTATATGTAGCTCAGAAATACCTTGACCACATTTTGTCTTCAAGAAATTAATTAGCGCTTTGCTGGGTTCAGAGCGGACAGCCAGCGCTGGGTGCGTGGGAGCTGGGGTGCTCCCGGTGTCTCGGGCACGCACCCAAGGTGGGTCGCTCAGAAATGACCTTTGCAGTCACACAGCCTGAGCGGTTCTGTCTCGGGATGGGAAAACAAGAACACTCCCTGTGCTGTATCGTACACAGGCTCTCAAGAAGGATGCTTGAAGGGGTGGTCCTGGTGCTTGGTGCCCGGCAGAATTGCCAGCAGAGGTCAATGAGCGATGGCCATACTATCCTCAGTGTGCTCACGGGGAGGGGAGTCTGATAAAGGGGAGGCAGAACCCGCTACAACAATGAAAAAAATTCCAATCAGCAGGCAATTATCACATTTTTCAGTACTGAGAAATAATCTGGCACGTTGTCTACAGGTTTCGCAGAAAAATGGTTAGCTTTCGGAGAAGCTGTTTGCACTGTAAGCTGTCATTAGGAGATATGTAAGTGCACACTTAGCCCTGCACAGATTTTGTTTGTTGTAAGAAAAAACTTGTTGGGGTTGGTTTTTTTTTTCCTAGCAATTTGTTTTCCTGGAATTGTACGTGAAGTTTTGGTGTTGCTATAGCAGTGCTAGAAGCAAGCCATGCCCAAACCCCGCAGTTCCCCACCTGCTCTGCTGCTAGAAGAGGTCTGTACACAAACACCCTTTTTTGCACTGTCAACCCGGAGTTCTAGGAGCCCGTCCTGAAGATGTGCTTGCTCTGCAATAAAAGCGTGAGCAGCAGCAGTCTCACGCTGTGTTCATCTCTGTGTTTTCCTCCCCAGAGTCCCCACCATTGCATCACTCTGGTGCTCCTCGCTCTGCCGCAGAGCTCAGCGTGTCCGTTGGAGGCTGGGTTTTAGCACTGCCAAGCCCGTCTTGGAAATACCCAAGTCGCGTATCCAAAGCCAGCTGTGTTTCAACCGCCTGGAGAATTTGTTTTCCAGTCTTCCAAATTTCACAGACCTTTGACTTTATAGCATATTAACCCGTATGTGATTATGTTTAAGAGAGTTCCCCATGGCAGTGGATGATCTTTGTTGTGTTCAGAGTGTATGTTGGTTTTCAGATCATGTTTACTTTCCACTGCGTTAACCTAGAACTACTGCAAACATTTTTTCTTTATCAGTTCCCACTATAACACGTGCAACGTATAAAGTTGTAGTAAAATTCAAGAATTCACTAGGTTACCATCTTTAAAAGAAAATAATTTACATGTAAAGACAAGGTTTTCCGCTTCTTTACGCTTTCTTAGAGGTTGAAGATCTTTGGAGTAGGAGGACCTGTGTTACAGTATTTGACTTGAAAACAGATGGGAGTGAGAATGAATGCTCCGAGTGTGAGGGTTTGTATTGGGAAATACCTTCTTGTGTATTTATTTCGTGTATCTGGGGGTTTTGATTCAGGACTTGGATTCGTAGGGGTGACGTAACCCCAAAACAGCGGGGCCAGCTCCTCACTCCAGAAGGATGCTCTAAACAATACCATTCGCTAAACTCGCTCTCCCCAGAACTGACAGCTTTATTGGGCACTGCAATCCAGAATTGTAAGGCTACCTTTTGATAAGGAAAAGCAAATGTCCCTAAAGCAGCATTAAAAATGTATTCATGAATAAATTCACTCCACAACCCATGCTTATGGTGCTGCCTGCAAGTCCTATAAATAATAACACAGCCTGGAATGTCGGAGGGATGGTTTCCTCATGATTTCACACATTGTTTTCACAGAAAGTAGATTGCAGCTTGTTGTTATGGAACAAAATGACTGCATAGCAGGAAGGTGGGGTGATCTCTTCTTGGGCTTTTTCACTCCAGAAAGTCTGTGTCTTTTTTTAAGCCCTACATTTAATTTCAGCCCCTTCCCACTGGTCATTTATTTTGGTTGGGGCTAGCTTTCCTTCTGGCCAGATGTGCCTTGGATCCGCCGTGTGTCGTGTCGTGCTATCGTAATTCATTGCGATGAACCCCGAGGGGCTGCGGCGATGGTTTTCTGGGGTCGCGTGGGTGCTCGTGCACCCGCCGCGGGTGTGGTGGGCTGGGGAATGTCAGTTTTAGTTATCGCATCAGCTCTGGCGGTGGGCTGCAGCCGGGCGGGAGAACGCTGGTTGTTAGGATCCACCTCCTACGCAGAAGGGCTGGTTCCCTCCCGTGCTCGGGTCCCGACCGCAGGGATTTTGTACGGCGTTGACGCAAGTAGGGAACACGCTGTTAAACCTTCCACTGATTTGGTGCGATAGTGTCGTCTTGATAAAATTTTCATCTTAATTAGTGCGGTTCTGTGACGGTGTTTAGAGAGCCACGTGCAGGGAACTGGCCAGATGTTCCTTTTAGGAAGGAAGTTCTTGGTGTAAAGGGGAAGAAGCCGACTGGAGCTGTTCCTATGGCAGGGCTGCCGTGGCAGTGACAGCCACCTGCGGGGGAATTGTCCCCGAAAGGAACCGATGAAACCTGGGCTGCTGGGGCTTCTGGGGGCATCGCAAACAGAATTTTTTTTGCGGGCAAAGAATTTTAAAAGTAGCTGACGGAGTTGCATTTTTAAGATATTTGATTTGACTTTTCGGACTGTTCTGTAGCTTTTCTTTGAGCCTGTATGGTTTTTGAAAACAAAGAGAGCAATCTCAGTGTGCCTAACAGTGGATCAGAGCCCCGGCTGCGAGCCCAGAGGAACAGACTCGCCGTGCTTTTGTCTGT
Organism: Syrrhaptes paradoxus; assembly: GCA_013400615.1. Taxonomy (NCBI): domain Eukaryota; kingdom Metazoa; phylum Chordata; class Aves; order Pterocliformes; family Pteroclidae; genus Syrrhaptes; species Syrrhaptes paradoxus. The sequence goes on from VZTO01001365.1 coordinate 410,730, forward strand.
GCCAGGAACGCGCCTCGTACTTCAGACGGTGCTTAGCACTCCACAGACCTCAGCACAATTAATTGCTGATGGTAACACCGACAACAGCCACGCACCTGGGCCTCCTGGTGAGAAATGAAGGATCGTTCCAGCTCATCGTCATTTTTTGAAGTGGGAACTCTTCAGGAGTTTTCTGTAATAAACTCTTCAGCAGCCGTAGCAGGGGGAGCGTGCAAGAACTAGCAAAGCTGCAGCCGTGCTCAGGGAAATCTGTGTGCGTGAAATCAGAGATGTTTAGAATAGCTGTTGCTTGATGTGGCAAATTTCATACACAGTACTTTGATGTCTGTGGTATTAATGTGCCAAAGTTTTAAAAATAAAGATTTCAAGTATCAGCTTGATTTATGTTTACTGTTAAGAATTCAAAGGAAATATTTGATATAATCTCAAAAGCTCCATTTCCAGTTGCCAAAGATGAGTAGCTGCTGCTGAATGCCGGTAGGCTGACAACTTGTACAGAGATTATAAAATTAGAAAACTCATTATGCGAACAGCATTATTTTGGCAATATGTTAATCCAAGTTCTAAAAAAGTTACTTCTGTAGGGGAGGCACATTGCTGTCTTTTCTTTGAATTTCTATTAATTTCTGAAGTTCTTGATTGCTGATGAACCAGAGATTGTCTGGTGATCAGCAGGGCTTCGCAGCTCCGGGCTTTACTTGGGAATTTGGTGTCGTTTGATGTCTCTGTGTTAACACTGCCTGGGGAAACAGCGTTAGAAGGTGTTTGCTGAGGCGTTGGCAGCACTCTGAGACAGGAATTTGTAACACGTGGAGGGGTGCACTTTGTTCTCTCCTTGAGATGCAGCCCGTGCTCTGGTCCTCGGTCCGGAGCCCTCTGCTCTTGTCAGGCCCTTGGGAGAGCGCCGGCCGCTCTACGTGAAGTTGTGCATTAGCGCTGATTTTTGCAGCAGTAACAGAAGCAGCCAATATTCCTCAGTGCAGGCTCCAAAATGGTGAAATCACGTTTCCTTTTCATATTGTGCTATTTCTCTTCTGCTGCATGTGCTGAAAGATACTCAAACTCTCGGGTGGATTGGCAGCAGATGCTCCTCATCTGGAGCCATTTACATTTTCTTTTCTTCCCCGAAGCACTAACTTTCCCAAGAATAACCTTTTGAATAGCATGTGGCTGCCTCATCAAATGTGGTTGTGTGCTGTGTATTTACTTTGTGCGTTCAAAATGTCAAGGATATGGATATTGATTCTGGTGCTGAATAAATACCACTGCGGGAGGAAGACTGCCGGGTTTGGGGTTTTTTTTTCCACCCGAGCCCAGACCCAGGGTGTCTCTGAAGAGGACTGTGCCGCTGTAGTGCTGACTCTCTGTGTTCTTATTTCTGAATGATCTTTTTAACTGATTACAAAAAGTGAGAATTCTCTGTTTTTCTTGTTCTTTCCAGGGGACATGAGTGCTGGGTGGATTTGAATGCTATGAAATTATATGAAACTGGGGAGTTTGACCAAATGCGGCGGCTGTCCACACCGTCCTGCCCCAGCTCCAGCTCCAACTACTACACGGTCTGGAAATACTTCTGCAGGGACCACTTTGGCTGGAGAGAATACTCAGAGGTATTTAACGAATCCTACTGTTGGGTTGTAACCCAGAACTCTGTGCACAGTGTATGCCATGAACCATATATACATTTTTAGTCTGTTTCGCCTGCAAACATTCACGGAAGTTACTTACAGTTATTGTTGATGTCAGGGATGAACTGAAAAAGCAATAGAAGGAGAGCTGTGCTCTGCTGGACTGCAGCAGGAATTGTCCCTGACAACATTGCTGACGCAGAGGCTGACCAAATTGTCACATTTCAGAGCGAACTGGCCCATGTCAGCACCGAGAAAGTCCTTTCTGATCCCTAGAAGTTTGATTGTAAGACAGGGGGGCAGCTTTCTGCAGCCTTTTTACACCACTACCACTTAGCTTTGCAGCTGTTAATTTATTTACCTGTCCCCAAAGACATCCCAACACTGGACATGAGCCTCCAGGGTCACTGGGTCTGTCCCTTTGCTGTCTTGTGGGCTGCACTGTCCACTGCTGCCAGCCCTGCTCCCTCGGAAGCTTTTCCTACATGTCTGGATGAAATCTGCTCCCTGATGGTTTGTGCCCACGCCTTCAGTGGCACCGTTGCTTTTGGCCTGTAACAGGTTTTCCACATCAGATTTTAGCAGCTTTCTTTCAACTCTTAACCCCAATTATGGACACAGAAGTCACGTCCAGTGTCAGTATCCTGCCGTACAAAACCAAAACAAATCCAGAACTGGATTCCCTTCATTCAGCTGAACTCTCCAGGAAGCCTGTAAATACCCATGATAGGTGAGAGCTCAGCTTTGGCTGGCCAGAGCTGTACCTAATACTGTGAATCAAGCCTCATCAACGCCTCGCAATTTTGGCAGTACCAGAAATACCCCCACTAGTGTAAACCAGATCCCATTCATCTTTTTCATGCGTGGTAGGAAGCTTAAGGCAGAGCACTGTGTACAGTTTGGGGCTTTGCAAATGAAAAAAACAACAACAATGCAAGAAATGGACAGAGTCTGGAAGGAAGCACCACAAATAACAAGAAGTTGAGGATGTTTGACCTGTGAGAAGTTAGAAGAACTGGGTTTCTCTAGTGTAGAAGAGGAAAAAAATGTATGAGAGTATGTTCCTATATAAAGGATTGTTCTACAGCAGACCTTCTGCTTTTCTTGTGCAGCGAGCAAAGTCAAAAAGTAATTTGTGCCAAGGGAGCTTTAGCTTAGCTATCGGGAATAGTGTTTGACGTGTGAAAATACGATAGCACCAGCACCTATTGCATTTTGAAGCTGGAAAACCTGTCTGGTTGGCAGATCTTACAAACAGGTAACGGAACATTTTTTCAGCAGTCTAAACGTACTCATGCCTGAGAGCAGGGGAAAGAGAGGAGAGGGGAAGGGAGTAGAGAGAGGGGTTCTTTGAGGTTTCTGGCACAAATATTAATTTTTAAGCACGTAATTTATCATGTGTATGTTTTTGTTTTAATTTTCTTCAAACAGCCTGTTGTAAGATTGATAGAAGAAGCCAGCTGCCGGGGTCTGAAGGAGGTTCGGTTCGTTACCTGGCATAACCAGTATATCTTAAACATCAAGGACGGGTTCCAGCAAAACGCGTGTTTCAGAAGAGAAATCAAGAGGAGACCCCTTCTTCGCTCGTGCATTGTGCTGATGCCGTTTTTACAGTACGTATCCCAGCAAAATGGAAACTTTGCCTTTGTTTCTTATGTTGTTCTCTCCCTGAGAATTCTATTCCGTAAGATGTGACAAGGAAACAGGCATCACTGGCTAGAAAAATCAGAAGGAATAATAAAAAATCTTAGTCATGTTGGCAGCCCTCGCTTGCCGCTTTTGGAGATAAGTGTTATCTGAGGAACTCCTCTGTGCCAGGCGCTGTTTGTTACCGAAAGGTTATTCTGTACCTCCTGGGTTGCAGAACATCGGAAGCACAGATGTACTTCAAGTTTGCCAAGGTATCGTCCAGCTTTCAGCATCACCCTGGCTCTAGGGATTGCCTGGCTATCAGTTCGAGGTCCCATAAAAATCAACATTCAAAAGCGTTTTATGATTTTCCAGCGCAATGAAAGCCTGCCTTGTTTTTATGGTCATCTCAACTGGGGGTGAACACCCTCGCCCATCAAAGCACAGTGAGGAAAGTGTTCCGCTGTAGTCATTCGTGATTACCACTCATAAAAATGCCGGGTTTGTGATCTCACCAGCACAGCTGGAAATGTTGCGGTCAGAGTTCAGGGGTTAGGAACACATCGTGCTGTGAGCCGGGGTGGAAGCGGTCAGCGTGCCGGGCAGCGGGGCAGCTGGGCCCGTCAGGGGAGCCGGAGCTGCTGCGGAGGGGCTGGCAGAGTCGTTACCGCGTCTCATTGCGAGGTGAACGTGAGTTTGGTCAGAGCCTCAACCATGTAGTTGTTAGAAACGTTTTTAGGGACGGTTATACAGGAAGGAAACCCGGAAGAGGTACTGGGAGGATGCAGGTGAAAGGACCCAGGGTGGGCTCTGTGGTTACAGCAGTTCTGATCATCATCTGAATGGAAATTAAGGATTTGGGGTATTCTCCTGGTGTTTTGCCACCAGTGACTACTTTACTACCGTGTAAGTCTCTAATTTTGAGACATGCTAAAATTACGCAATTCCCACTGATTTCAGTGGACCTTTGAGGGTTCCACACTCATGAGGGCTTGACCGTATCCATCCACGCCAGCTACCATGAGATTTCTGTTGTGCTGCTGTGAGCCTCGTTCTTATTTTCTTCATCCCTTGTAATGCTTCCTTTAAAATCTACCAATTCTTAGCAAGGAACAAAAGAGTATTTTAAACATTTATGGGCGCTATCCTTAAGAAGTCAGTATTTGCCTCCACTTATCGCACATTTTTTATTTTCCTGCCCTCCCACCTGCTTAAATCTGTTACAAAAGAAAGAATCCTTGAACAGAAACTGTGGGCAGTGGGTGAGGGTGACAGTGTTTGACAAATGTTGACTTTTTAATGGCTTCCCTTGTATGATAAATGCTCACAAATAATTTACACCAGTCAGAAGAAATGAACAAAGTGCAGCGAAGGATTGCAGTGTTTTTATAGTGTTTGATGTCTCCCTCGTTAACCCGTAACTTATTGCTGGTCTGTGCTTGGTCTCCCGGTCCCAGGGTGAGTGACTGAGGGTCTACAGTAATATTTTTTACCCATTGACTTTAGGAGGGGGAAAAAAAAAAAAAAAGAATGCCCACAGTCCCACAGTGATATTGTAGTCTGCTGTTTTAATACTCGTTCTTAGAAAACTCCACCTTCTGGGTTTCTGTTAAACTATTAGTGAGAAGAATTTTAAGTCAAATCGATGCAAATGAAGTGAGGTCTCTCTAGCTTTGAACTGCAGGTGAGAGCCACGTGGACGTTATTTAAGGAGTAGGAGTGGTGTTAGCTGTCTCCCTTACCCACATCAAATGTGTCACTTTAAAAAGGGACTTTTTTCCTCCAACTTTTTTTTTTTTTTTAGACCTGAAAAGCTCAACCTGCCATCAGGAAAATCACATTAAATTATTTCCAGGTCACACAAAAAAATCACTGATGGTTCTTTCAGCTCATCTATCACTAGCGTGAAATATTTTGGAAGGCAACCTTACCTGACATTTCTGCAGGGAAGAGGTGACTAGCAGTGGCATCGTTATTTATCTGGGTCATTATGTGGGCTCGGCAGAGCAGGCTGAGGAGGGGTCTGGGTGCCCTGGCCGATGCAGAGGCAGGTTGTGTGGCATCGTGCCTGGACAAAAGAACGGTGATTCCTCACGGGTCCCCTGGGGAGGTGGCTTTGCCTCTAGCAGAGCTCTGAGGGTTTGTTTGCTCTCCAGTAAACTCTCTGTTTGCAAAGAGGGGTGTAGGGAACGGAGTTTGCCTGTCGTTCCTCTGTGCGAAATCCACCTGTGGACGTGCAGGGAGGCAGGATTCGGCCCCGGCCCCGGGTGTTGCCAGCCCCCAGCTTGCCCGAGGTGCTTACACAAAGGATTCGCTTTCCCATCCCCTCCTGCTCAGAGCAGGTTTTGTCCTGAGGCTTTGGCAGAGACACATTATCAGAACACAAGTGACCTGAGAAACTTCATCAATGTTCATTAAACTTTAATGACATTTAATTTAAGGTCACCTGTGGGGTTGAGAGACAAGATTCCCCTTGTGTCCTCCCAGCCAGAGCGCAGGTATTTCTGATTTTTCAGTTTTTCCTGACGAGCTGCCTGCTTCGGGCTGCACCACACCTGTGTGCACGTGCTGGGGTCATCGGAGCCCCCAAAGCTCCTCCTGGAAAAGTGCTTTGATAAAACCCTCCCCTGGTGACACTTTGAGACAGTTCTGTAGATTCTCGCAATGGAAAGGGAACCCGAGCAGGAGCTGCAGAGCTTGAAGTGTGAAAACCGGAGCCCAAGCCCGCAGGCTTTGCACGGTCGTTTTCATTGACGTAAGTGCAGGACTCCGGTAAGTCCGGATTATTCAGCTGAGCGAGGCTTGCTCCTTCAGATTATCTGCAGGGGAACGTAAGCCACAAGTGCCACACTCTGCATCTAAATTTAGCAGCTTCAAGAGCCTGAAAAATTCCGCAGAGGTGCAGGTATTTATTAAGACCGAAGTCCTGCCCCCCGACAGCCCTTTGCTGGATTTTCCTGGTGGTTGTTCTTTCCTGGCGTCTGTGGGGCGTTCCTGCCGCCGCTCCCCTCCTTCGCCCCTTCCTGCCGGCTCACCTAGCAGCCTTCCCAGGGGAGAGGCCGGGCTGCCGCAGGAAAATCAGCGACTGCAAACGCAAACCGACATCTGGCCAGGAAAACAAGAGAGCCCTTCCGCAGCACGGAACTGGGGCGGACCGAAACCGTCGCGTCTCCTCCTCCCCGGGACGCAGGGAAATATCTGCAGGGCTTGCCTACAAAATGTCATTAGTTGGGTTATTCATTATTTATGCTGCACAAACCAGTGTGTGTTTGTACTCCTGGTGTTCGGAGGGAATTAGGTCGGATGTTGCCATGTTATTCATCTTTTCTTATTCTTAAAATTGTGAATATCTTACAGGTAACTTAGAAAATAAGTGTATTTGGTAGCGTTCTGCCTGTCTGGGGTTTGTAACCCCAGCCCAGGATGTGAATAATGACGATCGCAGGCTTTTAAAGCAGCTAGCATTCCGTATGTGGAGCAGCATCCCGGGAAGTCAGAGATGTTCTGGGTGTGCAAGTGGAGGAGTTGGTAGAAGAGCAGAAACGCCAGCGCGGTTGCTCTAAACCAGCACTGAAGAGACAGAAACTGGTACACCCCTGGAGAGCAGCGATTGCTTACGATAGGTTGGGGGTGGAATAAATGTGATTTGAAGCTCTGCTGGCTGGGAATGTTTAAGCACAAACTTCTTCTCCTTCCCCACCAGGACCTTGGGCGGCAGCTCCCCTGTGCCCTCCCCGTCGGCTGAACCGGCTTCCTCCCACGTCCTCTCCCCGACGGCTGCCGCCTCTCCAAACTTCTATCCCGAAACCTGGGTCAGCATGGATCCCTCTCAGGACTTCATCCAAGTGCCTGTTCTGAAGGAAGATAAAAGCTACAGAACCATTTATAACCTGTTTCACAAGACTGTGCCAGAGACCAAATACAAAATCTTGAAAATTCTGAGAGTGCAGAATCAGTTTCTGTGGGAGAAATACAAAAGGTAAGATCACGCAAATACCTTTCTTTTATAATGGTGGAAAAATACCTAAAAATAGGGAATTTGGGCTGCAAAGTAGAAGTAGAATACATAAACTCCAGATTTTCTGAAGAAAAGGAGCATCTTCAGTTGAACGGCTTTATCTGAAAAATACTAGAGCATCCTCACCCGCCCTGACTCTGTCATTCCTCTCTCTGGCCTCTCCTGAAGCCGGAGAGCAATTGAATTTTTGCACAGCAGTTGTTTTTGCTCTGAGGAAGATCTCCTTCCGCATCCAAGGTGAGATACAGGCAAAGATAAGCCGGCGCTTCTCGAGCTCCTTTGCCTTTGCTGCTGGGAGGTGAGAGCTCTGCCTCCAGCACTATCAGCTCGAGACCTGCCAAAAATACTTATTTCACACAAAAACTGTGTTTGGAAGTGGCAGACCCCCTCGGCTACCCATTCAGGAATGTTTTCATATCTCCTCTTGCAGCTCTGCTGTTCCAGAGGAGGGTCCTGATGCTTTAAGAGTGAAAACGGCTTTTCCCCTGCAGCTCTGCCACGGATCCTCATCTTCTCTTTCCATTTTCTATTCCAGGAAAAAGGAATACATGTCCAAAAAAATGACTGGCCTGGACAGGATCATGAACGAAAGGCATTTGTTCCACGGCACCTCCCAGGACGTGGTGGATGGAATCTGCAAACACAACTTCGACCCACGGGTCTGCGGGAAGCACGCCACCATGTTTGGCCAGGGCAGTTACTTTGCCAGGAAGGCGAGCTACTCCCATAATTTCTCCAAACAGTCCCCCAAAGGGGTTCATTACATGTTCCTGGCCAAAGTGCTGACGGGCAGGTACACGGTGGGGAACCACACCATGAGGAGACCTCCGCCCGTGAACCCCGGCAGCATCACCAGCGACCTGTACGACTCCTGCGTGGACAATTGCTTTGAGCCCCAGATCTTTGTCATTTTTAACGATGATCAGAGCTACCCTTATTTTATTATCCAGTATGAAGAAGTTAGCAACACTGTCTCCATTTGAAACCTCCTGCTGCTAAATTATTCATTTCCATGAACTCTCTCATCTGGCATCGGTAGCAGTTTTTGTGGAGAAAAAAATTTGGAATTTGGGCAGTGGAGAACTGATGAAAGGACTTGCTTGGAAGGAACTAAATCTCAAAAGACAGCAAAGATCTGAAGTGACCAACTGTGCACTCGCTGTTTGATTATGTATGTGCAAATTGTAAATATTTTTCCATTGTTTATAGTTGAAAAATCTGTGCCTTTTGTTATAAAACACTGTTTATTTATGTTAGTAAATGGTCATGTTTAAAAATGTGTGTGTGTGTGGTTTCAGTGGCTAGAAAATCCCTGATCTCGAGATCTTCAGGATGGCCATTCCTAGACAACCAGAACCAGGTAATTTCCATCCCACGTACATTAGAGATTCTCCCAGCCACTATTTTTTTGTGACCGTATTTCAGAAGATTGGGAGGGATGATAAAACTCACCTCCTGCTCGTACGTCGGATTATTAAACAGGAGAACGCAAACGAACGCATCCTTTTCTAAAATCACCCCTAAGGGAGTATAATTAGGAAGAGGTCAGCACGGCACGCGGTCCCGGAGGGTTTAAAGCTGGATGGATTCCCAGCAGCCCAGGGATTGTCCCAGTTTGTCACTTCTTGCCGCAGTGGGAGGAATGGGGAGGCCACAGCTGGGCACGTCCCCTGACAGGTGTCCCCAGTTACAGGGGGTAACTCTGGGGATTTCTTGGACAAGAACCCTCAAACAAAGCCTGGTTTGAATGAGGTTTTACATTGGATTGAGGATGAAAATTTGTGTTAAAAACACTTTGTGTCTTTAAAAAGATTGGTTCATTAAAATAATTGTCAACACATAATCCTCATTGAATCCGGGCATTTTGGGGTTTTCCAGGCAGCTACGCTCGGCTCGGTGCTCTTGGGTGTCTTTAGCAGGGGTACAGGAGAGGAGACGGAGAACGACGGCTGACGGCACAGTGAGGCGGGGCGGGGGCTTGGAGGGGCTCCTGTCCTCCACACCGCACCTCCATCTGCGCTTTATGGGAAAACCAGTCTCTAAACTGGGACCAGAAATCATGTCAGAGCCACGGTGGAGAATTCAGGAAAAGGCAAGCAGTGACCCTTCCCTCCCTCCCAAACCTCGGCCCCTTCGGTGGTCTTGGCTCTTTTTCTCCGAGTCCCTGAAGCGCGGTGGCACGGCAAGTCACCGGCCACCGCCGGCCCTGGCTTGCCCGCTGTCACCTGGGCTCGTTCCACCAAAGTCATTAAACCCGTGTCACAGGCACGCTGGGGTCCCTGCCCCCCTGCCAGGGCTGTGCCAGCCTGCCTGGCGTCACTAGGTTCTAGTTCAATGGCAAGTGGCAGAGCTGACAGCCCAGCAGCAGCAGCGTTGGTGCGTTGTAACCGTTCCCCCGTGGCACCGCTCCTCCTTCCCTGCAGCCCCTCAAACCAGCTGGGGGTGGGCAGGGGGAGCAGCTGGTCCCAGTTACCCCCTCGTCCCTTCCCAGGCTTGGGCAGTGGGGCAGAGCTCAGGTCCGGGGAGAGGAGGCTTGGAGGAGGAGACGGTGCTGGCGTGGAGGGACGGGAGCTGGTCCTGGCCGTGGTTTGTGTCCCCAGGAGACGCCGCTGGACGGTGCGGTGTTTGCGGAGGAGAGGCTGGTGATGGGGTGAAGCCACGCAGTGCAGTGGGTTTATATAACTTGCTATTAATTATATAATTATTAATGGGAATTATTATTATTATGAAATTATATATAATTTCACAATAATTATATTATTTAATTACATAATTTGGTGCAGGGGGGCTCAGAAGTGGTGCTGGAGATGAGCGAGACCCTAAATCCACGCAGCGAGACACATCCTGGCAGCAGGAGCTGGTGCTGGGTGGCTGTCCCAGGGGTGCCCCAGGGCTCCTGCTGGAGCCCTTCTCTCTGGACTGGAAAAAAAAAACAAAACTCTTTCCTCTCCACTTTGCTGGGAAAGGCAGCGTGAGGCCTGGCCAGGAGCATCCTTGGCCGCCCATGTCACAGCAGGGTGGTCAGGATCAGGCCCAGGCTCTCCTCCTCCTGCTGGAGGAAGGATTCAGTGGATTCAATCTCCTGGATTCAGCATCGCCAGCCCCGAGGGCTGAGACCTCGCGCGAGGAGCTGCTGAACGGGGGCACGGGGCTGCGGCAGAGCTCAGCACGCGAGGAGACTTTTCTCTTCCCGGTATCAACCCCCAGCAGCGTGCAGATGGTGGGCTCTGAGGGCTGGGTTTGGGTTTTTTCACCTGCAAATCGGTGGTTCTCGTGTGGCAGCAAGAGCTGGGAGCTGGGTTACGGAGGCTGGGAGCATCCCTGGGGCTCCTCCGTCGCTGTGCTATCAGCACGCCAACATCACCGACATGAGAACATCCTCTCCATTGATATTTTTTTTCTTCTCTTCTGTCTACGAAGCCTGTTTTTATGAGAATATTTTCCCACAGGCTGGACACCAATGTCAGGTTGACCTGAGGATTGTTCTTTCCTCAATTTCCTCGGGCTGCCTTTCCTCCAAGCTGCTACAACTTGTTTCAAGTGTCATCAGACTCATAAATCCTCTTCTGCTTTTTTTTTTTCCCCTTCACGAGGAGCACATTCTCGTGCATCGCTACACGCCGTTTGTTTCCTCTGCCGGACTCTGCTTCAGCTGCACGATGCACCATCGAAATATCATGTCCCTGCTTCAGCTGTGCGATGCACCGTCGAAATATCACGCTTCTGGTTCAGCTGCACGATGCACCGTCACAGTACCGTGCTCCCGTTTCAGCAGCTTTGCAGCCTCTCCAGCCTGGCTCGGAAGCTCGACACAAGCACCAGCTCCTCCCGTGAGCTCTGCATTCCTCAGGTTTGTGTTGCAAACGTCTGGCAGGGTTTTGTCAGGTTTTTTCCACGCTTGCACGCGTTTCTGCCGTGCTCCGGGCGTGCGGCCGTGGCCGATGCTGGGGAAGGCGCGGTGCTGCGGGAATCGAGTCTCGCTGGTGCAAAGCTGCGCTTGCTTGGGGAGAGGAGTGGGGAAGAATGAATATTTGCCCTGGGGCATCAATTTCCTGCCTAGCATCTCCAAAAAGCAGCTGGAAAACACCCAGGAACGCAGATGGATGGGTCATTCCCTCTCCTTCCCAGACCTTCTTCCCTGGCTCCGGCCGCTCTCCCCCTGCAAAGTTCCCAGATCATCACTTTGCTGGAAAACTCTCCTCCGGAAACACGAGGTCACGATTCAGTTTAATGGATGGGTCCATATGGAAAAATGCGGATTCTGCCCCAGGAGAGGGAGTGATGCTGGGTGAGCGAGGCGTGTGCGAAGGCAGGATGGATTTTTAATGACCGGGAATTTCAACGATTCCCTTTACGAGTCTGATGCGGGGTAATTCCACACCGTGCCCACCGCCGACATCCTTCGGCTGGGGGGCAGAGGGACCGTGAGGCATTAGTCCTCAGGAATGGCCTCTCCTTGGTGTGTCGTTTCAATAACAGCAAAAAAAACCCCAAAAAACCCTAAAACCTTATTGATTTTAAATGTGCCTTAACCAAGGATGAAATGTTTTGGGTGGATTTTATGTAAATGCCCTTTAACGGCTCATGTGCCACCAGAGCAGCTGCGGATGCCCCATCCCGGGAGGGGTTCAAGGCCAGGCTGGATGAGGCTTTGGGCAACCTGGGCTAGTGGGAGGTGTCCCTGCCCATGGCAGGGGGTGGGACTGGATGGGTTTTAAGGCCCCTTCTGACCCAAACCATCCTGTGACTATTCTCCAAGATGCTCTCTGCCCAGAGAGGCTCAGAGCCCGGCAGAGGGTGCGGAGGGACCCGGGGAGCATGGGGGGAGGATTAGCCGGGTGACAGATTGCACAGATTAACTGCACCAGCGGCACGAGGCTGGGGCGGGGGGAGAGTGTCACGTCCGTGATGATCCTTTCTGATGGCTCCTGACATCGCCCGCGCTCCCCTCTCGCCCCGGAGTGCCCTGACCGCAGCTGCCACCACAGCCGGCACGCGAAGCCAAGGGTGCCCAGCACCCTCCAGCATCCCGCGTCCTTAGCTGAGGTTTTATTCATCCGTCGTGCGGGCCTGGGTCAGAAATTTATTTAAATCTTTTTAACAGTTCAAATACACGCTGCAAGCTAAGCGGACATGAAGCGTTCCCTGACACGGGGGCTAGCAGTGGGTTTGGGGTTTGTTTTTCATTTTCTATCCAGTCGTGCGCTGGTGCAGCATTAATAACGGGGCTGTATTTATTCGGCAATCTTTTCATTTGCAACGTATCTTGTGGTTTTGGAGGGGTGGTGAAGCAAAACCAGCCGTAGCCGTTGTACTAAACGAGGCTGTGGAACGGGGATCGTTGCCTGGCTGGACGAACAAGTCGGATTTTCTGCTTTCGAGGGAGCGTTTTCTTTTTGCTGTGGCTCCCTGAGGCCGGTCACCATTGATGGGAGCTGTAGACACACAGCCAGCGCAGGACAGACCCTTACTGGAGGATCTCATTAGCTCTTACTGGGGCTTTCATTCCGAATTGATCCATTTTACAGATTAGCAAGAATGCTAAAAAATAAGGAAAAGCAATCCCGGATATTGCCAGACCGAAGTGCTCATTTAATGAGTTTGAATGAATCATGTCTGAGGATGAATGGGCAGGTCCGTGTGTAACTAGACCTCCGGAAAAACTCTGCGACGCCGATCGGATCAGCCAGCTGTACAAATATCCACTGCGTTGTCCCGACCTCTTCCCCCCACACAGCACAACTCCCTGAGAAACTGCTTCCGAGGGAATTCCACCAGGAATTCTCACAAACTTGGCTTTTCCCAGCCTGCCAAATAAGAGGCAAAGGGAGTCATGCACGGGAGGATGCCCTCGGGACGGCAACGCTACGAGATCGCTCCATCCCAGGGTACATCCCAGCCGTCCTCCATCCTCCAGCGACCCGCGCTGGTGTTTTAAGGACACCGTGTATTCCAGACAAGGATGAGAAACCTGCACCCCGACATCACCGCTCTGGCCTGGGGATGCCTGATTTTTCCTGCGTTGCGGCGGGATACCATCAGGTGTGTTTTCATGAACGTGGAGCAGACGGCGGTTGGGCAATCGCCCTCTTCTTTAAAGAAGGGAGCTGTGAAAATCATGAACAAACCAAAGATTTAAATAGAAAGATGTCCCTGTGCGGTGGGAAGGTTTCCTCCAGCTGGAATCCCACGGCGTTATCCTCTGCTGCGTGCCGCCGTCCTGCCGCCCCTCGCTGAATGCCCGCGTACCGACGGCGATGGCTGGGGGACAGGAGGCAGCCGCACCCTCACCAGGTTCAACTCATCGCTTTTTTAAAAACTAAAGAAAGGGAGAAGAGGCTCCTGCCGCCGTCCCGCGCGAGCCCCTGGGCATCTGGATGCTCTCACCTCTCAGCTCGTTTTGAAATGAGCTCTTGGCGTTGAGTTTAGCATTCTTACTTTCAAAAAAGCAAGCAAACAAAAGGACAAGGTGTTGGGGTTTTTTTAATTTTTTTTNGTTTCCAGTCCGGCTCTTCAATGCTATTTTAAGAACCTCGTGTTTTCACGCTGTGGTGTGAACTGCTGGGCTTGCCCTTTGCTAACAGAAAACAGACAATCTGCGCGTTGGTATGAGCAGCCAGACAGGAGAGCCGTGCCTGGTGCCAAACAATGGCCCTTCTCTCACAAACCTGTTTGTTTCCGTTTCCTTTCGCAGCACGGACACAGCAGATCGGCTGCCGTGGTTCCCTGACCGGCTCCGTGGAGCCGTGTCACATCCGGGCTCGACTGGGAACCCAGACCAGCGCCATCCTTGACTCACCGACGATACGCGCGGCCAGGACACTGTTGGTGAGAAATCAGGGAGGGAATTTCTGATCCCTGTGAAGAAGGACCGGCAGAAGGCAGCTGTTCTTTAACTGCTGGAAAACGCCAGTGATGAATCCGGGATGTCTAACCACCTGAAGCACCCTGACAATCACCTCTCACTGCTCATCCGCCCATCCCAAGGCCAGGAAGCTGCAGTCAACGGGCTGAAACCAACGGAAGGATCCCGATGTGGATCCTCTCCCAGCTCTGCCCCTGTCTGTGGGGTGGGAATCATCCTTCAGATCTGCTTTTTGTGCAGCCTGTGAAGGGAAAAGTCTGTGTGTAACCAGCAATGACGCTTCTCTCCAGCTCAGGGTTCATTTCCAGAACACTCGTGTCCTGTCGCTGCTGTGGCTGCTCTCTTCCCCCCAGCCAGGAAGGCGTTGCGTGGTGAGGATTACGTGAAGCCAGTTTTTAACTTCTATTTTTAAGAGTTCCGAAAGGCGATACCTTGCTGTCCTTAAAATAACCGGAATGGCAGCTCCAGGCGCTTTGGCATTCCTGGTTAGCCGGGAATGCGGGCAGTGCGGGGAATGCCGAGCGGCAGCGTGTGTGGCATTGCTCCGGACAGCGCGCTCCCAGCCGGGAAAGGATCCCGGAGCATCGCGCCGTGGCACAGCAACCTCATGCTGCCTCCCAAAAACCCAGCTGGTGCAGATGTGGTCCAGCAAGGACTGGGACAGGGGTGGAAACGGCTGCGGTTTATCTCCCCAGGATGAACTCCCTTCTCCAGGGGACAGAGTCCGGCAGAGCTGTTCGGAGCAGCTCGGGGTCAGAGCGCACCAGTCACAGCGGGGATCTCAAGGATCACTTGTTAAAATGCTTTTGCATCAGGCAACACGCACAGAGTGCAAGGCAGCAGCCTAGGAACCGATCATCAGAGACCGAAAGTCATCTCCCAGGCAGATCCCCGGAGGCTGATGAAGTCCCAGCAATACGCTGGCACGAGCGCCCAAGTGATAACACAGGAAGGTGCACGGGAATGCGCATGTCACGGGCAGCAGCAGCAGCAAGCAAGGCACAAACGAGCAGCAGCAGCAGGTATTGCACGTGATTTACCCCTCCGCAGTCTGGCCCGCAGCGGTGCACTGCCTCCGGCTCTGCACCTTTGAGCAATGCCCCATGCCTGCCGTAAACATCTCCCCTGGGATGCTCTGAGCCGTGAGCCTCGCTGGAGCTGACGGCGAGCTCGGCCGCGCTCGCTTTGTGCTCAAGCTGCCCATGTCAGACAAGCAGGTACCACGGGGAGCAAGCGCAGTGGAGGAGGATGTTTGCAACCCTCCGGACGAGGATGGGGATGGTGGTTAGGGGCACGTTGCGCACAGCCTGGGATTGCTGAGCACTAAACTTGATTTGCTCACAAGGCTGTATTTCCCCCGGCAGGCTCGTATTGTTGATGCCGCTGCTGTCCCAGCCAGAGAGAGCTACAAGTGTCACCCCTGCATGTCCCTCCAAGGTCAGCTCCCTCCAGGATGTCCCCTGCAGGCAACGCCAGTCGCAGAACCTGCGACTCTTGCCCCATGCCCAGTCCTGGGCTTAGTCACTTCCAGCCACCGGTTCTGCTTCCTGCTGCCGAGGACTCTTCTGGTTGTGACACGGGGGTGAACGCCACTGTCACACGTGGGCCACCCGCCCGGGGCAGGCTCGCCGGTGTGACCGCCTGCAACACCCGCGGGAGCAGCAGCAGCAATGTTTGACAGCTCAGAGTTGCACAAGAAAAGCAGCAGAGTCACTCACACGGGATGTCTGAGGAATAGAAATTGAATTTCGACCTCCCACAGTCAAGGACTGTGCTTCTGCCGACCAGGAATCGTCTCGGGATGAGGAAAAGGTGTTTGCAGGAGAAGAGCTGCTTCTCAATGCAGAAAGCATCCCCCGTGCTGCTTTGTGGGGATTTTCCCAGCTCCCACCCAGCCCACGCCCAGGGACGGTGTCGGGCGCAGGGTCCTCATCTGCAAACCAAACAGGAGCCAGAACCCCCATTAAAGCAAAGCCTCCACCCCCCAGTACCACCGATAACCGGTCTTTCGGCGAGGTTTATGAAATCAGCCCAGCAGGACAGCCCAGCAAACCCCCACCCCAGGGCGGGGGGTAAGCCGGCGCTGGGGCTGCATTCCTGTGGGGCAGGGACTGGCTCTTATCGGGAAGTTTTTAGAACGCCGAGTACTGTGGACCCGAGTCCTGCTGGGGCCTCGAGGCGTGACAGGTATGTGGGGTGTATAAATATTTAATGTGCCTTTAATCTCGGGGTGGGGAATGGGACTTGTATCCCCATAGGAAGTGCTGATACTCCGTCTGTGTGGCTGCGGTGTTGTTGTCGAGATACTACACCGAGTATCTACTCCGGTATCAGGTGAGATACTGCCCAAAGGGACATTGCGCCAAGAGCAAACAGCCGCACGGCAGTGAGGTCATTCCGCAGGCACTAATCTCGGCTCAGCAAGTAAAACACTGCAAAACTCCCAAAATCGCAATCTTTGAGCCATACCTGACTCGGATCCTAGAAATTGGGGTTCTGCGGGTTAGCACGGTGCCCTCCTGCAGAGGAACGGTAGGAAGCAGGAGTGCAAAGACGGGGGGACACATTCTGTCCCAGGGAGCTGGTCCCAGGCACCCCCAGCCCCGTGGGGAGAAGCGGGAAGGGGTCTTCGCCCATCGCCAGCAGCCGGTGGGTTTGGGTTTTCCGCACGCCTCGCGGAACACAGCCACAAGCCTTCTCGCTCCTATTTTTAAAGAACGGCCATCACGTGAAGGTCAGGAAGCTCGTGTTTTTGTGTAATTTTATATTCTGCAGGGAAGAAAAACACTGACTGTGAAAGGAGCCCGCATGCTGTGGGATGCAAGGGTTGTTCTTCTCTGAGGCTTTCCCGTGGCGGAGGACGTGACTAATGCCCAGTGACAGCCCCGTGCTCGCAGCCTGCTGCTCTTGCTAGTGCAGCTGGGGACTCTGTCGCTTTGCACCATCACAACACGAAATGAAACCGCTTTTGCAACGAAAATTGTTTCTGCAATGAAGCGGAGGGTCGCAAAAGCACTTGCCACAACCGCTGGGAATAAATTCACTTTTATTTTATTCACAGCACTGTGAGTAAATGGTGAATGATGTATTGCAAACGGCCTCTGCGGGGTAGGATGTGGGTGTGTACAGCCCTCAATGACACGTGCATACCTCTGGTTTAAGCCACGAGCTTTCAGATGGACCCAGCAAGTGCGGCAGCACCCTCTTAGTCACTCTGCTGGAACCCCAGCACAAGCCTGACTTCACAGCCAGGTTCAGCCTCGCGCAGGTACCGATGGCATCTAGGTTGCACCTGGCTGTTCCAGATTCCCTGGGGAGCAATTTCATTCTCATGACACATCTGGGCAACCTTCCAGTCCGCTCTGCTTGCACCTGAGCGGCCGCAGCCTGTGTCAGCAAAGAGGAGGCCAGGGCTGCATCTCCTCGCAGCCCACCGCCACGCAGCCCCTGTGCTGCAGCATCCCGCCGCCAGCCCCGCACCTGCCGGGAGCCTCTTCGTTTCAGACGGTAAAAGAGCTTGGGCAAGTTTTGTCGCCATGACACGTCAACATGGCTTGAAAATTGTGGCTGCAGGTCACCAGAGATGGGTGTGAAGCTCCATCAAACAGGAAGAAAATATGCCTGTTCCCCTAGTGACTCCATAGTGACCAGGAAACGCCGGCCCATTTCACAATCGTCTCTTTCCTCTCGTGGGTCAAGTTCGCCGGTTCTCCTGTCTCTCCCTGCCGCTGCCAGGTGAGCGAGATGAGCTGGACTCAGCCCTCAGCAGCTCTTTGCTCCGCACATCACGACACGTCTCTGCCTCTGGACTGCTGACCTCCTGCTTCTCCCCAGGGACGAGCCTCCAGGCCGGTAAAACACGCCGTGGCTCCAAGCTCTGGTGAACAGCGGGACGTTAACCTGCCCTGAGCCTCACGGAGCAGTGACGCCGTGCAGAAATCAGAACTGAGGTCACACCCCGTGCTGAACCTCTCCTGGAGCCTCGCGAAGGGCACGCAGCCAGCCTCGCGGGGGGCACGAGGCGTGCTCCGAGCAGGGACCGCGACCCCCTCTGTGTTCGTGCCTCTGATAACACACCGGAGGCACCCAACCGTCTCAACACCTTTTTTTGGGACAAAGAAACTTAGAGCTTAAAAAAAGCAAGTATTTTATTTAAAATTTCCTTTCTTAAACTATTTAGGATAATTACAAGTAGCAAATGGATTATGTCAATCATGACTTACCTATATTTTGGGTGACAAAAATACAGGTCCTCATTTGGGATGGGGGCTTGACCTTGCCCCATTCAAAGTCAAAGTGTTTAACTGATGAGTGTAAGAGGAAACGGGTTCTAAAGCACACCATGAAAAAAATTCTTCAATCTTATTTTCATCCGAGTTCCACACACCAAAAGTTATCAGGACGTGGCTGTATTTTAATGACAAGGTTGTAGCAACAGCGTGCAATCAACGTACACGTGGTGTTATCTCTTCGTGGGAGATAAATCTAAATTGTCAGGCCGTGCCATGGAAATGCAACATTTGCATTTTCGTACCAGGATGTGCCTGGACGTTACACTGCAATCGCAAATCATGAGGTAATAACGTGGAGGAAGGAGCAGCCTAAGCTATATGCTGTTATTTAGTATTTTAAAAGCGTACCCATAGCATCAGGAGATGGAGTGCAGCCTGAGAAAAGCTCTAGAACAGTTTCAGCGGTAGATATCATAATTCAATTTTAGAGCTTGCAAAGCCAGCCTCTCCTCAATATTCCTTATTCATATGGATAACCCCATTCCCTTCACTGTAGGCTGGGAGACGGATGCATCGTTTTTCCACGCTGGATCTCAGAAGGATGTATACGCACCGATCTTGCCTCCTAGATTCAGCCTCACCATCCTCCTCCGTATGCTCTGTCCTCCAAACATCCAGGCTTCCTTCATCCGTTTTTTCTCTTTATCTTTTCCTGTTTCACAATGACTCCATAGTTCCTTCACCATTGCCCGATATTTCTCCCAGTAGCTCACTCAGCCTGTAAGTAACATCTGTCTTGTTTCATCCATTCTCACCCTCTTTCAACGGGGAGAGCTTTGTGAGCAGTTGCTATTTTGGCAGGATTTTCAGGGTGGGTTTTTTTTTTTTNTTTTTTTACAGCCAGCAGTATAAATGTTTTCCTCCCTACAGACTGTGTGTTTAAATCAGGAAAAAGCAGATCACACTGCTCGTGGATGGGGGGAAGGGAGAAGATGGATGGGGTTGCTGTGGGAGTTTCCTAGCGGGCCCCTGGGAAGCTCCTGAGTCCTGCACAGATGAACCTCACCCTACGGTAAAAGTTCTCTTTTGCCCAAGGAGCCATCAGAAGTGTCACCATCATCATCATCATCCTGGTGCATTAGGTGATCTTTTAGATATGCTGAGCCCAGGCCCTTGATGTCTTAAAGACTAAGAACCGAACTTTGAACCCTTCTGCACCAATCTCCCAGGGGTTTGGGTTTTTGCTTGGTCATTTCCTCCCAAATCCCATTCTGCTAGCTGGCTGGCTGTGCCCTCTCGCCCTTCATGCCCGCTCGGCATTCGGCTGTGCTCTGGATTCCTTTCTCACTTCAGCCTTGTATCCGTGACGCTTTTCCTGGCACCCTTCCCAGGTTCTCTTGCTGCCAACTCAGGCTCAGTATGAGCTTCTTGTATTCCCTTTCAAATCCTTTTCTATTGCAGCAAATAAACCCACTGTCCTCCACACATCCACGCCTGGTATTATCCTTGACAGCTCTTCACTTCTGGCACTCAGCTGCTGCTTAATCATACAGATTCCTTCTCTGATTCACCTCGTGTGCTCTTGCGGCCAAAAGCTTGACTTTGATTTGGCAATGTCACAACTCTGGGATCTCCTCCCTAACGATCCGACTCCTGCCTTGCGTGCCTCGCTGTCATTAGCACGCTCCTCTTTCACTTTGCTTTTGGGGCTGGTATCACGCTGCCTTCTGAGCCTGGTACCATCACCCCACCTCTGCCTTTCTGCCAGCACCCTGCTCTTTCATGCTTCTCTGGATTTTATCATTTCCATACTGCTTTAGAGCATTTCTATCCTACCACTGTCCCCTTGCGCAGAACAACCTGCCTGACTTTGACTCCCAGGTAGCCCTCGCGTTCACATCCCTCCTCCAAACATCCTTCCACCGAGGCTGCTCAGTGGGCTCGTCCTTGTGACATTTGCAAAGGAGGGGCGGGGGGCAGAGCAAACCAAACAAACCTAGCGCACTGCATGGCTCGAAAACAGGAACTAACACGATGTGCACGCAACACCAGAAATAACCCCGCTGCCATCCGCCGTGCGAGCCCTGTCCTTCCCCTGACCCCTCCCTCTGCACATCTCCTGCCATCTCTCCTCCTCGTGGCAGCCTTCGCTGCGGGTCCCAGCACCGGGACCCTGCCTGCTCCTCTGCAAAGCCCCCACGTACCTACAGCCCCGCAGGTCTGAGCAATCAGCACTTGAGCTCTGCTCTGCCCTAGCAAAACAAGGGGAACTGCCAGCGGCTTCCCACAGGAGTTGTTTTTCAGACAGCGCTGCAACAAAAAGAACGCTTCCCTTCACTGCTCTTTGTATTGAACGAATAAAAGCACAGCCTAAAACAAGAGGGCTAGTATAAATGTATGATTTTTTTTCTTCTTTTGCCCAGAAACGTTGCAGACGCACCTATTCACCCTCACCCACACACCCCGGCTGGTGCTGCTTTGTGCCAAGAGCGTGTTCGTGTTTATTACCCTTTTTCCCTGGCTGCCCACTGGCACGGACTTTGCTCCTCCGGGTTGGGATTTCTGAGCAGCGGGAGGCTTTCCACGTGTGTTTCAGAAGGTACAAAGCCTGCCGGAAAAACAATGGAAATAGCTGGCTTATGACTGCTGCGTGTCACGCACTCATTTCTCGCTTGTTCGTTTGTCCTTGGAGCTGCTCGCGCCGCCTGGAACCTGATCTCCAGCGGCCCGGGTCGCTCGGGCTGGCACGCACGCCGGCCGGACCCTGGCCCAGCGGGTGATGAGGCCCATGGGCAGGGCAGACAGAGGACCTGGGCCATGACTGAGCGGGGATTTGTAGTGGGATTCCTGCAGGGGGGGAATCAGCCCCCTCGGAGGGGAGTGTGGCCTCTCCTCTGCCATGCTTCCCCTCAGAGCCCCCCCGAGCATCCTGCTGGCAGCAGCATGGCGGGTTCTCCTCACCGCCAGGACAGGCTCTTTTCAGCCCCCAGGATGGGATCTACTCGGGCAGAGAACTATAGAAGGGTTTGGGTTAAAAGGGACCGCAAAGATCATCTAGTTCCAACCCTCGTGTTTTTTACATATTTATATAAAAACAAAACAAAACAAAAAAAACAGTGTCTGCAGGACAGGCTTCTCTCAGCCCCCCCACCACAGGCTGCCCTCAGCCCCCCAGGATAGGATCTCCTCAGCCCCCCAGGACAGGATCCCCTCAGCCCCACCAGGACAGGATCTCCTCAGCCCCCCCAGGATAGGATCTCCTCAGCCCCCAGGACAAGCTCCCCTTAGCCCCCCAGGACAGGATCCCCTCAGGCCCCCTCAGCCGAGGTTCCCCTCAGCCCCCCCCGGCCCAGGCTCCTCTCAGGCCCCCCAAGGACAGGATCCCCTCAGCCCCCGGCCCAGGCTCCCCTCAGCCCCTCCCCGGCCCAGGCTCCCCTCAGCGGGCGCAGCCGGGCCCTGGCAGCGATCAGCCGCCGCTCCCCCGCCCTCCCCGCCTCTCCCCGCCGCTGCGTGACAGCCGCCTGCCCCCCCGCCGCTCCCCGCCGCGGTGATCCGCGCTGATCTCATCGCCGCGCCGCACGACACCCTTCCCCGGCACGTTAGGCGGCCATCGCGTGAGAGCCGCTGGGCGCCCGGCCCGCCGCCGCCATCCCCCCCCTCGCTCCCCGCCATCACGCAGGGGAACATGTGCCGGCAAGGCGCGGGCAGGGCCCCCGATCAAAGGCGCCGTTGATGCCGCTCCTCGTTCGGTACCTCCGCGGGGGGCGAGCCGCCCTTCACACGCAACCTCCCCCACCCCCCGGAGCCCCGCGGCGCGCTCGGACCCCCTGGGCGATAGATTTTATTTATTTTTACACCCCCCCAGCTCTTCATCGCAAACTTAATGTTTGCTGCGGGGGATATCCCCCCCCGCCAAAGCGAGACACCCCCCAGCCCATCCCCCCTTGGGGCACGAAGGGGTTAAAGGAGATGGATGGGGGGGGGGCTGCGGTTGCTGCCAAAGCGGGATTAACCCAGCGGCGGAGCAACGGGGGCGGCACGCAACGGGGAGCGGGTCACGGCGGCGACACACGCGAGGGCTGGGGGGGCGACACGGGGACAGACACCCGTGGGACCGCGGTGTCAGAGCTGGGGGGGGACAGGGACAGACACCC